>SSNR01000101.1:382384-455293 GCA_006937965.1 Callopanchax toddi | reverse complement strand
CCTCGCCTCGCCTCGCCTCGCCTTCCTCCGCTTATCCGGGTCCGGGTCGCGGGGGCAGCATTCTAAGTCGGGCAGCCCAGGCCACCTTCTCCCCGGCCAAGTCCACCAGCTCCTCAGCTGGGACGCCCAGGCGTTCCCAGGCCAAACTGAAGATGTATTTCCTCCAGCTTGTCCTGGGTCGACCTGGGGGCCTCCTGCCGGCAGGACATGCCCAGAACACCTCCCGAGGGAGGCGTCCAGGAGGCATCCTTACCAGATGCCCGAACCACCTCAACTGGCTCCTTTCGATATGGAGGAGCAGCGACTCTACTCCAAGTCTCTCCCGGATGTCCGAGCTTCTTACCCTATCCCTAAGGCTGAGCCCGGCCACCCTGCGGAGGAAACTCATTTCGGCCGCTTGTATCCGCGATCTCGTTCTTTCGGTCACTACCCAAAGCTCATGACCATAGGTGAGGATTGGGACGTAGACCGACCGGTAAATCGAGAGCCTTGCTTTCTGGCTCAGCTCTCTCTTTACCACAACAGACCGGTTCAGCGTCCGCATCACTGCAGACGCTGCCCCAATCCGCCTGTCGATCTCCCGCTCCCTCCTTCCCTCACTAAACACTATAGTAAACATGTAGATTTAAAATTAAATTTACCTGATAGACGCTGAGTTTTTGATAATCTCATCCTCCTGAAGACTCTGTTTCAGTGGTTTCAGCCCAGACTTGCACAAACCTCATCCATCCCCTAAATATGGGGTTTTTACTCAAAGGAAACCAATGTACACAGTGTCCAGACGAACTATTCAAACAAGCTCCACATGCACAAATATTTACCATAATTAACTGTGATCTATCCCATTCTGTGCAGTTTAAATCAGCCTCCATATGCAGTCTCCCTCTGTCTACATCACACAGTGTGATTTTAAATCTGTAAATTCTTAGAAGCAACCTTTAGCACGGCAATAAAGAAAAACACCTAACAATTATTTTTAAAAACTCAAGCACAATTGCATTATTTTTTCACCGCATGTTTTTTTGACAAAAAGTACCTTGATAGATGGACTTTAACTAAACAAAGACGTGTCTGAGCTAAAGAAATTAAAGCAGATAAACAGCATATAAAAGTCATGCATTACGACAAAAGAAAACAATCTAATGCTTGAAACAAGACCAGGTAGATGAAGGATGATGCATCATTAGATCTTTTAGGGTGTTCGTATAGTCAGTCAGCTGTGGTGACCATCCTGAACATCCAGTGATGACTTTCTGTAATGCTGTAATGCTGGGACTACAACAATACCAACATTCAGCTCAGTATCAGTGCATTTGACTGAGTTATGGCCGTTTTTGTCTATTTTTAAGATCAGCTAACTGGCAGTCATTTGGAATGTAAAGTGAAATCAGTTGGAGGTGAACCTCCAGTGATGACTTTCTCAGAGTTTCAATAAAATTCATCTACTGGTTCATTTTGCTAACATTACAAACAAAATAACATTTGGATGATTCAGGATTTTTCACAGTACTTTATATAGGAACACATATAAAACAGCCCATCAATGTATTATTACATCTTTTTTATTTAAAATGGACTTCTGTCTATCTAAAACCTCAGCTCTTAGAGCTGTGGAGAATGAGTTCAATCAATGTTGTGTTTGTTAGGAGCTGAGTGATGTCTCAGAGGATGCTTGGTGGGAGAGTCAGCAGTGATTGAAAGGCCTGACTTTAATGCTTTAGTCTGATCGAACCATGGGGCGAGCTGTGTTTCTATTCATGTACACTACCCTCCTTTGTTTATGCTCTGATGAATGAGGTCATGAGGTGCATCAGTGAGGCTCGGCAGCATCTTGAAGGACCGGCGGATGCTGAAGTGGCTTTAAGTCAACACGGTGACTGTTTAGTGGAGGTGGTGGATTCGATTTGCGTGGCTTGAAAAAAAACTCCTACCAAAGAAAAAAAAAAAACATGCACAAATAGACTGTGCTGTGAATACTGTGCCAGCATCTCCATCTGAGATTAACATAAAAAATGGAAGTATTGTAAGTATGATACCAAAATCAATGCTGTCAAAGCAGGTTAAATCCATCCTACCCTCTGCCTGACCTCTTATTAAGGATCAAAAGCTGCAGAGGGATTTCAATAAGCATTGTGGGACATAATTGGGATCATACAGCCATTTGGGTCAGAAATGCTATAAATAAACACAATGCCAACATTTACTAAATGTTTCCAGCAGCACTGCTACTTCTGTTACTGCTAATAAACATCAGATCATTGCGGTCATTAGCTCAGTAACACTCTGGGTAGAGTGTGTGATCGAAGGTGCCACAACATATGGAGTTCTGTCATGCTGAGTGTCATGAAGTCATTAGCTAATGCATTCCTGACTAACCCCAGCCTGACTCCGCTGCAGGCGCCCTCTGTCATGCTCCAGGACGTGACAGCTGCGCTAGACGCCGAGGCCTGTGGTTCACCTTTTGGATCGCAGGTCTCAGAGGCTGGCCTGTCTGTTGGTGCGTGTTTGGCTTTCACTGGGATTCCATATGGCACAATGAGGCCAGAGCAGTAGCACCAGGACCTCTGGCCTCGCGTCTCGTGAATACTAGTGAGGGTGATTCACATGGAGAGTGGTAGCAGTCCCCGGCGGCGGGAAATCTAATGAATATTAAAACAATAGATCCGGAAATGGAGACACGTGACTCGTTAAGGTCTTGATTTCATCAAATCACTTGTTGACTTTTATCCAAGAAGACAGTTTACATCTTGAAGAGAAGTTTGGTAAATGTCACATAGTTATTATGTCAGTGGAATGACTCATGCCAGGATTTGTTGGCATTTACATTTTAAGTTCAGCCTGGGGTGTGGATGGTGGCGTGGTTTGGAGGTGGACATATAGTCCTCTACAAGACAGGAACATGTCACTTTAGTTCCCGTCCTCAGGTGTCTCCAGTGCAACAGAATGTTGGACTTGTGACCAGAAGTAAAGCAAGCTACATAACAAGAAAAGTGATGGTTATCAGTGATTCATAAAACTTTGTGTTTTGACTTCCTTCCATTTTCATAATTGTTGTCTCTGCTCTGATAAAGGATGGCAGAAACTGAACAGTTCAGACACACGTCTGGTTGGAACATGACTGTGTGACAATAACTGGTTTTGACACATGCATTCAGCTTGTTGCACAACCTGATGCCTCCAAGTTCCCACTCTCATGCTGTTTGTGTTTCATCAGATGTGTTGCTTGACCTGACTTAGCAGTGATCCCTAAAAAAAGAAGTCTTGTTTGTGCAAGTGTTTGTCTGGAGGGAAGAACCGTTGTGTTGAATATTTATTATGCTTTCATGTTTCATTTTGATGCTCTCTCCCATTGGAGCTTGGATGTTTGTTGCTCCAGTAAAACTTAGACATTTTAACTTTGATTTCCTAATGAATCAGAATCAGGATGAACCATTAGCAGGAGAGTAACTGAGGGAACGCTCACAGCCGCTGACATTTAACTTTCAGCTCTTCGTAGCTCCCTTCTAGAGCCATTCTTGCAGAAAGATTGATTGAAAGAGCAAAGACAGTCAGACCCACAGGTTCAGCCATGGATGTAAATAATGAAGTCAAGGATGGCTCCTTATCTGTTGATAGAGCTGGGTTATGGTTTAGTTTGACATAAAATACTTCTTGTCTGACTGTTTTTCCCTTTATTAGATATTGGGATCCATAATTACCTGATTGCAAATCTGGTTAGCTTTAAAACTGGATTATGAAAGGTGCCGGTTAATAAGGACTGAGGCAACTCTTATTACTATTCACACGTTAATTTCCCGTTTCCGTCGTGATAATCGATTCACTTTGGTCTTCAAAAACCTGGCCAAAAAATTAATCAAAACACATGGCGCAATGTAAAATATTGTTCTACTATTTTTAGTAGCAGTACATTATACTGTGTTGATGAAATTTGCACAACAATGCAAACAATTTCTACAAACACAACAATTTTGAGTAAAGGATTGAGAAAGCCCAGCCCTTTAGCTCAGGTATACTTCACATCGTTCACAGTTTAGACAGACAGGTCACAAACACTTAGATGTTTTTGGGTATTTTTTTATTATATTTGTCTGTTTATTTTATATATTAAACATTTTTAAACAACTGCAGATTGACTTTTCTTACTTTGGGGAGATTATACTTGATCATGTTCAACAGATGTGATGATGTCATACACTCAACTTTTGAGCATTTCCAAATTGTATCAACTCTTCTTACTCCCACAACATTTCTTATGAAATGTGTTCATCAGGTGTTTTTGTTTATTTCACCCAGTGTGTCGCTCTCTGCTACAGGACCTACAGTTTTCTCTCAGAGTGCAGAGTCCACACCCCAAACTCTAATACGCTCCCATTTTGGTCAGCTCTGATTTTTCTCTTCCAAATTGTAAATAAAGGATCTTTTCAAAGTATCATATCTCCTGCATAAATTATTTTAGACACACAAAAACTTGAGACATGTGTCTACCAGACCTTTAGGGTTTACTTTTTAAATTTGTCTTATAGTTTTTGTACAGCGGCTTGTTGTTTAGGACCTATGTTCTACTCTGTGTCACTGTATCATTATGTCACTGCAGAAGAAAGAGAGGACTAGACACTGGTGTGTGGTTACCATGGTGACCAGCTAATGGAATCAGTCTTTTAACATTTCTGTTGATGCTGGTTCACTTTACACTTACATTTATGGAACCAGGCAAACTTTTTATTAGTAGCTAAATATGTTTTATAAGTAAGTTACAAAACTACTGTAAAGAGGAAAGAATGTTTCAGGATTTTTGTCTATTTGTTTTTTGTCAGTCTCCCTTTTACTGTTCAGAGATGTGGTGTTTTAAATATCAAATCAATATTCAGAGAAGCAAGAGAAAGTGGTCTGTTTTGTGTGTCTGTATCGTGCCAAAGAACAAAGAGATTTGATGATTTTTCATGGAGTGTAGAGCTGAACTTAAGCATGACTTCCTTCGTCTTCTTTTTGCCCTTTTGAAAGCAGAAGGTGCCTCTTATCTTGGCCTCTTTTCCGTGTGAACGCACCTGAAGGACCGCAGTAAATCTAGGCTGACATTTAACTTCCAGGAAGGAATCGTGTTTGTTTTTCCTTCAAAATATGCCTGATGTCCATCATGTGTTTCAGTTTGTCTTAAGGAAAAAAAGCTTTTGTTGAACAGATCTGTCAGTTGAAGCCAAAGTAAATAAACTCATGTCTACGCTTCCCTGAGAGGGCCAATTTAAGGCCCAAGAACTTACAGTTAATGAAGGATTTCCAAAGGTCTAAATAGTAAAATACAATATAAATCAACATCTCTACAACCTTCATAAAGTTGTGACTTAAATTTCTAAATGCTGCTAAAAAGGTAACATTCCTAAAATGATCCTTTTGGGAAAGTAAGGAACAAATTTTAACCAAGCACTCATGAACATTTTCCTGCTTCAGCACAAATAGGCTCTAAATATTTCCTGAAAATGTTCATTTCATGTCCTTAGACAGAAACAGGACACAACCTGGAACCACCTTTTTGGGACCCAATCATAAATTTGACCCAATACAAAGATGGGAGAAGATTTTGAGCTGATGCTTGTATTGAATTGTTTATAACAGTAGGCTGAAGCAAGGACTCGTTCATAAAATGACCTGAAAAGGGTTTTGAACCAGCTGACGTTGAAGTCTGGTCTGTTTTTCTTTCTGTGTTTAGGTTCAGGGATTTGAATATTTTGTCATTCTCTTGCATGTTTCCAAACACCTGGGTGGAAAATGAATGGAGAAATCCCAGCTGGGTCCAGAATATTTTCTTATTTCTTGATCCTCTGACTGCATGTTAATGCCGCCTCCTGTCAGATGGTCCTGATGTGCCTCTGATGTCTGACGGCTGCTCCAGTGGAGGTGATTAGCTGTAACTCAGTCAGCTGTTTGAACAAATCTTGGTCTAAATCACCTTACTTACACACTTTAACTCCGGGCTCCCTGTGCGACTGTCTCTGACTGTTCAGCCGATCAAATCGGCTACGGGCTGATGTAAACATCTGAACAACATCTGTGGTCATCATCTCCTTCAGTGTGTGAGCTAATAACGCCCCAGTGGACAAAGTGGACTGTGAAATAGACTCATTTTCAGCTTCTCTGGAAAATGATTAATTTGTCATCTCTTGCCACTTGCCAGGTTTATAGAGCTGAAACACACTCTTAGCTCCAGAGAAATGAGTCAGGTCTTAGACAGTTTGTACAGCAGCAGCTTTGATAACAGATTCATAACAAAGTGCATCCTGCTCTTCACTGTTTGGTTTACACATTAATTCGAGCTGCATCACTGACTGTGTTCTGTACAAACAGCTGCTCACTCACACTGGTAAAAGCTCCAGCCAGTTGAGGCTGTATCTGAATTATTTGGAGCTTTTTTAGCTTCTCTTGCTGGTTCAAACTAATGGTTACCACAGTTTTCTTCTAGCTCTGGTAAAGGTAAATAATGATAACTGAAGAAGAGACAAGGCTAAATAATGAACCCGTGAACACGTTTTCTTTCTTATTTCTGCTTGTTGCCTGCTTTGTACCTATAATCTCTTTAGAAATTCTTTTTCGTCTGTTGAAGTCAGAATATGTCCTGTTTACAGAGTCTTACTAATAATAAACTACAAAGTGTTTGGTGTCTGACAGAGAGCATCTGCACACTTGACACAGGTTTTTTATTAAACCTCCTGTTTGTACAAGGCAGACATGGAAAAGAGGATGTGGGCGTTAGGGTGATAGCTACAGAAGCTACAGAGAAATGCAGAATATGCATTTCTGTGAAAAGTGACAGGAAGCTGTATGACAGGTATTGTATCTACTGGGAACTCAAGGGTGGACAGAACAAATAAAAATGACACCTATGAACCTGTGCTGCAGCCAAAATCACAAGGTGGACTTCCTGTAAGATGTCAGTTAAACATTTACAGGAAATCCCAAATGACACATTCTGATTCACAGAGTTCCTTCATGAAACTGCCAGTTACTTTTACAATTACAATTATGTTTTGTTACAGTAGTATAGTGTTTTCCCCCTTACAGATTTCTTATGTTTTTGCTGACTCGTCACACTTCAAGCAAACAAATTTCAGTATCCCAGATAAAGATAACCTGAAAAAAGGCAGTATTCAAATGATGATTTCATTGTTTGGAGGGAAACAGCTATCTACACCATCCTATCCCACCATTGTGGACTTGAGGAGGAGAAAACAACCTTTGCCTTTATTTGTTTTTATCCACAGTTGCACTTCCCCCCCCAAAATCTCTTACTGATGATGTGAAAGTCGACCGCTGTGTATAAAACTATAGATTCCTACTGGGGTTAAAGGTCGTAACTCTGTAGGGGTGAATTCATGTGTGAAAATAAACTCATTCACAATCTGAATTCACTGATTCCTGGTATGTCATCTTGCAATAAGCCTGAAACATCAAGGGGAAAAAAACAGATGTTCAGTATGTTTCTTTTCCAATCTGGTGGAGGTCAGGAAAATATGAAGTATATATTTTAGAAAAAGTGTCAAATATTGATGGGACCCCTAATGAATGCTGGCCCATCTGATTTTAAACTTAAAGATCCTCGTGAAGTTCCTCAGGGTGTCAGAACATGTGAAGTGAACTTCCATAAAAAGATAGAAGTTAAGGTGAAAGCCCTGAGATGACAGCATCGGAGGCTGAGCAGTTTGGAGCGAGAGGCAAATCCGGTCAGACAGGAGCTGTTGTCAGCAGCTCTTTTGGGATGTCTGTGGATGTCAAAAGGAGCATGTGGTGAAAAAAATCCCCTGAACATTCAGAGTTCGTCACCACAGTGTGAAGATGAAGCACTCTGAGAAATAGATCTTTAAAAACGTGTTCATCTCTGTGAACCAAGGGTCATCGTTGGGTTAAAGTACAACCAGCTGTTGGTGGTTTCCACCTCTCAGTCTGAATCAGGATCACGTGAAGCGCCAACTTAATGCTCCTCTGAACTCTCTGACTCAGTGATGTACAGTAACCACAGGCAGCGCCCCTCAAAGGACGAGGACGTCATTTATGTTTTTAATGAGTAATTAAACACTTTAACCTCACCAACTAACTCACACTTCTTCACTTGTTGAATAGCGTTAATTTAAAAACTAAAATAGACCCAATAAAATAACGCACTTTAAATCGAGAGTCATTTAAATGGGAAAATAAGTCAATTTCAAATATAGTCGTTACCTAAAGTCACTGACCAATCAGGAGGTACTGAACCCCTACTGGCTCTAAATGACTGAGTGGCACTTTACTTACCTACAGTAAGGACCAGCGGTGACATCACTCAAAGAGAGAAACAGGAAGTAGTCCTCTGACCAGAGCAGTAGTTAGATAGACACTGCTGTGAGACGATGACAAACTAGTATCTAATTTTCAGGTATTTTTTAAAACTCTTGCTCAAAAAAGTCATAGATGCATTAGAACTCTATGTGACCTGTTTGGAAACCTCTACAGTTTTGCATGAAAATGTTTGTTTAGTTTGTTTCAACCAAACGTCTGAATGACCATGCTACTTCATCCTGCTGCTGCAGCATAAACTAAACAAACGGTATCAGTTGTACAGGTTTACAAACAGGTGATATAGGGTTCTAGTGCCACTTTAAAATGACCCAAGTATCCCTCTAGGCATGGTGACAGTCGCCAGATGTGTCGTTAAAATTTCTGCCAGTTATTCTTTAAAATCCAAGAAGCCTTGAGAAACATAAAGAGAATTTGTCTCACTGAGACTGTAACTCTGTATATGACTGATTACTGTCTGAACCCTGTGCTCGTTCTCTAAGTCGAGTCCTTTTCTCCTCTACGTGTTCTCCTCGTATAAAGCTTCAAAGAGAATTGTCCCCGGGGTATTTTCTTTCCTGACTGGACCAATTCACATGTTTTCACACCCTCCAGAGTGATGTCATTCCGGGGCCCCTCGATCTACTGATTGACAGCTCCGCTCTCCTGCAGCGCTGCGTCTCAGAGGAGGATCGCTGGGTGTTGTGGTCTTGTGAGGGGTGAGCTGAACTGCCACTCCGATGCAGTCAGAAACGTTGGGAGCTGGCAGGCGTGTCTCCGGGGATCGTGGCACAGTCAGCCACACAAGGGTAATTACCCGAGCACTGGGGTGAGGGGTGCATGAAGTGATTTCAGCACCTCCGAATTAAACATGGTCCATGGAATATGAACAATCCACAGGCTGCTTCACTTCAAACCCTTTCCTATTCATGATGCCTTTTTGGAATCTATAGTCTCTTGGTGTGAATTGTGTTTTAAAGGAAAAAGAGGGTCTCGATTTGTTTATCACCACCGCTGAATTAAACATGCTCCAAAGAATGGGAACAATCTGCACTCTGCTCAGACCTCAAACACACTTCCATCAGAGGGGCTTAACACACACAGGATTTCCCTCTGTGTAACTTAAATGAAATGTAAAGATGATTTACTGTTTGATCTTTAAACGAAGCATGTCTCAAAGCATAGAAGCTGCTGCAAATCAATCCACTGAGTGAATATAGATTAAAAAGTACATCAATTATTCTAAATATGAAGCGCAGTGCATTTTACAGCTGAGAGCTTGATGAAAACATCTTTTCCTGCATTTACATCTGTCCTGTTTGTGTGCAGCTAATGTGTAAAATCCTCATCGGATCCTATGATTGAATGCGGTAGACAAAAGGTTTGTTCGGTGCCTCCTGTCTGGCCTTTTAATCTTCTTTGGAGTTTCACTCCCGTCTGTTTTTAATCTCGTCTCTGGCTGCATTCTCTTGTTGGCATGATCTTTATAATTTGTGGGATGCCAGAAGAGACAAAAAGTGCATGTGTTTGTGTTTTGTTTTGTGCATCTTTTACCAACAAATCTTTGTGGTATTTTGTTTTCAGTCCTGTTCATCTGTTCTGGGGGACTAACCAGACTCCAGTGAGGTGGAGACTTCTGAGAGGTCTGCTGTGAATGACAGGATGAAAATGGGAGTGAAGCACAACTGATTGATGCAGGTCATACTAATGCAGTTCAAACAAGGCCGGTTGTTCTCCGTGCCATCTGTGCATCCTTGGCTGATGGTGTGCATGCTACAGTGCGACCCCTCTCATCAAACCTGCATTTGTGGCTTGTCAGAATCCACTTAACCACTCAGACATGAATGGTTAAGCTCCTCCACTGATCCTCTTTTTCTCTGGAGACCATCCCAACAATCTTGGCCTCCAGTGCTCCAGAATAGCAGTAATTCACTGGTTTCATGTTTCACTGCAGAAAGCGTGCGTCTATTTATAACACTCTTTGTTTGGAGAATGTTGGAAATCTACCACCATGTTACAGAAATGGATGCTTTATATCATGTGCCTTTTGTGGTGTTTTAGCCTCTCTGTGTGTGTGTGTGTAGGGGTGTGTGTGTGTGTGTGTGTGTAGGGGTGTGTGTGTGTTAGCTAATTATCTCTTGAACCACTGTGCAGATTTTAATGATGCTCTCAGAAAGTGACGTTCTTCTACAACTGGATAACTGTTGGAGTCAATCCAATCCAAGATGGCTGCCACAGCCATTTAAATTTGGAAAACAGAAAATTGGCTACAACTAACAAACTTCAATGCAATAAATATGTAAGAATAATATTGACAATATTTCATGAGATTGTTTCTATTTAGTTTATATGACATAGAGCAGATAACTGCAACGCCCTTCTAACTGGTCTCCAGCATGGACTGGTAAACCTCTACAGATGGTTCAGAACGCAGCAGCGCGTTTGGTCTTCAATCAGCCTAAAAGAGCACTCGTCACCCCTCTGTTCATTGAGCTCCACTGGCTACCTTTAGCTGCCCACATCAAATTCAAGTCTCTAACACTACAGTAGCATACAGGGTCCTGAAAGGAACAGCTCCATCTACTTGAATCCTCTTGCTACGGCTTACGTCACGACTCGGTCACTCTGGTCATCAAAGGACTGTCGGCTAGCAGAGCTACACCACGCTGGGACAGTCCAGACTCTTCTCATGTCGTTCCACGATGGTGGAATGACCTACCAAGCTACCAGAACAGGGGCGTCCCTGTCTATCTTTAAGAAACTCCTGCAGACCCAGCTCTTCAGAGAACATCTTCTAGACTAGAACCTACCCTGCACGTCCCTTCCCCCAGAGTACAGTAAAATTGCACACTCTTTGTGCACTTCCCTCTATGCTTGTTTTTTTTTTTTTTTTATTCCTCTGACCTCTGGCAGAGACTGACTAGTGTTCATCCCTCTATGTTGTTTATTCTTAGCCTCATTGTTAACTGCATTGTTCTCATTTGTAAGTTGCTCTGGATAAAAGCGTCTGCCAAACAGCCTACAGTAAAAAAAAAAGATACAAAAAAATATCAAATGATAAATACACTCATCAGCAACTTTATTAGAAACACCTTGTTAATACCCCTCTTTCCTTCATGAGATGAATTCAACGAGGTGTTGTTTCTCCCACTTTGATAAAGAAACTCACCATTTCTGCAGCTAATCACACTCAGACATTCATTCTATAAGAGTTAATGTACTTTAAGTTATATTTCTGCAGCATGAAGCCATTCAGCAGTATTTGGTGTCGCTCCAAGCTTGGCCTTGTGAGCTGGACTCAGACTGATGAATGTGCCTCCTGCTCTCTTGAGCCCAGAGCAATCTCCTGAGGGATCAAAGCTTGGATGAGCTCTCGAGCTGGCACAGACAAAGTCAGGAGAGTTGACGGTGACAAAAAAAGGAGACGGCTGACAGAGAGGAATGGCATCCGTCTCCGGCTTCTCCTATGTACGGAGGTGACGAGCAGCCCGCTGCTGTGTAGCCAGGCGGAAAACTGACCTTTCTGGCATGAGCTGCATCGGCCCTTTGGCACCGCGCATCGAACGTAGCCCTCCACCATCTCCTCCATCCATCTGCAGCTCAGCTTAATCTGCAGCCTCCTGCAGATCTGACTCCTGGTTGGTACCTCCTGCTGCTGCCCTGAACTCAGCGATCACTTGTTAAAGAGGACGATTACAGTAAGTGGGATCACCGTTTGACAAAGACGCTGATGGTTATATCTCCTCACTTAATCTCTGACTAATACTGCAAACCAAATGAGGTCACCACCCTGAAACACAACACATACACAAAGATGCCTTTGTTGATGTGAAGACTCACACTGGAGGGAAATGGCATTACTGTTTCTCTATAAAATATTTACTTGACCCAGTGTGCCTGCTTTACTTTCACCTCGTCACCTTCTGCCCTGGCCTGTGCACTCTGTCACCTGAGGATGGTCATGTAGTTAGCTCTTTGCTGCCACCTGCTGGTGTTTGTGATATTCAAGAAGCTCTACAGACTTCTCCTCAGCTAGGTAATATGGATTACAAGCTGCTGGTTTATGTCTTTAAAGCAGTACATTTGATTTAAATCCACATTTTCCCAGGTGGAGATTAAAAAGACAAAGATAAAAAGGATTAGCTGCAACCTACTGTAAGAGACTTACCCTGCTTTCACTCTTCAGTCCAATAGAAAGCAGCTCCATGCTAAATCTGTTCAAATGTTTCATAAATACGAGCATAATATTCATCTGTGTGATTAACAGGTTTTAAAATGAGGTAAAAACAATAACAACATAGGTTACAGTGTGTCTTGATTTGATCTTTAGTTAATCTTACAGGTTTTTTGGACATTATAACTGATCATCATCAGTGTGACTTCTCTATAAAAGCAGGAGTTTTGTTAGTTTGCTGGTCTGGAGCATACAGGTGTGTGTTAACACAGAAAGGAAGGACATCATCAGATCACTTTAGAGAAGCAGCTTTTAATGTTGGTATAATCTAAGAGTTAAAAGGCATGCTATGCAGTTTTGTCTTGTTTTTAGCACCCCCTAGTGTCCGTTTTAAATCACTGTTGAAATGTCTCCTCAGCCTTCACTGCTTTCTACTGGAGCGGTTCATCACTCATTCAAAGAAATCAGCTGTGTTCAAGCAGAGAGAGATTGGAAAAAAAATCAGGAATCATGAGCTAAAAACACTCTGGAGCTAGCATAACAGCTAGCCACACTGGGTTAGCCTAACCCTCGTGAGATACGTGACTTTGTGAGACTTCGGGGCACCGGACCAGAGACTCAGAAGTTGAAAACGTGGTATTCTGGACACAAGCAGCAGATGACTGAGTGACTTTTCATAACACTGTAAAGGGTCATATTAGCACATACTGGCTCACTATGGCTTTAAAAGTCATTATTTATATAAAAAAATTAAAAAACAATTAATTTGGAGTTTGTCATTTTACTGACAAAAACATTGTTTACAGGTGGTAAAATATTCAAGACAGTTATTAATATTCCCAGACGTGGACGTCTCAGTAAATTCACCCCAAAAATGTTTAGATTAAATGAAAAAAATAAATAAAAATAAATCAAATTACGTGTTAAGCAGCACAGATTATTTTTTTAGGGTAAAAAAGTTAAATTACATAAAAGATAAAGATCACAGGACTTTGGAAAAACATAATTTACTCCAGTAAAGACGTTTGTCCATTTGCCCGATGGTGGAAGGATGATGGTTTGGGTTGTTCTGGAGTCCCTCCTGGACCTGGACACCTTCTGTCAGATGTTACACCGCCTGTCCCAGATTGGATCGCCCAACAGGACAATTATCCCAAACCAGCAGAAAATTTACAAGAAAATTTAATAAAAACTGGGAAAAAAATGTTTTTATTGCAACTTTGTTAAAATTTGATTTTAAAGTGTTAAGCCTTCACAGTTATAAAAAAAATAAATAAAAAAAAAAGCAAATTTCAATGAAATGACATCAAGTAATTGACTGTAAAGAGAGAACTAGAATTCCCCCACATCAAGGTCCGGAGATGATTACTTCCTCCAGTTGATTGGATGTACTTTGTTTCAATGCTGCTGCATTTAAATTGATTTTATTAAAAAGAAGGATGAAGTTTGATATACATGTTTTGTTGTTCTATTTACCTCCTTTTTGGGTCTGGTCAGAACTCAGTTGCACAAACAAAAAGAACAAGGATCAGAGTAAGTGGTGGTCGACCAACCTGGTATCAAAAATCTTTGTTTTGTTTTTTTCCTACATGATACATCATTGCCAAACAGCAGTAAAGACGGCCCATGAACTCACCATAACTTGATACTAATTCCCTGTAATAATGACAGGTCTTCTCCCAGAGTCAAACTCTTTCAAGTTAATCAGAAATAGAAAAATAAAAATATAATAAATCAGAATCAGGTCAGTATCGACCATCAAAGCCAGAATTGGTGCACCTCTAAATCTATTATATATAAACTTGTTAATTGTACCTCATTTTTAATATTTTGCTTTAGAATTATGTACCGATTATGAAGGCTGCCCTGATTTTCTGTCTCCATAAAGGCGCAGTAACACTTTGGTACACTGAGAGGTGGTAGATTATTGTGCTTGTGAGTCAGCTGGTCCCTGTGGGCAGCAGCTGGAGCGAGGAGAGCGCTCCACCCAGCAGCAGCAGCAGCGCTGTATGTGGTTGCAAATTCCCCAACCTCCCCTCAACCAGGCTCTTTTTAATTTATGCGCCTTTAACACCTCCTCCCCTCCCCTTCACTGCAGGATGTGTTGTCTTTCACCCTAGTCTAAAGTGAGTTAAGTTTCCAAACGGAGCCTTTCACTTTACAGAGCTGTGGTGGTGGGACTGCTGGATAGCCTTTGTTGGCAGCCAGATGTCTGCTTGTGGTGAGTGTATTTTTATGTTTGCACTGGAATGTGGTCCTCTGGTTAGAGCTGGAGACTCATTGGGAAAATTTAAGGCGATTTGGGGATTGAGTTTTGATCTGTTTAGTTTTTAAAATCTCCATGATTCCTCCCTCAAACTTCTACAGTTTTCTGTCCTGACATTCAGTGATGTTTGATAGTGTGACTGCTGTTTTAACCGGTAGACAAACGTAACATGGAAGCATCTTCACCACGTGATGACATCAAGCAAAGTTAAAATCATGACTGAGGTTTTAACCTTAGTCTGGATAAAAGCAGCTGCTCTACATCTGCCCAGATGTGGAAATCTGTGGAATTTATTTTATGAGCAAACTTACTGAATGTTGTTGTTGTAATATGATTTTTTAAAAATTAAAAGCCATAAAAAGATGTAGTTTCTTGCTAAACAAGACCCAGAAACCATTTTCTGACGTGTGACCCTAAAAACGAGACAGAAACCTGTAAAAACACCCTGAGGGCGCGACGTGCATCCTTTTGTCTCTGCCAGTTTGCTGATCTCCTGAGAAATGTGACACCACACTTTTCCTTTCAAGGTCAACGTCTCCTGCTGCAGTTCTGCCTCAGACACTCATAACTTGGAGACAGAAGTAAACGTGAGGTTTACAGAGATCCTGTTTAGTCCAGACTTCATGTGTTCCAGCAGCTCTTCTTCCCAGTGATGAGGATGTACACACATAAACCATGTCTAATAAGCACTAAGGGCACTAACATCATGTGGCTTCGTTACAATGAACTGTTTATGTGGATCAGTGGCAGTCGGAGGCACACTGCAGAGCGTTTTTCTTGTGAATATGAAAAGCAGCCAGATTTTCAGGGCACTTTTTGACCAGGGGGCATGTTATTTGCCTAAATGAATGGGCCTGTTCTCTGGACCGTTGGGCCAGTCACAGACTCTTCTGACACGAGACGAGTGAGCACAGAGTATTACTTTTCACTGCAGAAGGCTGTTCTCTGCAGGCGTATTTGCATAACTTCAGGGTATGAAGAAGATAATAATCTATGGAGCAGCTTATGAAGGCAGTAAATGGTTGTTAGTGACTGGGTGTGTTTGTCTGGCCAGTTCTGACTGCACATGGTGAGGAAATGTCTTCATTCACCCTCTTGTCTCACCCATATGTTTGCTTGTTTAACTGTTTTTCAGTTGTTGAAATCTCTTGGTGCCTGTTCAGGGTCACAGATAGCTGGTGTCCGTCTACAGTAGTGTTTGATCCACTGTCATGGTCAGGTTGCTATCTGGAGCCTTTCCTCTACAGGAACCAGGGCCAAAACAGTTTACCAGTGTAGGAAATAACCTCCAAAACAGCCCCGGTAGGTAGGTAGTACTTTTAAAAGTACCTGGAATTTTCTGATCGGTTGAGTATCACATGCACTCCCAACAGCCGTTCATTAGAAATGTAAATTTGAATGAACTGAGCCGACTGCCTGTTGTCAGTGACTAATTAACATAATCTACCCTGTATTGAGACCTAAAGAGGAAAAACAACAAACCAGAGCTAAAGAACAGTGGTGGGGGAGGGTAATCAAATACCTGGGTAAAGGGTCGGGGTCATGCAGACATTATTCACACCCAGTAACAGTAGGAGTTGTCACTAAACCTAACGTGCATGTTTTTGGTCTGTTGGAGAAAAACTGTGGTGGGAACGTGTGTGAATGTTATGAAGCGATTGTTCTGCTGGTGACTGGATTTAGATGATTTTTAGGGTGTCTGCCCTTACTGTTGATTAGCCTGTGCAACACTAGCCCCCCGCTCATGTCATAGTTCCATGATAAACACTTTAACTGTTTAAAGCGGCTCTCTGGATTATTTTTCTCTGTCTCAAAGTTTTCTAAATGTTTTAAATGATATTTCAGGTCTAAACTATGATCTATGGGTTGAGTTCCACAACATCTGTCATTCTGATGAAGACCCTCCTTCCTCCTAGAGACCCCTTTCCATTATTTCTTGCCGCCGACATTTTTCAGCCAATGAAATTCAAATTTCTGCATTCTCTCAACATGCACGCGCATCGACCAAACCTGTACCAGTAGGGGGCGCTGTCGTACAGGACGCTCCGTGTGTTTCTCTGCCGTCTCAGCCGTTCACTGAGGACTCACGGCTCATTTCTACTAAAAACCTACCCATTCTCCAGCTAAATACAGATTTATTTTTATTTTTAAACCTTTCACCTCACAGAATGGCAAGGCTTGACAGGGTTACGCGTTTATTTTGGTCAGAAAGTTCATCCAGGGCCGAGTCAAGTTCAGCTTCAGAGTCCAGCAGCAGCTCTCTGCTAACAGAGCTAATATCAGAAGCAGCAGGGACAGAGAGGGCTCATCAGACCCTCGTAGTGTTGTTGGAATAAGATTGTGAACTGTGAGTGATTAAACCCTACACAGTGAGCTGTACAGTTCATGTCCGAAGTATATGCGCCGCGTGCACGCGCGCACACGCGACCGGACGCGCGTGTCGAGATGTTTTGAGGAGGAGCCTTTGGACGCTAGATTCAAAAACTGCTCTCCTGATGAAATCCTCCAGAGTGCTGCTTTAAGGCTCTTCTTCAATATGACCACAATTATGAGCACTTTGGGGGGCATGTAGCTCAGTAGGTAGAGTGGACGTCGTCCGGCAACCAGAGGGTCATTGGTTCGATCCCAGCTCCAGCTGAGTGACTGTCGTTGTGTCCTTGAGCAAGACACTTCACCCACCTTGCCTACTGGTGGTGGTCAGGAGATTGTGTTGCGGTGACTTCTAGGACAGCTGTGGCTACACTGCCATCAGTGTGTGTATGTGAATAAAGCGCTTTGGGAGTCCGGACATACAGGTCATTTACCTCCTTTAGCTGCCTCTAGTCTCAGAAATCACCAGTCGAGTCAGATGTGAGCTCTCATTGAAGACAGTTTACTGGTTGCATGGTCGGTCCTCTATTTTCATACCATTACATCATGTTGCTACCTCACTCAGCTGCCCAGGGGCGTTACAGCGATGGGTTGACTTCAGCCCCTCTGATGCCTTCTGCTCGTCTCAGACCCAACGTGGAGTTTTCTGTGAAAGAGGCTTTTGTCATTCACTCCACACGTTGTTCTGGTGGAATCACAGGGTTATGTGTGCTTTTAAAACATGCAGCTGGATAGTAAAGCGGTCTGCAACCTGTGGCTCCTTGTCCGAAGTGGAACCTGAGTATTATTTATATTTAAATTGAGGACATGAAAGATAAACTGTCTTTGTAATAAATGAATGAAGTTTCCAAACCAGAAAGATACTAATAATCATTTTAATGCAAGAATGAAAAATAAATGACTGAAGTTTTCAATAAAAAAATATCATTATATTCTTTATGCAACTTTTTGACATTCAAAGCGATTTAACTCCAAATCCACCAGAAAAAACATTGCTATACATTTCTGTTGAATTTCTGTAAAAGCAGAAGATTTTGCACATTTATTGTAATTGACCAAATCAAACCACGATGTAGTAGTACCATGCAACATATAGCAAAGAGAATAGCAAAAATAAAGTACTTCTTATATTATAAGCCTGGTTTCTTAAGGACTTTTTTGTTTGTAATTTCCTAATGTGATAAAGAACCACCTACCTGATGCAGTTTTTGTGTTTAAGGAGTTCAACCTGAGGTTTTATTTATTTCTAACCTGGCAAACTACTGTATTTTACTCTTAAATAAGAACTGAAATAGCTCGAGATTGTTTTCAAATGTGTCATTTTCTTTCATACAACTACATTGTTTATTCATTTATTTCTTTTGTAGCTAACGGTGAAAGATTAAAAGAAAATACATCAAAAAATTGGGCCAGATCATTTTTGTCATTTTAGATCTCGTAGAAGTTTGTGTCACTTTTCTGTTCTGCTGTTTCAACTTTTTTAATGGAGCAAAAAACAGGCGAGGTAAATACACACCAATTCTATTAAAGTTTACATTTATTTGAACAAATTATTTATAGATTTCCAGAAACACAGAGAGAAATGTATGTATTATAATTTTATCATATTGTTATAAACTCAGTCAAATGTACAATTTAGTCAGAAATGAGGAAAAAAAATCTAATTTTGATGCATTTGAAATGAAAATCAGTAACTGATCCTAGAAAACTGAGTGGTGTTTTTCTGTAGTTTTACTTCATTAAATAAAAAATAACGTGGGAGAAAAAAGTTAACATTTTAGAGGTTTCAACATGTTCAAGAGTAGCTTATTAAGTCTTACCGGCACCATGTTTACTGGGCCTGGACCTCAGTGGTTTGGAGCTTCAGCTTTAATAAAATAGCCACACACACACTCATTGTTATGTGTCAGTCCTCCAGTTATCACCCACTCTGCAGTCATTCCAACTCTTAACGAAGAGATTTTTTCTTGTTATCCAGTTTTCCTTTGGATTTACTTTCACCAGTCCATCACTTTGTTTCTAACACAGCAGGCAGCTGTTTCCAGTCTAAAACCACTGAAAACAGACCTCCTGCTAATTACCACTGTGACAAAGTTAACGACCAGGTGTTGAATATAACAGCTTTTAGCAGCAGAAGAGTTTTTATCCACTCAGACGTCTGTGGGGACCAAGAAGGAGCTAAAAGAAAAGTGAATCATTAATTTCTTCCTACCAAACTTATCAGAACCACTTAACATGTTCACACGTATCTTTAGAAGTAAAGTGGCAGGATGGGAGCAGCCGCTCTGTTTAGGCTTGTTGTTACATGAAGTTTATAACTTCCTCACAGAACTTTAATTCATCCTAACTCAATGGTTGAAACATGTCACCAGCAGTGATGGATTTCATCAGAGATATAAAAACTTAGTGTTGACTGTCTCCCTGCCTCACAGTGATATGTCAGCAGGTCGGCCATATTGGGAAGGCAGTCGTCCAGTAAAAGGATTCAGGCTGCAGATTTAACCGGATTAAAAACTATATAAGCTTGACATTCTGCGGTTGTTTTTTCAATGCTGAACTCAAAAAAGTCTCTTTTTTTTTTAAATGGATTTGGGTTTTATTTACTATATTAGTCAAATCATTTATAAAATATTACAACAAAGCCTAATTTATATATTTTTGTAAATAGGACTTTATTCATTTGATTGTCATTTCTTAAATCTCCTCCAAAATCAAAGTTTTGTAGTAAATATATAAGTACTGTAAATAATTAAATATTATTGATGAGTACAAATTCAAAAGTCATTGCCAGACTGTTTATTTTTTGTTATTTTTCTTTGTTTAAATAAAAGTAGTAATATATGTTTACTTACTTTTACCAGTACACCTAATATACACTGTGTGTTTCATGCAGTTCATATCATTTATATTAATTGACAAATACCCTGCATGATTAACTTCAGTCTATAAGTGAACTTTTACAGCAGCAGTGAGCTCGTGTCACCTTTCTTGAATAAATTTTTTAGCTCTGCGTCTGCCTTCAGTAAAATTTTGAATGGTGAGATCTGCTGTATTAGGGGTCACAAGGCTGAAAAATCTCCTAAATTTGAAATGTAACGATTGAATCTGATGTCCAGAGTCTCCGATGGGGCAGCTGGAGCTCAGAAGACGTCAGCCTTGAATCCAGACTGTGTTTGTTTAATCTCCAGATTCCTGAGTTCACCTGTGAAAATGTCCTTGAGGAAGATACTGACCTACAAAAACAACTCACTGCAATGAAGTGAATCTATTTATGTTTGACACAATAAACGAATCAGGCTCTGAACCATGTCTAAGTTCTTTTAATAACCCGTCATTAATGCTTTTATTAAATGAGTAAAGCCTGACAACCCCTCCCTCCAAATGTTTTCATGCATCCATAATTTAAATGTAAAACTACAACTGTCTTCCATCTAAAGCACATTTTAGACCTGGTCTGACCTTTAAGTCTAAAATGAAAATAATTTCATGCTCAGCAAAAGTCCAGTGATTTGTAAGTTTAACACAAAGGTGAAAGCACAAGACATGCCACTCGTACAATTGAAGGAAGCTAAGGTCAGAGACTGTTCAGGACTCTGTGTGTGTGTGTGTGTGTGTGTGTGTGTGTGTGTGTGTGTGTGTGTGTGTGTGTGTGTGTGTGTCAGGACAAGACCGATGTGACTGAGTGCCTCTACTTCTTGTGATTTACGACAGACTGAACCCGAGGCCTCTTGAGTCAAGTCAAG
Organism: Callopanchax toddi; assembly: GCA_006937965.1. Lineage (NCBI taxonomy): Eukaryota > Metazoa > Chordata > Actinopteri > Cyprinodontiformes > Nothobranchiidae > Callopanchax > Callopanchax toddi. The sequence continues at coordinate 434,439 of SSNR01000101.1, read as the reverse complement.
AGTGTTGTAGCTGCGTCACACAGTGTTTCTTCAGCCCCCCGGTGTGTGTGTGTGTGTGTGTGTGTGTGTGTGTGTGTGTGTGTGTGAGGGGATCACTGAGCAGGAAGATGCGTGGTGTCCCCAGGGTTTTGTACTCTCCTGGTATTTTATCTGTGTCCTGCTTGTTTGTGCCGGTGACGGCGCCGAGGTTTATCACCACCACAGTGGTCATTGTTGGCAGAGGCTGCCTGCTGTTTGGCCCCCTGCTCAGCCTCATGGGACATTTTTTTCTCTGTTACTATCAGTTTGAGTGTTGTAATGTCTGTGTCTTTATCTGATGCAGGATGGCTCTGTGGGGAACCTTGATGATCTGGCTCAGGAGTACTCTCAGTATTACGGCACCTCCCTCAGCGACGTGTGTGAAAGGATGGAGGAGCTACGGAAACGCAAAGTAGTGCAAGATACAGAGATGGTAAAATGACCTTAAAATGCCCATTATTTTTCTGTTAAGTACAATTATAATCACCAGAGAAGATCTTATAGATTCAAACTGTAATTTTAAATAATTTTACATCTTAAAGCAACAAGAGGCAGGCTGGATAAAAACTGGAAACCTCATCAGCATAGACTCTATCCTGAGTAGCAGTTTAATCATACGAATGAATGAAAAAAGGAAACCTTTATTTGTCCAGCAACATATACAAAAACACATAAAAACAGTAAATCACACAATGCAGAGTAACATAATTTAAAATAGTGATTAAAACTAACTTCACCTGAGATTATTCAAATGTTCCCTCAGTAAAACTGCAGAACATGTGAACAGATGTACATGTGTAGTGTTGAGGCCTTGTAGAACATTTACACAAGAAGGTTTACTGTCGTTTTACCATTCATAGGATTTAAACATCATTATAATGATGAACTATATTTTTCATATTCGACTGGTAAAAGTAATATTTGCATATGAAAGCTGTAATAATGCAAAGTTGCATTCTTTAAATCACATTTGAGAGAAATAGACTCACTGAATGTTGGACATTTAAAACAACCCCTAAAAAGGTCACATCAGGTCACATAAAAGGGTTTATTTTTCCCTCTAAATTCAACATATTTTAGAACTTTTGAGAGTAAATCTGAGACAAATTAAAGTCTTTCACTTCTCCAGATCTGCCTCTGGACACAAACCTAAATAATAACCGTCCTTATCAATAAGTATAGAAGAGTATTAAGTTCAAACCAGCAGCAGCTACTTCATAACGTGTCCTGGTCATTTCAGCCTGGTGAACAATATGCCGAGTGTTATAATTCAAAGATGACTCTGTAATTTACTCCTCCACTTCCACTGTGTTTCAGGGAAAAGTTGACTCAGCGGCCACATCACCACATCTCCGCTCTCAGATCCAGGTGAGTGTCCAGATCCGAGTGCGTCAGACCCCGAGAGGAGGTTGTTTCCTCTTCTGTGTGTCAGCAGGCGGACAGATAAGAGGCTCAGTCATAATTATCACAAGTTAAAGCTCATTAAAAAAAAAAACACCAAATAGGATCTGATCAGCTGAGAGGCAGAACAGTGGCCTGAGATGTAGCTGATATGGATGCTACAGAAAGGTGAAATGTGAGAAGCGGGACACAGAGAGCAGCACATTTAGAGGAGCATCATTAAAATGAATGAATGTATAAACATTCAGTGGTTTTTATCTTTTTCAGGAATCCCTTGGACTCAGCAGCACAACATCGACTCCAGAAACTGAAAGGAGGTAAAAATCTTGAATTCAAAGCTGAACATCTCAGCGCCTGGTCCTGATAGTCACAGATAACGACCGGTTCTGAGGCTCGTCTCAGTGTAGAGTTGTGATTTATTGACGTCCTATCACTTTGACAAGCAGATCCACGTTGTTCTGGATTATCTGTGTCACCGCCGTGGACACGTGCATTTCCTCTGCTTCCTGCTGCCCTCAAGTCACACTTATGAAGCATTTCTGCGTGACCTTCGCTCTTCCTTCCTTCCCTCCTTTGTTTCCTTTGGAGGGTTTTATAGATTAGTCATGTTTTGTCATTGGAAAGCTGAATGAGATGAAAAGATTTATGTGATGAGTAATAAGAAAGCTGCACGTTGCTTTTATTAGGACTGTTTATAGGACAAGGCAGGACTCTTAAAAGTTTTGCAATCCTGAGAGTGAGGCTGGATTAGTCAAAACCTGGACATGATTACAAGTGACTCACACTGCCCCCTAGTGGAATAGAATCACAATGCATCATCAGAAAGTATTTCAATTATTTTTTTTTTTAGAAAACAAAATCTTTTATTTTACATTTTTATTCATTGTAATTGGCCTTGATTCACACATTTAAAGACTTGTGTATATTTCATTTTACATAAAAGTTTTCTTTCTTTCAGACTCTAAGAAATGCTGTGTCATGTTATTTCCTGTTCCAAATTGGGAGCATGTGAAGCCTTTTAAAATCATAACATCTACAAATATATTAGATATGGGGTTGTCTTAATATCTGCAAAAATATAGATGTATTTGTTGACTTTCATGTTCAAAAGAGACCAAAATAAGTTGTTTCCTCACAGTTAGAATAAAATATTAACCTCTGCATAAATATTTGCTCTGTTCTAATGTTTTAGATGTACTTCTATAGACTATAGCCATAGTATCAAGCAGATTTCCTGTTTGTTTTTTTGTCACAAAAATGTTTCAGATTGGCAAAAAAAAATATCAGTAACACTGAGTAAAAAATATCATACAAATGATGATTTAATTCATAACAGAACAAAGATATCCAAAACAACCTGGTTCTATGTGAAAAAGTAATTTCCCCTTTCTTAAATCATGAATTAATTGTGATTAATCACTTTATTTGTAAAGTTGAGTTCAGTTCCATTAGCTACATCCAGTCCTGGTCACTGCCAGACCTGGAGAATTAAGATATCACTAGAATATAACCTGTCTGACAACATGAAGGAGGCTAAAAGATCTCAAAAAGCAATACGTCATGTCCTATAATAAAGAAATTAAAGAACAAAAGAACCGACAACAACGAAGAAGGAAAAAAGTTGCAAAGTATGCCTTTAAGTTTAGGGGTCAATGACTTTCTCACATAGGACTTGGAGAGCTTTTATTCTCTTAAACCATCAAGATCAGGTTATCTTTGTCTGATACTGATTTTTTTCTGATCTGATTTAAGTGACAAAAACAGAAGAAATCCATAAGGGGGCAAATACTTTCTCACCACTTCCATTTCATGTACTGTAAATAACCCCCTAAATCATTGTACTGTATCCTGTGATGACCTCGAATACAGGACTCTGTTTGAGGAGATACTTTATAGGAAGCTGTTTATAAATTTGCACACAAGTTTGACTTCTGACTTCTAAACCACAGACAGAGCTCTGATCTGTTTGCAAACTAATAAACTGACAGAGTCAGCTGACTCTGAAAGCGACAGTGATAAACAACAAACAGCCCTGAGAGATGGACAGACAGAGAGACAGAGGGAGGGGAATGCAGAGGCCACGCTGCTGCTGTAAAACCCAACAGAACCAGAAAAAGGCTCCATTGTTCCAGCGATGGCCGGAGAGCGCTGACCTCTGTTCATCAGCCAGGAGCAGCCCGTCTGCTTCATCTGTTTTCACTGCTCTGACTCGCCATTGTCATGAGGCACAGTGCACGCTCGTGATTATTATCTGTTTTTGTAAATCCGACACAATCTGAGAATGACTTGATGGTGGAGGAGCAGGGAAAATGAAGAGAGTAGTTTTGGATAGCAGGTACTGTTCTCTTCAAGGGCTTGAATTCTTATATCGTTATATTGAATTAATTCAATGTCCTGTTTGGTTTGCAGGGTGCACAAATCCAGCTCAGACGATGGATCAGGAGGTAAGATGAAGCATTCTGAAATACGAAAAAAAGCTCAAATTTGTTCTAGTTTGATAAAATCAGGAACATTTAATGATCTGACTATAATTATTGTTCTAAGAAACGTATTTTTGGAGAACGTAGAGCATATGTTTGTCTGATTATTTCATTTTGTTTTAGCTTGTGTTTTAAAAATGGTGCGTTTTTGCAGGAAAATGGGACGCAAAGAGAAAGAGCAAGTCCTTCTGGCAGAGTTTCCGTAAGTCGCAGAAAGGAGTGATGCGTCAGACGTCAAAAGGTCAATACATTTCTTTTTTCTTTATTGCGCTTAAACAACATCCCACCTCCATGTTTTTTATTGTTCTACATACAGAGTTTTATTTTCTTGCAGGAGACGATGTGGGCTTCGTGGCCAGTGAAATCACCATGAGTGATGAAGAACGCATTCAGCTGATGATGATGGTGAAGGAGAACATGATCTCTATAGAGGAAGCTCTAGCACGGGTAGGATGTTATAAACCCTGGTTGACTTTTATTCTAACACAGTTAATCATTCCTTAGATCAGTAAATTAAAGATGTTTATATTAAATAAAAGGTGACAACATTCTGATGTGAACACATTTTCAAAGCTTTCTGGTTTTTCTCCATCTGCTGTAAAACATTTGGTCTTCAAACTTTTTCACCCTTGTGAAAGTGAATCATCTTATGGATCACATTAGACCTCCTCTATGATTTTCCTTTGTTTTGTGTTTTTTTTTTTTTTTTTGCAGCTGAAGGAGTTTGAGGTCCAAAACAGACAGAGTTGCAGATCTGATCTCGTAGAGTCTCCGGATTCCTCCGTTGTCTTCTCAAACGATTCGTTCAGCTCCACCGTAAGTTTCTGCAGCGTGAGGACATCTTAGTGCTGAATCACTACCTCCGGCTGTGTGTTCTGCTTGAGGGCCTCTGATTTAACTGTGCCAAGGCTGCTGAGCTGTTGACAGAGCTCCTCTCTTTGGTTCTGTCCCTGTCCCAGCAATGAACCGAGGCCCTCTAAAGCCCTGCAGCTCAGGGCCCGTTCCCAACCGCAGGGCACCGGGTGGACTTCTATTCATGGCTGTCAAAGCGCTAACCCCCTATTGTGCTGCAGTGAGCGGGTGGATTCAGCACAGGGCCCCTGTTATGCACGGCACAGCTCTTTTATGCATGGGTGGGGTGATTAGGGGGCTCAGGTTCGGGGCACATTTTTCACATTCATCTGGATGTCTGTTTGCTTCCCTGTGCTCCGTGTGTTTTGCTCTCCCTCTGTCTCTTTAAACATTTTGTTGTAACGTTTTTTGATTATGGGGCCAAAGCATCTTCAGCTGTAGGAAAACACAAACTATACATCAAAACCTGCAACTCAGTGGAGAACGGTGTGCTGTAACGTTTGGTTTCAGTAGAGAAAACAAAGTAAACGCATTTGCAAAAAGCTTAAATTTTCTCAAACACAGCAATAGGATTGTGGCAAAACAAGTGAGAAAACCCCACCCACGTTTAGCTCAGTCAGACTTCATGGTAGAAACGGCTTTTATCATTTTAACAGGTCACAGGAAGTTTGACTTTACAGGACAGAACTGGTATTTTGATCTGTTTATTTTAAATCCTATGATTTTTGGAGATTTTACAACAGGCTTATCATTCTATCCTGCTCTTCTCTCAGTGCGATGATGTCATTCACTCTGACTTTTGACTCTTTAAACAATTTGCAAACAAACTCATATTACTTCCAAAGTGTTTTTCATTAAATATAAATTATAGATCTAAACGTAGGATGCTTTGTCTTCTTTCACCCACTGATAACGACTAACAGTGGTGTGACAAAGTGTTTGCTCCCTTCATGTCAGACAGGTTCTATTGAAGTGATTTCTGAATTCTACAGGTCTGGTAGTGATCAGGTCTGCGTGTGACTGATGGAACAATGCAGTTCACAGTTAATTCATGATTGCACATAGGAGGTAATTACTTTTTCACATTGGGCCACGCTGGTTTGCATTGTTTTCTTCATTTAATAAACAAAACCATCATTTGAAAACTGCATTTTGTGTTCAGGTTCAGGTTGTTTTGTCTGATATTTACATTTGTGTGATGATCTGAAACATTGAAGGGCAGCAAACAGACAAAATAGTAAGGCAGGAAGCGGGTGACTACTTTCCACACCACTATCCAGTTAGATTCATCCTGAGTGAAGAGTGTGCATGCTCAGTTTCTACTGACAACAACTTTCTAGATCAGTATGTTATATGTTTCAAATGTTCATGCACATTTAGTGTTCTAGTCAGCTCGGTTGGGCCCAGATGAGCCACAGACGTTCTAAATCAAATGGTGGTGAAGGTGATTTCCAGGCAGCCTTCTCTTTACTTTCTCACGACTCTTTTTATTCATCTGTCTCACGTTTTGTATGGCTTTAGCTGTCTGACTGAGTCACACTGTGGTTTCCCACAACATATTTATACAGGTATTCTCTAAAGCAGGAAGTAGCTGCAGCACTCAGAGCCGAGTGATTAAAATAGTAAACAGTTATTAAAGTCAACTCTGAAATAAGTGAGCCGGTGTCAGTATTTAGTAATGTACTTTTTCATACATGAAATATTTGTCTTAAAAAGTGTAAATTACTGTTAGAGTCTCTTAATCTTGTTGAAATGAGCTCTAAAATAAAATGTTTCCTGTAAAATCCAGCTTTGATTGTCTCTCCTCTCAGACCTGTGACCTGTCTGACAACGAAGAGGATTCTTTGACTTTCAGAAGACTTCACAAACTGGTCAACTCAACTCGAAAAGTGAAGAAGAAGCTGATCAGGATCGATGAATCTAAGAGGACTGGAGCGGAGGGTACTAAACTCAACCACCAATCTTTTATTGTTCCTACTGGATGTTTTTACAGCTTTAATGTGGAATAAAACCAAATATTTGTCTTTTTGAACAGTTTTTCTGTCATCTTCTCACTGTGTTTCCCACATGTCTGCTGTAGTTGTATTTAATAAAAGTCTTCATAAATTGAAATTTACACATGTAATAATAATTTCCTCCTTTTGTTTTCCCCACACAGAGAGCCCAAACGTTGACTGCCCTCCGCGTGGGGACTCCAGTGTGTCCCTGTATTCAGGCGTGCAGAGGAAGCCTTTGGTTTGTCCTGTAGACGCCCTGACTTCAGCTCTGCAGAAGCAGCTCACCCCCGACAGGGACTCGGACAGCCTGACCACCTCCCCGTCGTCCAGCAGCGTGGACACCTGCAGCAGCCAAAGGATGTTCCAGAACTTCAGCAAATCCAGCAAGAGTCCCGTTCACCAGGAGGCCAGCGCAGCCGGGGAGGTGAGGGAGGCGGGCGAGGGCTCTTCTTACTCTGAAACGGAGGGATGCAACGACGAAGAACCTAAAATTGTTCGCTCTGTGACGGACGGAGAGCTCCGGCACCGGATGCTGAGCTCACTCACCCACCATGGGGTGAGTACAGGAGAGAACTGGGATACATCCAGTCCATGTCTCTTAGAATTAGTCAAAAGTAGCGTCTTTAGTAAAGCCACCACATTGTATTTTTTGTAGTATAACCAGTAATTTGATTAGTAGCTAAACTAAATACCATAATTTGTTTTGTTTTTCTCACAGAGAGCTTGCAGCTTTGGAGGATTCGACCTGACGAATCGCTCCATTCCCTCAGTCACTTCTGATAATAATAACACTGTATGTGACCAAAATCACTGGTAATAAGTGTTTGCTCCTTTTTACCCATGCTGCATTGTGTTTTTCTTCTTCTCTGTATGAAATCAGACAAAAGATGGAGACGTCGGTGTGAGAGATGAGGTCAAGTCTCCATCAATGTCACGGGTTTCTCTGGGCAGAAAGGTCAAGTCTGTGAGAGAGACGATGAGAAAACACATCTCCAAGAGATATCATGCTTCCCTCTCTGAACAGGTACTGTGAGGAGTCACTTTGTAGTCCTGGGACTTGTGAACCGTTAGCTGTAACTTGTCTCTTTTCCTGCTGCCTCCTAGTCAAGCCCAGACCGTGTTTCCAGCTGCCCCCACTCGCCGGCTCAGACCGACTCGGACTCCTTGGAGAAACCCAAGCTGAAGCCTGGAGGGTCTGTGGAGAGCCTGAGGAGCTCTCTCAGCGGACAGAGCTCCATGAGTAAGTGCAGATAATTTGTTGTGTTTGTTTAAACTCAGCTTTGGAGCACCAGATGTGTTTGAAGGAATCTGAGGTAGTCTGAACGTTCTGGTTTTACTGTGTTTGTTTTTGCAGAAAACTGTAACTTTTAGCACTCCAGTCTTGTTAGGAAGAGAATGAAAAATGTTTATGAAATATGACGTGGAGGCCTCTGATCTTGATGTTCCTGCTTTGTGATTTTGCGTAGGTGGTCAGACGGTTGGCACCACCGACTCCTCCAACAGCAACAGAGAGAGTGTGAAGTCGGAGGATGGAGAGGAGGATGAGGTGCCTTACCGTGGACCTTTCTGTGGGCGTGCTCTGGTTCATACTGACTTCACTCCAAGTCCCTACGACACGGACTCCCTCAAACTGAAGGTACACAACCTCTAACCACCCATTACATTAAGGACAGTGTCGTTTTTTTAAGGAATCTCAAGCTTAACTGACCTCTTGCTGCAGAATGGAGACGTGATCGATATCATCAGCAAGCCCCCGATGGGTACATGGATGGGGATGCTCAACGGGAAAGTCGGCACCTTTAAGTTCATTTACGTGGACGTTCTGAATGAAGAGGTGAAACCCAAAAAGACGCGCAGGAGGAGAAAGGCTCGGCATCCCAAACCCACATCTGTGGAGGAGCTGCTCCATCGCATCAACCTCAAAGTAAGGAGTTGTGTTAGGATCCTGCACAGGGGGCGGAGTTTAAATCACTCAGACAAAAGCATCAGTTTCAGCTTAAAATCTGTAATGAATGTACTAAAGACAGAAAGGAAGTCAGGGATGTTTTATTATTTCTGTAGCATTTAATAAAGAGTTAGTAATTTTAGTCAAATTCTAAAAGATTTGAATGTGATCTTTTAGAGAGCAGAGTCTGTAAATGACCTTTAGCTCAATGCTGTATGTAATTTTGTCTGAGTAAGTTTCATCCAAATCCACCCAGGGGTTTATGGGATATTTGCTAAAAGACAAACTGGGTTAACTGGAGTTGGTGGTAAGATTTAAGGCAAAGATCAAGTCCCATAAAATGTCACACACTGACTGCAGAGCTGCAGGGTCTAATCAGTGCAACATGCTAAAAGTATGTTGTAAGGCTTCCTAGTCTGACCTTGAATTAAGTCATATAACTTCATAAAAACATAAATATGAGTAATTAGAGGTTCTGCTGCAGAGCTGTGGACTAACCAGATAATGGTATCCTAACTTAGACATAAATACAGAGCATCAGAGTGGTTTAAGCTCAAGAAAACAGAAGCTAAAATTAAGTTAAAAGAAGAAACATTGAGTGGTGTGTTTAGGAAAAGTCATCTGCCAGTCAGACAGGATTTAGGGGAAAAAAGATCCTGTTTGTCTCTGATGAGTCAGAGGAAGAAATTATACAGTGGATCAGATTTACTGTAGTTGTGTTTAAAGGAAGAGCTTTAATTCTTTTTCTGGGTCACGTCTCATATTTCTGTATGCTAAGTCTTACTAAGAGTCAATGATGAAAACGACCATTTCAGAAGTTGTGTGAATCACGCAGTTGATTTATTTTCTGACCGGGATCTTTCATTTCAGCCCTCACGTTTAAATTAATCTAAATCAGTCAGTCAGAAATAAGGATGGGATGTCAGGTGTGCATTTCTTCATGTTTTCCATCATCATGAAAAATAAATAAAAATATAACTGACAACATTTTTTTTTAAAGATTCTGACCAAATTCATTGTTTAAAAATCAGATTAAAGACTTTCCAATATTGTTATTTACTATTTAAACATTTTTGAGCTTTTTGACTAAATGCTTCTGCCTTCATTCTTTAATTTCCTCCTCACTTCTCCACAGGAGCATCTTCCCACCTTCCTTTTTAATGACTACGAGGATCTGGACACCTTCAAGCTGCTTGAGGAGGAGGACCTGGACGAGCTGAACATCACTGACCCTCAGCACAGAGCGGTGCTGCTCACCGCTGTGGAGCTGCTGCAGGAGTATGATGGTGGGTCTTTTTAACCACATCTACAAATCATCTCACTGTAGAAGAATCCAGGGTTCACATTCTCTTCAGTTGACTTTATCATTTATTTATACATTGCATATATTTGTAGTTATTTTTAAAAGATTAATAAACATTATTACAGGCTGTATTTTAAGTAAAAATTATTGGCTACATTTCGTCACATTTAGCTCCTCATACCAAAAAGCTTAAAGCCTGTTTACAATGTTTTTGTTGATTGTTTAAATATATATCAAAATAATGTAAATGTATATATATTCAAAATCAAATCTAAATATATTATTATAAGTATAAATTTTGAATCAAGTGTCTAAAGTTAAACATGGCTATGAATGTGGTCATTTTGAGCTGAATGTGTCGCTAACATCCATTCAGTCCAACAGAAGAACTCAAATAAAGCAGGATGCAGAGATCCCCCTCTAACATCTCAGAGCCACTTTGAAAGTCAGATCAAGAGTCTGTTTAACCATGGATCATTAAGCTATGTGCACGAAGAACCCAGACAGAAACAGTTATAAATGGTTGAACAAATGATACAGTCCTACCATGACAAGAACTCTCAGACCTTAGATAGAGGATCTCGTCACCCTGCTGTTTTTTTATCAGCTGTTTCACAGTTTGGTTTTAAAATGCCACATTCATAATTAAAATCTTAACATTTAAATGGTTTTTGCATTTAGATTTCACTCTAAAATGTAGAATTACATTTCTATATTTAAGTTTAATATATATTTATTTTTAAATGTGTATATCATTAGATTTTATTTAATTTTTTAGGTTTAACTTAATATATATTTGGATTTTTTTCATAAATATTTAGATATATCTTTATATATATTTAGGTTTATTTATATACAGGGGTGCACATAACTGGTGCATTAGTGCACATGAGCACCAGATACACCCCTCCCCCCCTCGGAGATGAAATCATGGCGAGGAGGTGCGCACCAAGCATCAGCGCCAGGTACTCTGGAGTACCTCTATGACAGTATTATGTTAAGTCCTGTTTCTATATTTAGATTTATTTCCAATATATACGTTTACCTTTATGTGTTTTAAATCTGAATATTTGGATTTACCTTTATTTATTTAAGCTTAAATATTTAAACTTTTTCATATAGATTGTATTCTAAATATTTAGGTTACATTTTTATATTAAGTTTTGATTCTAAATGTTTGCGTTTAACTGTAATTTTAAGTTTAAATATTTAGACTTTTCTATATATTTATTATTTAGGTTATTTTATATAAAGAGATTCAATTTTACCTATACAGGTTTACCTTCATATATTTAGATTTGATTCTAAAAGAAATATTTAAAATGGTATATATTTAGATTTTTATTCAACATATTTACATTTTTTACATTTAGATTTGTTTTAATTAAGTTTATCATAATAATTCTAAATATAGAAGCTACATTTTTTTAGATTTGATTCAAAATATGTTATTTTTACTTTTTGTATTTAGAGCTGAGTCTAAATAATTAGCCTTAACCTTAAATATGTTTTATTGTTTAAAGCTAAATATGGTCAAATACCTTTTTATGTATTACATTTCATTCAGTTTGTGGTATTTTTTGTAGGCTTTAAAATTAAAGAGCATATTTTAAGTTAGACACTCCCTTAAACAAATGTTTAGAGAAATATAATAGAAACTTTTTCTGAATAAAAATTGACACAAATTCAGCTTATTTAGGCTCTTGGGTTCGTTTTTGTGAGAATTGTCAATTTTTTCACCAAACCGGAAGTGACGACAGTTCAGGGAGACCGTTCGTTCTCTATATAGAAAACTGATCCACTGATCACTGCTTGTGACGAGCAAAACAAACCCCCAGAGTGCCGTTATTTTATTACTTTATTACTATAGTGAGAAGTTATTTTATTAAGATTAAAAAAAAAAAGAAGATAAAAACAATCAGTCCTGTAAGGCTGTACCCTGTCGGTCCAGCTGTAGACCGTGACCCACCTCCTCACTCGGGTCTGGATAAAATACCAGCGTTTAGCACCAGGTTTTGATCATCAGAGCTCCAAACATTGAGCTGCGTTCAGGTGGATTGTTAAGAAATGAAAGAGTTTATAAAAAGTTTCACAGGATGCAGCTAAACGGTTCGAGGCTGACCGAAACAGTGTCGGGTCAGGCTGGAAACCCCGCCGTGAAGCCCCTCTTGGTAGCCCGGCTGGGAACGGGAAGCCCCTCTGGAGAGCATCGCGGCATGGATTTACTGTACCCCGCCAGCCAGGTGAGGGTCAGACACCTGAAGGAAATGCTCTCATGAAATCGTGGACCGGTACCGGATTACGACCCACCACGAACCGTACCAAACCTGGCATGGAAACGAGACTCAAGTCTCCCCGTTAGCTCCTGTTAGCTGCTGCGTGCTAACAGCGGTTCCGGTGAATGGATCGAAGTAACGGCGCCTGTTTAGAGTCACACTGAATGTTTTTCGTCGGTATGTGGGACTCCATCACATCCAGTCCTGGACTAGATCAGGACCACCGGGGTTTTTCGTCTCCAAACAGAAGTCACCGTACCGGTAAGGAAGCCGTCCCGTTGTTGACTCAGTGTCCTGACAGACTGGCGATTGGCATTCACAAACATAATAATTTAGCATTTTTTATTAAAATGAATACACACCGACTCGATTAAAGAGCGCTCTAACCTAAAACTAACAACTCATGGCCGACAGCGAGCAGGCAGCTGGCAGACTAGAGCGGTGCCAGTCTGAGATGTTAAAGTAGTTTAGCTTTAAAAAATCTACACAATGATTAAAACAAGCATCTGTTACACAAACTCCACACAACAAAGGGCTCAAATGATCATATTTATGGGATTATTGATCGTACAGAGTGTTAAATTATCCTACAAATACTTTATTTATCTACATCTGACAACACTGTAAGCAGCGCCACCTAGCTAGGAGCTCCCTTAGCTGACGTCACAGGCCCACATATGAAAAAAAAAAAAGCGTTTTTAGAAGCTTTGCAAAAAGGGGCACTTTGGACTAGAAAAATGGTTTAACAAAATGTATTGTACAACAAAATACCCTCAATAAACATTTCAAATAGTATTTTTGGACAGAGTTTTATCATAATAATAATAAAAAAAGAACTTAAAATATGCTCTTTAAACTTGACAAGTTAAATAAAATACAACCAGTTTTTTTCAGTGTATATGACCCTGGGCCCCCTGCTGGTGGTGTTGTGCGTTGCAGGAAGCAGTGACCCAGAGCGAAGCGGCCAGTCTGGAGGCTCTCAGGAGAAGCTGCTGCTGGACAGGCGTGGAGTCCTGGGAGACTCTCCACGGGACTCGGGCTGCTATGAGAGCAACGAGAACCTGGAGAACGGTAATGACAGCCTGACTCGCCTGTGAACACTGTCCTCTGCTGCTTCTCCTCCGCCTCCATCTGTAGAAAGACTTGTGGCCTCTTCTCCTTCTTGATGCTCGAGCGCTCCAGCCCACCATCCTCAGCTTTCATGCTCTTCTGGAAAAACTTTCTCATTACATTTTACATCTGGTGCTGTATTTTTTTCCTCCCGAGCATAATCATACACATATTTCCGTTTCCGCATCACTGACGCGGTTTTTCATTTAGGGGTTGAATTAGCCTTTCTGTACATGAATAAAAATACTCAACATTATAATAAAAACCAAGATGGCAGATAGTTTATCTGTTCATATAGACAAGACGTTTGCGTGAGCAGGGAAAGTTTGCATGCCTGCTCACAAACTCATCTGCAGTTGTGACTCACGTGGTGGTTTTTTGTTTCCAGCTTTTTTCTGAAAGTGGTAACAGTGTTTAAACAGACTCTAGGTTGAGTTTTTCCTCCCTCATCATTAATTGCAGTACACATTTAACGCGAGTGCTCGGTTTATTCATGCTTTCTGTGGTTATCTGGCTTGGTTTACGTCTGCAAATTGTCCGACGCCTAAACAGCTGTGCTTCATGTAAACGAGAGCTCTGAATGTCACGCGCTTCAGGATCGATGTCAGCTCAGCATCACTTTGTCTTCTTCTGTTTGTGTATATTTTTTTAGTCCCTTAAAAATTAATGTTGCACAATATTTTTTCATGTGCCTGAGAGCTGCATAATAAAGCAGGAAGATTTGAAGTATTTACTTAAAGGTTTACTTGTTTAAAATATGGTGTTTTCTATGACTAAATGCATCAAAATGCAGAAAATATTTAACACAGCTGACGGTTTAAACCCTCTTGTGACAGCAGCTTTAGGTTCTCAGTATTTTCTGACGTGTGCTTCTGTCATGGTTGAGCATGAGGAATAAACCGCTCCATGCTTTACCACACCGACTGCTTGCTTCTCTTTTATGAACCATTCATTCCAGAGCACATTTACTTTTTCTGAATCTGTTCTGCTTCTGGACATCACCTTTTAATTTCTAGCAGCCACTTCTCCAGCGTTGTTCTGTTTAACTGAAATTAATGTTAAAACTGGCTGACCCCAGCATGATCTACACACGTTTATTTCAGGGAGGCACAAAAAGACAGCTGAAGCCATCAGCAGGTCTTCTGGGTCTGAGTCCAGCCACATCATGTCCCCAGAGATCCCCGTCCTCACCTCCACCTCCCCCCTCCAAAGTCAATCTAAATTCCCACCCTGCTTCCTTCCATCACTTGAACCTCCAAGGGACTGCTTTCCACTACGAAATTCAGCTAAAGGAGGAGTTGCACGGAGCTGCAGCTGCATGGACCTGAGTGGAACCCCATCACCGAGTCTGCTGCTGCGCTGCTTCTCCCTCACGGTTCTCCACAAAGAGCAGGAGAGAAAAACATCAAAAAGCTGGGATCAGAGCCCAACAAAAACTGATGAGAACATTTTTAAAACACCTGCAATGATGTTTTCACCCTCCAGAGCTTCAACTCTAATGAACTACACTGTGTTTACAGCATCAGATATAGGCATGGCTCATGTTCCTACCCCTAAACAGGCAGGTTCTAAACAACAAGACTCACTTCAAGAGGTTTTACAAACAGAAACTACGAGCAGGAACACTGAGACCTCTGCAGAAGACAAAAGCAGCCGTTCAGTTTCAGCCACTTCAGAAGCTCATCGTCTGAAAATGAAACGGAGCACAAAATCATCTTAAGTAGAAAAGACTCGAAGCGTTTGGCCTAAAACTGGAGCCGGTTTCTGCCTGATTTCAGATTTACAGAAAGAGGTCTGTTTGCTGCTGCTCCAGGATCAAGATTGTGCTTTTTATGGGTTTTCCCCTTATATCTATTAATCTCTATAAATGTAACTATAGATTTTATTTTTTGTGTAAACTGATTTGTATCTGGAAGTTAAAAAAATGTCATTGAAATGTTAAAATCATGTTCAAATAGACTTTCCCCACAAACAGCTCAGTCACTGCATAGCAGCATATTACAGCCACCCTGATGAAAACAATGTCCTTCAGGACAATAAAGTTCTTCTTATCTTGTCTTATCTTATGAAATAATAGAGGAAGTGTGTAAAATGATGTTGAAATATTGAGATAAAACATGAACCCTGTTGAGCTCCTGCACCCTGTTGTATTGGTTCTGTTTTTATGACTTTTATAACTGAGGGTTCTGACTGTTTTTACACTGTAAAAAATTAGGCATTTTGTTAAATATGAGGTGAAGTTTTTTGGGGCTACAGAACTTAAAGAATCCTTCACAATAAGAGTTTGAACCATCCACATGTACCTCAAAACATCTGACGCTTTAAAAACTCATTTTCAGTGAGGGAAAAAAGGTTTTATAATCTTCAGATGTTTTTGACACAGAGGATTTACCAATACCAGTATCGATATTGGGCTGATATCAATACCATGTACTCGTTAAAGTTAATCGATACCAATGCTATTGCTTTGACTGTGGTCAGAAGGTGGCTTCACTGACTTGTCAGTTCCGTTGTAGTTTTCCAGATTGGTGGCTAGGGGGAGCTGTTGAGCTAAGGAGGAACAGCGTGGTTAGGAGTGGAAAACTGTCTATAATTTCACAGAAAATGTTTATTTTTCACATAAATATTTTAGTTTTGTGATCATTTGTATTAATTTTTTTTAAACCTAATTCACCCTCATTTGCTGTAACAAGCAGAGAAGAAAATCAAACCTGTCTTCCAATTTATTGCTTTTTTGTGGGCGATAGAAGTATCGGTATCAGTACTTGGTATCGGCAACTCAGATCCAAGTATCGTATCAGTTTGAAAAAAAAAAGTGGTATCACTGCATCCAGTTGACATTCTTATTGCGAAGGACTGAAGGAAATTCTGCTGTAGGAGCTCCTGGCAGAAGTAGCCCCCAAACTGCAATTTGTATTTAATAAAATGCATTTTTATTAGTTTACTCAGTAAAAACACATCCAGACACATCAGTTAAAAAGCCTGAATAAATAGTCAGGTTCAGGAGCACAGCAGGGTTCATTTCCTCAGGCTGTTCTTAGCCCACTTTTGACTTTTTTCTGGAAACTATATTTTGACTTTTCTCAGCAACATTTTGACTTTTTTTTTTTTTTTTTGCATTTTATTTTAATCATAACACAACCCTTCCTCATTTTTTCCCGTGGCCCTGACACGCTGTCATAGTCACTGTTCAAGTCTTCATTTGAATGAATCGAACCTTTTAGAGTAAAGTGTCTCTGCAGCGATGAGCCAACAGTTACACAAGCAGCAGCTGAGGGACTATTACATCACAACAAAACCTTCATTGTTCAAGGGTTTTTGTAACCAGACAGTTAAAGATGAACTCTACAGACATGACACAGACATTTGTACTTTTTATTGACAAAAGGCACATTTAGAGTCAGTATTTAAAATAAGACAAAGAATAAAACACAGACATGTTTACTGACTTGTCAGCATTAAATTTTAAATCTTCTTTTTTATATATATTTTAAACCAGTAAACATTGTGTAAATAAAAGATGAACTTTTTGTAACTGAACTTTTTTCCACCCAGTAATTATTTTTAAACAAATTTAGCAAGAAATAGTTTATTTTCCATTAGTTTCACAGATACTTTCAAGTTTCTTTATAGTAAATTACATTCCTGCTCATTTCTTTAATAGCTACTTTTGAGTATAAATTTTAAAAAATAACTGTTCATTTTTTATTTTGGAATGGTTTTATGCTTTAATAAAGAAAAACAACTTTACAGTGTGTTAGCTACTAGAAGATGTAAAAATATGTTTATAATGTTCTGTGATAAATCTGCTCCTGGATTTCTAAGTGCAACACTTAAAAACAATCCTTTCAGGCCTGAAATATGAAATGATAATAATAAAAACATATGGTTTTTAAAACCTAACATTTTATTGGCTAATGGTAAAATAACAACTATATAAGAATCTGTTTTATTTTATTATGTATCTAACAAAGAAAATTGGCCCTTTCCACCTGTAGATCCTCCACTAGAGGGCAGTAGAAATGTATGGGTATGGAAATGACAGGCTTTTAATGAAAGTACTAATACTAATACTCTACTGGGCTGCTTTAAGGCCATTATTAAGTTGAATTGAATCACTTCATTGATTCCACAGTGGGGAAATTCCTTTGTCATGGCAACCTACACAAAAAATTAAAGTTTAAAAGTTAAAAATAAGACGAAATGACAATATATTAAAAAAATAAACAAGGTTTTATTAGTTCCTGAGTTTAACTGAAGGCAGAGTTTAGTTCACAGCTTAGCCTGTAGAGGTTTTTCACTGAGGGACTCTCTGACCAGCTCCAGTGCATCCAAGGCTGTTCCCCAGGCCAAGGTGACCCCAGAACCCCCGTGGCCATAGTTGTGGACCACTGGTACCCTCCGGCCCTGCACCTGCACCACCTCCCTCTCCACCCTCGGGTTCCTCCTGCCTGGCCTCAGACCGACCCACTGTCTGAGAACTTTGGCTTTCCTCAGCGACGGCTCCAGTCTGCTGCAGCGCTCCAAGATACCTTCAGCTTCTCCTTCGTCTACCTGCAGACGCCAGTCTCCCTCCTGCCTCGTCCCTCCTAAAGTCACGCTGTGTACGCCGGGGTAGATGTAGGTGTTCCCGTCCCCGTCTCTGATGAAGTGCTTCAACCAGGGGGCCTCCACTTTCAGGACCTGGCCCCTCACTGGGTACACGCCCGTGTCTCCAACTAAGGATTTTGAGCCGAGCCCAGAGCAGTTGACAATGAGGTCAAACTTGTGACACAATTCCTGGAGACTGTTAACTTTCCTTTTCTCCACCTGGCCTCCAGCTTTTTTAAACCTTTAGAAAACAATTATCACAATGTTATAATTCAATCTGACTATAATTCCAGCCTTATTGATTTAGGAATTTGAGTATTTATGATATCCTGTCTTTTTTAAATGTTTAATAAAGAAGACAAACCTATTTTCGAGCCACAGCAGGTAGCTGGAGCACTGACACTTAACAGTAGTGAAAGCGTGGCCAAACTTGTGGTCTGGGAAACGTTTTAGTTCACCATCAGTCATGAATCTAAAGCCAATCACAAAGTCTGACCAGAAGGGCTTCTTATTAGTTGGAACTTCCTTTAAAATCTGCCAGCTGGAAAAAACAGTGAATGAAAAGTGGCGTGTTTTAAAAAGTGACTGACCTGACTCTTTGTTTATTTATAGATGTGTGTAATCTTACCCAGAGCTCAGCATTACACCAGCATCTGGTGCATGTGGAGAGAGTGCAATGGCTAACAGGTGATCAAAGCTGTTCCTGAACCAGCGTCTTTGTCTTTCTAGAGGAATATCTGAGGAAAAAACAAACAAAAACTCTCAAATCAGATATTTAAACATGCAGACAAAGTGTGAAGCAGGTAAATGAAGGGAGTTCATCTTGTAAAAGTGATGATCTGCTCTGTTTTTCCAGAATTAACGAGATAATAATAGCCTAAAGAATCCCTCTGCATGTTCTGTGGCTATAGGCTAAAAGGAACTCAAACATGTCCCGTTTGTTGGGTTTGATTCACTTTTATTTTTTTGTGGATTGAGAAACTGGGAAATAATCTTGTCTATGAACTATGTAGATGGGATTATTATTAGTTTGTCGATCAGAGCAGACACCTGAGGGAATTGCGCCTTCAGATGCAAATCCCCATCGGATCTTCTGGACGTGACTGTTTCTCCAGGATTAGTTGACTAAATATGGGATGCTCCACAGTTATAAGTTGATGCATTTGAAAGACATTCAGTCACAGGAAACAATCGAAATTACTAACAATCCTAGACCCTAGCGGGATGCAGCTGAAACTCTCAGCTGAACTCTGGACCACAAGTAGAAGGTCTAGGTCACTTTAGGCTATTATTATATCATTATATCAGAAAAACACAGCCATTTTAATTTATTTTTGTAAAGTTACCTCATTAATTCAGAAAAACAATCGTTTTTATTTTTGTAACAGTTATCTCGTTAATTCGGAAAAACAGAGCTTTTTATTTTTTTTTCAGATGAATGTAATATGCTTCTGTAGGTTTTGTGTGTGTGTGCATTTTTTAATTTGGGGCATTAAGGGTTATAATCAGGGTTTGTCAAATCCTCAAAAACACTTGAAATTTGATGTGGTATTTTCAGGGTTTTAAGAGCACTTAATTTTTTAAATAAAGTCCTTGAAAGTGCTTTAAACTGTGTAACTTATCACCTGTGTAAAGTGATGGAAAATGTTTAAAGTTCACTTTGGAAGTGCTTAAAGGGTTGTTTAATTTGATCTTGTCATGTGTATGAACCCTGAATAATAAGAGTAAATAACTTATAATAAACTGTAATAACTAATAATACATTTTTTTTTAGTTTAGTGGTTTTAATTAAGTTCCAGGTTATGCTTTAATAAGATTTTGGGACTAATGTGCTCTATGGGATAATAATTAGAAATGTGACATTTACTTCATACCTGGAAATTCAGCAGCAAGCACAATCCCAGCAGCTCCATCACTGGTGGTGTGTGGGCTGAAGCTGTCAGCCACCAGAGTCACTGAGCAGAAAGGAAGCGCCTCTGCGATGCAGACAGCAGCGGAGAACCCAACCACACCAGCCCCAACAACAACAACCCGGACAGCTTCCATCCTATGTGTCTCCGCTGGGTCTCAAACTGGAGCTGGATGGCTGAATAAACACATTTAATATGCATTTATTACATTCCAAAGCTAACTCACGAGCTATAAGATAATATTACAGAACATGACACAGCTCTAGAAGACACTGCCGTGTTAAAGATGTATATTTATTTACATAATCTTATCAAAAACACATAGCAGCTTCAGTGGGGTGAGTAGAATTCCTTCACTGCATTAAGATGAGCTTTTTCTACCAAAAATGTACAAAAAAGTCTACACAAAATTAGCTTAAAAGGAACAGACCTTATTACTCCAGTGTCGAGAACGTACAGGTCCTAAAGAAGAGGTCTGCGAAGGAAAACAAAAACTGCTGTATATATTTTTTCCTAAAATCTGAAAAACATATATATATATATTGGGGGAGATAATTTATGTTTTTCCTTCAATTTTAACTAATACTAAACATTAAAGTTCAAGTAATTTACTGTTTATGAAAAGCTTTAAAAGGCAGGAAAAATGTATAGTTGATCTACAAATCAAACTATCACGTGGCTCCGTTCTTCAGCAGCTTCTTTTGCAAGCCAGAGCGTATATAACTCAGCGTTAAGGAGATCTCCCTAAGAGCTTTTATCTCGCGATAGATAAGGTGTTCACGTACACTCCGTTCACTCGACAGACGAAGGTAAGGTCCTAAAAGCTCACTACTTTTGGTTACAGAAATGCTTCACTACCGTTTTTCCACTGGAAACCAGGATGATATGCGTTTGGGCACGTTATTTAAATCCTGCGTATGTAGTGTGTTAGCTAGTTGTGGTTTTATTCACGCCAGCAGAAGGTGTATTGTACACACTGATTAGCTTAGTTGCTAGTTGGTTATAGCAATAGTAGGAAAACATCTTCACCAGTAAACTTTGTATAGATGCGGGGAAAAAAATGAAAACAACAACAACAACTTGTGGCCAAACTAAGAAAATAAATCAATATTTTATTGATTGGAGTTTGTCTGTGTTTAAATAAGGTCTTTGTTTACACAAACTGATAAGTAACAACAAACATGATTTTACTGTCATCAACACATCATGGGTCTAGGACTGTGATCAATAGTTTACTTTTTACCGAGTTTATTGCGTTTATTGGGATTAAACAAATAATGAAAAAGTACACAGTAATTAATAAAGTCTACTGGTAAAACAGGCAAAACGTATTACGGTATTTTGCAAGGTTATATATTACTGTTTTTCATTGTACTTACTGATAATAGAGCATCAGAAAAGGTTTTAACATTTATTTATATTACTCATTTTAATATTTTTATTTCCATGTTTGCAGAACTTATGTTTTCTGTGCAAAATAATACACATGAAAGACATTAGGATGGAAGCAATCACCCATAATGTCCTCTGCACAAAACAATTTGGGCTGCATTTTAATGTTTTAGGTAAATCATTTGGAAAATGAAACCCAAATCCACTTTCTGTGGCTTTTTACAGTTTCCAGGTGTAATGTTTTGATCATTTAAGATCTACTTGTTTCTGTTTTTCCCCAAATCTGAAAAACATGTATATTTTTGGGGAGAGAATTTATGTGTAAAATGTAACTATCAAGCTGTGAAATCATGATGGATGAAAGGAAAATCTTCCTAAATGTAAACTGAACTGATTTATGAAATGTAAACCTGAAACTGCTTCTAAGCCTGTTAAAACCACAGCTTCCATTATTCTTGGATGTAGGGCAGCTGGTTTCATTGCACTTGGGAGGTCATTTGGGGGTTCAGTATTTTGCCCAAGAATACTTTGACACATGGCTTTGGTTTGGGATTGAACCCTGATCTACTGATCAGTGGACAGCCTCTCTGCCATTAAGCTACTTTTGCCCAAATAGGGTTGCAGCTGGGGTGGTAAGACCAGTTTTTCCTGTGGCAGCTGCCAGTGCCAGCCCCAATTGCCCATGGCTGTGAATCTGGGCGTGTTTGATTAGGTAACAGCAGCCTTCACACAAACAGACATAAAGCTCACTGCACATGGCTCCAGGAATCAGGAGTGTTTAAAGATTTAACTACTACTGATAAAATGGTCTGTTTGCTGAGATAATGAATGGTCAGACTTTTAAATACTGTAATATTTACAATCAAGTCATATTTATTTATGACTTCAGTTAAAATTACTTTTACTTACATTGGACTAATATAATATAATATACACTCAAATTTTGGTTTCAGTAAGATCATCTATGGTATTTTCTTAACTTTTGCAGTGTTTTGAACAGGCATTGATGCAGTCACTCTCAGTCTTAAAGGACCTGTTGCATGCAAAGACCTCACCAGTTAATTTGTTGCAAGACGGTCAAGTGATTTCTGGAACTTTCAATGAGACTTCTCACTTGTCCACAGGTGTTCAGGTCCACTCCAGCTGTTTCAGGTCTGAATGGTTCCTCCTCCAGATGTTTCAGCTCCCTCCACAGATGTTCAACAGGATTTAGATCAGGACTCAGAGAAGGTCTTCTAGCCTTTAGCGGATGGAGATTATTTAGTTTTTTAAAATGTGACAAATTAAGGATATACAAACATCCTGTTTGACTGAGAAACACCTTCACCACTTTTTATTATTTTATTACAATCCAATGAAATGATTTAGAAAATTATTATAAAGATTGCTAACCAGTCATGATGATGATTTTTTTTTTTTTTTATCAAGATATGAGGGAAATATTGTCAGGATTGCGTGGTGGAGGACCCAATGATGCAGATGAGATGGAGGAGCAGGAGACGTAAAATAAACTTAAAGGATTTATTAAAACTAAGGACTTGGCTGAACAGCAGACAAACAGACTGAACATCTCAGGACAACAGACAATCCAACAACTGGACATGGCACAGGAGGGTTTAACTACACATGAGGAGTGATCAGAGGAACAAGGAGCAGGTGGTTACATGTGCAGGTGAGGGCTATGACTAATTACTGGGAGAGGGAGGACTGGAGAGCAGGGACGGAGCATGAAGGAAACACAGGGGCAACTAAACCTGAACCACCCTCACAACATGACAAGATAAAATAACATGGACAGGGAAAACAGGGGGCATGAATCAAAAGACTAAACATGGGTGTAAAAACACACAAGGCAAACAGGGGACAGAGACCAGGACAAAAACCAAATCTAACAAGACTCAGGGCAGGACACGAACATGAAGAAACACAAGGGCATGAACCAGACAAAACCACAACACAGGCATGATAAATAAACACAAAACATAGGCACAAACTAAAACCAAACACACATGAATCATGACAAATATAATCAAATTAATTAAATTCATTCTGTATCCCTTTTTCTTAAAGTCAGTTTAAAAAATGTTTTTCTTTTATCACTTCAGGAACAGATGACTTTGAGGACGAGATGTCTCAGATAAAGTCTCCACCTTTCATGGCTCTTCATTCTGATTCACATAAGCAGAGTATTCTGAGTAAATTTGACAAACTCAGGAAAAGAGACCTGCTGTGTGACATCACTCTTGTTGTGGAGGACATTCACTTCAAGGCACACAAAGCCCTGCTGGCAGCGAGCAGCGACTTCTTCTCCAACATGTTCACCGTAGAAGGCCACAAGTCCTCGTGTCAGCTGGACGGCATGGCGGCGAAGGTGTTTGCTGCCATATTAGAATTCATCTACAGCGCCCAGGTGTCAGTGGAGGAGAGCGCCATGGAGCAGCTCCTGGCTGCAGCTCATCTCATGGAGGTCAGCGAGCTCGTCAAAGCAATCGCTGAACTCACGAGCTCCACAGCAGCAGTCAGACTGGACAACAGGACAGCAGACAAAGCTGAGGTGGCAGATTTGATGAAACGCAAAAGAGGGCGACCAAAGAAAAGTGTAGGCTCACCCAGTGAGAGCTCAGTGAACAGACGGGCTGGAGACGAGGAGACAAGTTCAACAACTTCTAAAGACAATCAGGAATATGACTCCGGATCTGAGCAGAGGCGTCACAGCAAACGCAAAATCAGGACTCCGGTAAAGTTTAAGGGTTATAAAATTAACACTGATGGAACAGAAAGTAAAGAGCCTGGGACGAGAGGCTGCAGGAGGAAATACCCCAACACAGAGGCACGGTGTGAGGACTGTGGGAAGGTCTTCAAACACCACCTGTTTTTAAAGATTCACCAAAGGACTCACACTGGTAATTTAAATTAAAATTAAAACAGTGAAACAGATACAGTGAAAATCACCTTGATGATGTTTCTGTGTTCTCCGTCAGGAGAGAAACCGTTCCACTGCCTAACTTGTGGGAAAAACTTTACCCAGAAGCACACTCTGCTGGCTCACCAGCGCATCCACACAGGAGAAAAACCGTTTGTTTGCAACATTTGCTCCAAATCACTTTCCACCAAACACTCCCTGCAAGAGCACATGAATCTTCATGACGGTAGGATCAGATCTGGTTTGAACCAGTTTTTGTTGTGTTTATTAGTTTCCAGCAAATTCTGGAATCTTTCTTTTAAAATACTAAATAATCATCTTAGAAAGGCGTACAGTTTGGTGTACATCATACTATAATATAAAGTAAATGTTAATGCTGTTGCTGCCAAAGTTGATTATTTAGTTTTCAACTTCAAATGATTTCAGTTTGACTTTGTTTCCTCAGTCGAGGCGTTCTTTGACTGTGATAAATGTGGAAAGACGTTCAATCAGAAGAAGCAGCTTAAAAGCCACTATAGAGTTCATACAGGTAAGAAACCAACCTCTGTGACCAGAACTGGGTCATTTCCGGGATTTGCTTTATTGTTTTTATACTTTGTTAAAGGCCAGTCGTTACCAGAGTGCGCTCAGTGTCATCATAGGTTTATGGATGCAGCCCAGCTGAAGAAGCATCTCAGAACTCATACAGGTAAAATCAGACACACCTGTGAACGCTTTACCACTATCTGAGCTGTAATATCACTGTATACCTAAAACATTTACAAAAATGAATATTTCACCAGGTGAGAAGCCGTTCACATGTGAGATTTGTGGGAAATGTTTCACAGCCAAGAGCACGCTGCAGACTCACATCAGAATCCACAGGTAAGACAGAGGGTAAAAACCAGAGAGATGCAGCTTGAGGGCCTCTAAAATGCTAGCAGTTGTCCAAAAGCTAACCGTTGTCCTAAAACCGGCCTTGTTAACTGTTACATCTTTGTTGCATCTGGACTGAAGCACAGATCTCTCCTTTTTGTAGCTCATCTATTTTATAGATGCAAACAAAAACAAATCAGTATTTTTTTATTTTCTTCTGTGCAAAATGAAACAAAAAACCTTTAAGCCACAATGTCTTTATCATTTCCAGTTTGTTGTCTGCAGTTTTACTTAATTTGGTTTCACCCAAAAAAAGGGCGTGGCCTTTGAAGGAGCAGGAAGTGATATGAAGTTTCTACATTAAGATGTAGATGTACATCCAATGAAGGCATTTTGAAGAAGTGGTTAATGAGATATTTTGCAAACTGGCAGACAAAGAGAAACACACACATACACCTAGGCAAAAAGAGGGGCAATAGAAAAAACTACATAGAACAGGTTAGATAAGGGATAAATACAGCATTTAGGTTTTGTTGAATAAATACTGAGATGTTTACTGAAGTGTGTTTTTGCTCACCTGTGGTTGGACTGTATTTCTAATGGTCTGAGCTGAAGTTCAGGCTTCATGTGATCCTTTTTGAATACAAAACAATAATGATCTCCTTTCATCTGGTTCTGCAGAGGTGAGAAGCCTTACTTTTGCCACATCTGTAACAAGTCCTTCTCAGACCCCAGCGCAAGGCGACGGCACATCACCTCCCACTCAGGGAGGAAACCCTTCGTATGCTCCTTCTGCAGCCTTTCATTCACCCGACTGGACAACCTGAAAACACACACCAAATCCCACAACAAGGAGAGAGCTGCCTCAGCTGAAGCCTCAGCAGCAGCAGCTCCACAGGAGGAGGAGCATAACGTCGTACAGCTGCAGCCCTTCCAGCCGAGCCTCGGTTCTGAACAGGAGATCCAGCTGGTGGTGACTGAGGGTGTGGAAAACATTAACTTTGTGACAAGTCAGGATCAGGAGATCAACCTCATCACTGCAGACGCAGAAGCAGCTCAATCAGCTCACTCCAGACTCACACTCCTAACACAGCCATCAGGACACATACAGAACCTGGCCCTGGTCACTCCGGGTGACGTTGTAGCCCAGACACCTCAGATCCATCCTGTCAGCATGCTGGAGAGCCACCAGCCTGAGCAGATGCATGTCATCACTCTGAGTAAAGAAGCCATGGAGCATCTGCAGGTCCACCACGGTCCCACACATCCCCTTCAGATAGCCCGTCCCATCCAGCAGCTGCAGGTGATGCACCAACCGCTGCAGCAGCTGGCTGCCGCTCAGGAGAGCTCATCAGGACTGGTGAGCAGGGATCAGCACAGCCAGGCCATCCACATCAGCAGCCAGAGCGGCCAGCCCATCTCCATCAGTCAGACCAGCGAGCAGATCTCCAGCCACCACATCCAGGGACAGACGTTTCAGATCCAGGCTGGAACCGTCTCCTACCTGTACACCACCGGGCTGCCGCAGGACAGCTGAAAACACTCAGTGCTAAAGCTGCTTCTGTTCACATCGGCTAGATCAAAGCATGTCTGTGCATCAGTAGGTCATTCAAAAAAACTTAACATTTTGATTCAACACAACCTCTGGTAAGAGGGAAACATTAAAGCTGTGTTATACGTTTGGGTTCAGACTCTGTGCCTTGTAGACCATCGTGTTTACAGAAAACCTCATCTAAAGAACCATTTCAACAGGGAAAAGAATCACTTTCACAGTGGTTCAGTTCTGCTACAGACTGAGTGTTAGCCCAATCTGTCTTCATCCTTTATGTTTCTGTTCAAAGGAGTTCATTCTGGTTCAAATACAAAGTGATGGTTCAATCCAAAGACTTAGAAAGAAATATCGTTCTCATGTACAAATGTTGAAATGATTTAAGGACATATTTTAATGGGTTCTTTGTGTTTGAGGCTACCATGTAAACATCACATAGCATGCCCTGCTGCAACTAAAAGAGAAAAAAACATTGTTTTATAACATCAGACAGTTTACATTTACAAACACTTTAACTGACTGCTTATATTAGGATTTTTGCCATTTTATGATTTATTTCTGATTTTGAGGTTTGATCTGTTTATGTCAACAGTTGGGTTTTTTTTGCAAGTTTTTATAAGAAAAACCAGGCCCAGGCTGAAAACGCATGTGAGGAGATGCATGTAAACTCTATAAATACTGAACAATAAAGTTAGTACTTGAAAATGAGCAAATGATTCTCAGAAGTCTGTGTCTCGTTTTACGCAAATGATCCATTCGTACTCTTAGATTTAATGGTTCATCAGTATTTGATTCATAACAAGAAACCAAATAATGTGGAGCAGCGGCTGCTCAGAACGATGATGTTATTTTAGAAAATACTAAGACTGAGTTATTGTCACGTTGCAGGTCTGGTAACAGCATCTCAGCAGATGACAGAAAAATAAAGGTGAAACAGATCTTATGTTATTGTATAAAATAGTTACTTTTCATAACAAGGTCCTGCTTCATGCATTTAAATGAGAAAATGAAAATTCTGATTTCAATACATGAAACTATTTTAATGTTTTAAAAGTGACTAATCAAAGGAATACACCAGGTGGGCAAAAAGCTGGATTTTTAATGTCAGCATTTGCAGAATCTTTACTTTTTACAGGTTCTCCTCCATACATTTCTCTGACCGTTTTAGACTTCCTTGCGTAGGGAATCCCTCACTCTATAGTCCGTTGGATCGCAGTCCAGACTTTGTGGTGCCACTCTTCTGTTTTTATACATGCAGAAACCACATCCTCCTCAGTGTATCAGCTTGTATGAGATGCTGTGGTGGATAATGAAGTCATCATTATCAGGATACAAACAGGGACAGGCAGGGAGAAGTTCATGAGAATGAGTTTAAAACTGTTAAAAGCTGTGTGGAGTATTCATAAAATGATTATTAGCAGCATGGTCTTTTCCATTTATAATGTATTCATCCTCCATTTATACCACTGTCAACCATTCAGTCAGCTCAGCTCCAAAAGATGAGACAGAACAAGATCAGTCCACCTGATGGCCAGCAGGGGGCGACTGAAGATGCCCTTTTTCTAATAAATAAGTATTTTGACATTTTCAGTTTATCATCATCGTCAGACTTTTATTGAAGAATAGTAATAAAACTATCAGTAAACAACAATCAATCAATCAATCAATCAATCAATCAATAAACAACTAAATTATTACTATATATATTACTTATATGTATATGTATATATATATATATATATATATATATATATATATATATATATATATATATATATATAAGTGTGTATTAAAATTATCACTATTGTTTTTAAAGTTATTATTATTATTATTTGTATATTATGTATATTATTTGTATTATTAGTATGATGTACATGTTCAAAATAAATCTAAACAGACCTGAGCACTAGGTGGAGAGTGAGCAGATGAACTATCTCTCTCCGTCTTGATGACCTCGTTGTATTCACACGAAAAAAATATCACAGCAGCTGAAAGTCTGACGTCTCTTCAGAAACCTGAATAACTGTGATGAGACTGACAGTGGACAATGACGGAGTTTGATTTCACTCCAGCAGGAGGTGATTCAGGTCCACGAGGACCAGAATGAGTTTCAGTCCCCAGCAGGTGAACTCTTCATGTTTTCTATTGTTTCATCTCATTGTTTAAATGCAGGGTGAACATGATGTTTTCAGTGAGGTGAGTATCAGGCGTGGATATTTGGTGCTCATCTGTAAAGTGTTTCTGTGTGTGTGCACGCGTCCGACGCAACCCAACCCATCTGGTAGAATAATTCAATTAATTGTTCTGGATGAGTCGGTTCAGATAGTAGAGAGGGAAAAAACCTGTCATAAATATAAAGCTTTAAAAAAAACCCTCTAGTTTTGACTTGAGCATTGGTTCTGATGACCTCAGGCCAGGTTTGAGCTCTTTTAAGGTTCGAGTGAATTCTGTTGAAGCGAATCTTTACTCAACACTCAAGATTTTTACTAAATTAGTAAAAATCTTGAGTGTTGAGTATCTTCATCAACCAAAGAAGTCAGGGACACAATGACACCATTCTTAATATTTTCCCCATCAGCAAATTACAAAAGTTCCAAATATGCTTCAGCAATATTGGCAGTAACAAGTACAACAGCGTTTGGTCAAACTGTGACATTTTCATCAAGTTTTTGTCAATAAAATGTTCAACTAAGTGCATTAAACACATCACCATCTCACAGGAGAGATGATGAAACAGCAACTGGTCTGAGTGCAGATCCAGAGCTTCCCCCACCATTACTACCCAGATAATGTGAATTATTTACTCTTCACGTCATGTCCCTACACCTCAGATGACCTATGAGGCTTAGCTGAACACCAGATGAGTTCTGGGTGGGCAGAGATTAAAACTGACGTTTCAGCTGAGCCTACGAATTACTGCAACTCATTTTCCTGCTAACTTCTCTGAAGATATCAAATAACATTTTCTTACCCCTGGGTTGAGCTCATTAGTACAATTAGTCTTTGGGTTCAGTCGTTTTAATTGAATGTCAAACACACACCAGTCACATGATGCTTCTCTTCAGTTGTAGATCTGTTTGATGCTGTTTCTGTCCGACGTGTCGCCTCTGATTTGTCCAAGACTCTGCAGGTCCTGTAGCAGCCTGATGCCTGCCTGGCCTCATGATGAAAGAGCAGCAGATATCACAGAGCCACATGTAGTCAGATAAAGGGAGGATGTCACTCATCAGTCTGCATCTGAAGAGGAACCATTAATATACAGTTTCTCTCATTGCTCGTTTAATTAAAATGATCTTGTATCTGCCATAAAAACAGTGTTCAGAGGAGATGATGCTGCCTCTGCTTTAATGGTTAGTAGGAGACTTTTATTTTGTTGAGCAGAACTGCAGACGGCTCTAAAACAGGAAGTAACGGCTCTCTTCCAAAAAGCTTCAAGTGATCCCCAAAGATTTGTTTCATCAGCTGAAACGAGGAGTTAAATGTCTTTTTTTTTTTTTAAACAAAAGAGACGAATGAGAGAAATGAATTTGTCAATAAACAGACTGGTTAAATGAGTCTGAAGGAGAGCAGATGGATGAAAAATAGTTTTTCATTTAGAAAGAATATTTCATTCTTTTTGCAGCATTTGGCTATTCTTCCCTTTAACTTTAGAAAATATACATTTGTCAATGTAGAGGAAAAAATACAACTATAAAGAGTTAAACTGATGTTGATTGAAATGCATGAAGCAGAAAGTGTATTTGTAAAACATTTTTGTATTTTTAGTAAAATATTTTTATTTTAAGCTTAAATTAACAGTTGATCAACAGTTTAATTCAGTAGGTTTGACTTGGTGTTGTTCTGTATGTGATGCTGATTTGAGTAGACTGTCGACAAACGTGGATCATTTTAACACTTCGGCCAAGAAACAGTCAACAGGTTCCAGGAGACGTCCCCCTCTTCCTGCAGGAAAACCATCAGATGTTAGTCTACAGCAGAGGGATTGTCACCTTTATGACTGGAAGATTCATTTTTAATATCTTTTACTAAAAAAGGTTGTAAGACTCCGTGATCAGAAATATATCAGTACTTCACATCTTTGTAGAAAATTAGCAAAGTGAGTCAGTTAGAGATACAGTAAATAAAACATTCGGCTGCACTTCAATGCATTAAAAGACAATAAATATAAAGATGCATCAGGTAGGTTAGGTGGAACAACATCCACATTTCAGTTGAAGCATTAAGAAAAAAGTCCAAAGTTGAAATGTCTTTAAAAAAAAAACAATGAATTATTTTCAGATGAAAGTCAAAAAGCACAAGCTGTGACTTGGGGCTTCATCAAACACAAACATGTCTCTAATCCTGTCCGTTTCACAGATACTGAGCTACAGTTTGATGTGTTAGTGGCTGAGAGTCATTCACAACACAAGCTCTGAGACCTGACGGGTCTCGTGTCCAATATCTGACCATTACGGTTATAAATCCATCATTTCTCAACATCTGGGTTAAAGTGGTAGATGACATTCCTAGAAACAGCCTTTCATTTTTCTCTTTGACCAGTTGGAACATTTGTACTACTGGTGCACAGGAGGATGTCAGACCAGTTTTGACATCATCCTAAGTTGCCCTTCATATGACTCTTACCTCAGCCCTGCAGGAGTCTGTCTGATGCCACAGCTCAGGAACAGGAGGAGAGATAATCACAAGATTTTACACTTTGTCCCAATTCAGCTCTCAGGTGCCCACCTCAGAACTGGGCTGAATATGTAGGTCGTTAGTATTTTTCAGTCTTTGATAGAACTCTAGTCAAATGACACATCCCTGCATCCCAAATAAAGAGCACATCTCAAGGAGACCCAAATTATATGAACAGGAAAAGCAAGTTAACTAATATAAGGGATAACTTCTAATACTGGAAATAATCAACCTGACCCATATGACCATGTGTTGCTTGTTTCACTTGATTAGACTTTTTTATAGAAATGTTTCACAATACATGCTCTGACAATGAATCACACAATCATACAATGAATACTAGCCAACTGAATTCTATCTAAAAGTTCAGTTTTATCTAAAAAAGTTACGTTACTGTCAATTAAGCTGGGATCAGATTCAATGATCATGTTATGGTGCAAAAGAGTCAAATCTGTACTTTAGTCCCTGATATAAGCAGCACACCAGACTCACGACTTCCCTCTGAACGCTTCTTTCTTCCAGTTATAATTTAGAAAAAAATAACATTTCATTTTCTTTCTACAAATTAATTGAGCATGAATAATTTAAATGAGTTGTCTGCTTTTAATGAAAAAGTAGTGTATAGGACACCAGTTGTAAAGTGATGCATGAAAAATGTAATTTATAACAATCTAGTTTTAAATAATAATGATAAAACTAAATATTAATAAAGGTAGTTGTACAATGTTGAACTCTAAATATAAATGTGATAGTATAAAACTACATATTTAGACTGCCTTAAAACAGACGTTTCCTACCAAAATAAAAGCACAGATTGGTGAACCTGACTTTGAGCTCTGCTTTTATCTTAGTGCATCTGTTTTACTGCAGTCTAAATCTGAATGTTAGTTAAATATTTAGTTAAAAATGCCACAATTATATTTTGATTCCAGCATATGGGAGTAATGTTATTTGGACTTGATATTAATATGTAGATTTAATTTTATATGTTAATAATTTATCCTTAAATTTTAGATTTGAATTCAAATCATTTAGATTTGAGTCTAAATATTTATTTCCTAACGTTATTATGTGGATTTCTATGTAACAATGTATAAAGTGTAATTTCCTAAGTGTGGTGGAAATGGTGACTTTAAATATTTCACACACAAACTTCATTTGGAGGAGCTAAATTTGGCTGATTTAGTTGTTATTTGTGTGTTTACAGTCAGCGCTTCATAGGACAAAGGCATCATGTTGAGTTTGCTCTGAAACAGTCTGACTCAGCACTTTTTCTCTGCACCTCTTAAATCACATCACACTCTGTGTCCTTTACAACATCACATCTGTGTTTCTATTTAATATTGTTGGCCAGTTAAACCCTTTTCTCCTAATGTGCTGCTGAATGGAAGCAGGTGGATTAAACATCTAAACATCTTTGAACTCAGTTCTTCTCAAAGACCCAGAGCTGCTTCATCAGTAGAGAAGTCCTGAAGAGGAGCAGATGAATCCAGCTTCCTCCCTTCTATCTACTTAAAATCAAAACAATCATAAAACAACAAATAATAGAACATAAAACTCAACGGCTGCTGCTTGTGTTGTGTGTCTGTTACAGCTTGAGTTTACAGGTATTTCATGAAATTCCATAAAAGCCATTTACTCTATTAGGTTTTGGCATCCTGCACAAGGTCATCTTTGTTGCCATGGAGACGAACAGTCTCTGCCTCTCCTTCGCTGTTCAGGACGTCCTCCATGAGCAGAGACACAGCGAGGACTGCCGCATTGCCCTGCAGTCTGCTGCGTTCACACACACACACACACACACACACACACACACACACACACACACACACACACACACACACACACACACACACACACACACACACACACACACATCCTCTGTAGAGTATATGATAAATATTTCTCCCAGAAACACAAGTGTTTCATCAAAATCTCTTCACATTGTTGCTTAATGTTTTATTGCATCACCTAGTCTGAGCTTGTGTCTCTACCAGGACAAAAAAATATTCTTTTTAAAGGAAGAAAAGCAAGACTGTCAATTATAGAAGTGAAGAAATAGATTAATTCTGTTTGAACACAATCTCCAAAGCATGTATACATTTATTTGTTTCTCTTTAGTAAAATAATAATAATTTGTGATGAAAGGTTTTCTTGATAAATAATATTACAACAACATGAGAGCTGATTAACCCTATTGGAGGACCAGGACTGTGTTAATGATAGGAGAGGGCACAAATCAGAATCACTGATCTAAAGGATATTACAGCCGTTAGCAGAGCGAACACTGTGGTGTTTTGTGATGAACCTGCATGCAGTATTCAGTAGGTGGGATGTCCCAAACATACAGACGATGGCAGGCTGTGAAGCTGCTCCATGGATACGTCCGTCTGTCTGCAGCACAAAGTTCTGCAGGAGAAAATAAGGTTTTTCTTATAATCATAATATCACACTAGTTGAAGTCAATCAATGCCTGATTGCTGATCTCCCTCCTGACATTAAGGTCCCAAAATCCTGAAGACAACATGCAGAAATCTGTTCCATGTACAGCCTCCATGACTTCCCCTTTAAAGAAATTGTCTGCAGAACCAAATGTTTCACTACAACCAGCAGCATTCAGACGTCTGCTGCTACTGACAGACCGTGTTTCACAGACAGGACCGTTTTCACCATCAGAACTCAGCAAAACTCTTCCATCAGGCCTCTAAACAACCTGAGCCCAAAGTCTATAAAGTCAAAATGAAAAGGAGGTCAGTTCACTAGAAAACATGTTCTGTTATCACTTTAGTGCTGCTGAGCCAGAGCCTCCTCCTCCTAACAGCAGCTCTCTTCTCTGGCAGAAGTGAGTTTATAAACCTACTGAAACACGTTTAAAGCAGCACGTAGAACATGTCAGGAGTCAAAACGTGGTTATATATACATAGAGTCACATTTATAACTCTTGTATTTAAATAAGAACATAGTATTTGTCCAGCTGAGCTTCATACTCCATCAACCATATAAGTGTTTTTATTTATATGTGATATTTTGTCTCTCGTCTCGTCTTCTTCCGCTTATCCGGGTCGTGGGGGCAGCATCCCAATTAGGGAGCTCCAGACGGTCCTCTCCCCAGCCACTTCTACCAGCTCCTCCGGCAGGATCCCAAGGCGCTCCAGGGCCAAACCAGAGATATATTTTCTCCAGCGTGTCCTGGGTCGACCCGGGGGCCTCCTGCTGGCAGGACATGCCTGAAACACCTCCCTGGGGTGGGGAAGCGTCCAGGGGGCATCCTAACAAGATGCCCAAACCACCTCAACTGGCTCCTTTCGACATGGAGGAGCTGTTGTTGTTGTTATATTTGGTTATATATTTTAATTTAAATAATTGTAAAAATATAATTTAAGACATTTGCAAATATATATATATATATATATATATATATATATATATATATATATATATATATATATATATATATATATATATATATATATATATATATATATATATATATATATATATATATATATATAGATATTTGTATATAATACAATAGAGCTAATTTCTTCCACTTGAAGGTGGATGGTTTCAGTACCCCACTGATCCTGGACCAGGTGATATCTAGACTCTGAGCCCTTGGTAGGTCTCTTATAATAAACTGGTCTCATGTCAAAGGTCAGGCTAGAGATTTAAACACCTTGATGAAGACGGTCCACATTTCTTCTCCTGGATCACCCTCCTGGACCCGGGACTGGGGGACGGGGTTCAGTCCCAAACATCTTAAAGAAGGCCCTTTAGACTGACCCACCATCTGCAGGGAGAGGAGTCATCTTCACTGTTAGCTGGGTGGCAGGTGAGGGCGGGGCCTGAGGTGTTCATCCTGGGTCCTACAGTATAGGTGGATTATCAGCTCTTCACTGGCAGGAAAGAGCTCATCAGGTTAAGTCAGCTGGATTGACTCACACCCACCCAGCTCAGGGTCTGGAACCCAGCTCCTGCAGAGGGGACGGACATCTCTTACGTTGGAGCTCCTCTGGGGGGAGACGGGTCTGGTGGGTGTGAGGGAGAGCATCAATGCTGGAGTCCTCCTCTGCGAACAGCCTTTCTGCGATTCCAGACTTAGTGACTAAAAAAATAATGTTTCAGTTCAGTTTATTTATAAAGCATCTGTTCACAACACAGAACTGGAGGCTCTTTCTGCCTTGGCCAACTGGGGTCGAGTTGTCAACATTCAACTAGATTTCTCCTTTAGCTCCAAGGCAGTGCACATAAACAAAAGAACAGCTCTCTGAGCAGCCACTGACAGGGAATCCCTGAAGATAACCTCAGACTGTTGGAAAGATGGATGTTTATTTTACAACAGTTCCAGCTGCTTATCGGTTTAGATTCTTTAGTTTAATATCACTCCTCAGAGGCCCTACCACTGACTGTACAGTATATGAGGATGAAATCCCACTGATAACGCCATAAAGCAGATGAGGTCCAGATCCTTAAAATGTGCTTTTTAATGTTGTTTCTGTTTGGAATATTTGTACCTCTTTTTGGATGTGGTCTCATCAGAGCAGTGTAACATTAAAGGTCAAGCATTCATTGAAGGAATGCTTAAAGCTCACATCCTTTGATACCAGTTTTAAACTAATCTCATGTTGAAGGATGGAGTTCTAATTGTTTTGGTCAAAGTTCAAAAGTAACATTACACATGATCTCACTCAGTCACTGGTGACTCTCAGTCTCTATTGGGGTTGGGGGTTATGTTAAAAACCTGGTACCGTAATATAGGTCATAATTTACAACCTGATGTATTTGTATGTATTTTAATGCATTAGGGTGATACACAATGCTTTATCTGTAACAAAGAAATTTATTTTACTTTACAAATATGAGAAAAACAGCTAAACTGCATTTTTGTAGATCATAATTATCTTGTATAGAGCTACATTTTATTCATTGTTTTATCACTTATAGTAAATAAACAGTTTATTCGTATAAAAAAATCTTAATTTTAATGGTCAAGTTGATTTTGTGGCTCTTTATAATTAATATTTAATCAGAGGGAAAGTAAAAATGGCTCCTCTTATAAAGAATGCAGACGCCTGGTTTAGGGAGACAGTTTATCTACAAAGATCAAAGGGTTTGTCTTATTATTCATAATAATAATAATAATAATAATAATAATATTATTATTCATAATAATAATAATAATAATAGGCATTGTGAATACTCTTTATTTTGGAGATTAAAACACACAAACTGCTGGAAGGTGAGAGACAACATAATTTGATTTCTAATTCAAGTATTTTGCAAAGTAAAAGTGAAACCAACTCCGATCTGATACTTGAGATCAGATCAGTAAAACCCTGCTTTGTGTTTTTACAAGTAAGTTTAAAGAACTTTGACTTTGTAACAAAAAAAAAAAAGAACATCTGGGAAAACTACTTTAAATCCTGAAAGCCTTTATTTTGTGGACAGGCTTCCTGGTGCACATTAAACCTGCAGGTGTGTGCTCATACTAAGGCACGTTTACAAGATGACTAGTCAGGATTCTGTAGGATTCATGATAGATTTTCACTGTGTGGAAAAGGCCCCGTTTAACAAAACCAAACGTTCTGATTCATTTTGAATTCTTCATAAAGACATCCTCATGTTTCACTCTTTTCCTTCATACGCAGTGATTACATTTGGCCAGTAGGGGGCTCTAACATCTTACTGAAGCTTTCTACTGGAACAAGGTTAGTGATGATGCTCACAATCATTTGTGAGTGTGAAACTGTGACATCAGCTGCTGTGCAGCAGAGGCGCCACCTCCCTCAGCAGCAGCTCCTGCATTCAGAACACCTGGACTTAAACGGAGCAGGTCTATTCCTCTTGGATACAGCTTGTGATTGGCTCTTAGCTCATCTAGTGTTTATCCAATAGCATTTCACTTCCATAGTGCTCTGCAGAGTCAATTCTGCATCTCTCTCTAGTCTACGGGGTACTAGAAATAGAAAAAAGGTACACCAAAACCTCCAGGTCTTCAGTAGTTCTTGACCTTTATTTATATGCATTCTCTGGAAAAACACATTGTACAACTCGAATTCCCCCCCCCCCCCCCCCCCCCCCGCCCTTTATTTTCAACGAGCAAGAGGAACAAATAAAATGTGTATACTGGCAGTGAAATTTGTTAAAAAGAAAAATCTTTGTCACCCAGAAGAATTAGATTTTATTTGGAAGCACGGTCTTACAGAATGTTCCTTTGTTAAATCAGGAGTTGGGCTAATTGGATTTAGGATGTGGACAAATTCTAGACGCCACGGACTTTAAATGCACAGCAGTAAAGAATTCAGACACCGTTATCTGTTTGGCTTAAACTCTGATCAACTGAAGTGGGAACAGGAACAAAAAACAGCTTCTGTATCCCATCCTGCTTTTCCTATAAAATAATTACGTACTGAAAGTTGTCCTGTACTTGTTTCTATGGACTGTTTTTTCTCATGTGATAACTCAATTAAACACAGGAGGAGTTTGGCAATAGTTAAAACATTGTGGTTCGTTCATTTGATCCATCTGTCTTGGCAAAATGACAGCTCTAAAATACTACGCACCCCTCGCCTCACAAGGTTGAACCAATTCTCCCCGAGCACCTGCTGTAGTGCTGATAACAAAGGAGAGGCTGCTCCATCTGCAGCCACTCCCTGCCATCTTCATAGTAATAGCACCAAGAAGTCCTTCAAACAGAACCCTGACGTGTACCATCAACAGAGCGGTTATCCTAATCCAAACAGTCCGAAGTGTTTGCTAATGGAAATGGAGCTAATCCAAAGGGTCAAACGGTGAACAGCAGAAACACTTCAGTGATGCACCTCTTCAGAAGGAACACAATTCACAGTCATGTCACTAAAATCACAGGGTAAAATCTGCTTTAAAAAAAAAACCCTACAACAAATCACACAACGCAGACCAGTTCACATCTCGACCTCTACAGACAGATATTCAGTGAGACTCGGTGCATCGGCAGGGAAATGAAACGAGTCCTTTTAGGCTACGGCCCTCAAAGGAACCTCAACAACGTATCAAGTATCTTCCACTGGATCAGAATAATGCAACATTCTCTGCAGCTTTTTTTTTTCTTCTGTAAACACACCGTCAACCAACAACGGGCTGACAGCTGGTTTGGCAAAAAACGTTGGTTTTACATATGAAAGGGAGTGAAAGAGGAGAGAATGCAGGTGGAAAACATAATTCAGTTTCACCTATCACTTTGTGATATGAGTGATTCCCTGAGTCTAATGTGAGTTGATGCTTTCCCTAAAAGATTTCATGAGCCGTCTTTGATTCGAGTCCACACCATTCTCCCCACCGTCCAGGCAGCGATCGATTTAGAGCTTTTGATTTTCTTATTGTGTCTCAGATTCTTAAAATACAGTACCGCACTGAATGCCTTACAATAAAAATAATGGAAGAAAATTTGACATAAATACACTTTTCCTTCTAGTTGCACAACACAGGACAGTGAACCCAAATTTACACGCCTCCCTGTTTCCAGCTCCGACTGCTCCTCAGCTTGGCACCCAGCTCTGAGGGGACGTCTGTTGGGAGCTGGAGAAGCTTCCAGAATTCCTGTTCTGGGTGGAAGTGTGACGAGCGTCGAAGCTCAGGTCCAGGCAGTCCGCGTCCATCAGTTCATTACGGATGATGGAGTCCATGTCGCATTCCAGGCTGCCGTTGAACACGTCGAGGTCCAGATCGGCGGAGAAGCGGTCCTGGCCTGACAAACCAGAGCTCAGCTGCATAGAGGTGTTCTTACTGGGAGACTTCAGGAGGGGCTGCTTGGCACTGGACTGGCCCGCCTCATTGTCAGGGGTTGACAAGCCAGCTTGCCAACCTGGCACTGAAGAGCCTTGGGCCTGGCTTGCACTGGTGGGACTCAGCAGGATGTGGTCCTTGCGAAGCAGCATGGCATTTCGACGGGAGTTCTGCAGGGCGATGGCGGTGCTGGCCTGTGACATCAGAGGGTCAGACTGGGTGAGCATAACGTTGTTTGGGCTGTGGGAGTCCAGGCTCAGCAAATCCTGCAGGGTCTGGTGGTCGCTGAAATGTGACACACAGGTGAAGGTGGTCTGCTTGTTCTCCTGGATGGTCTGCATGGGCGTCTGACGCAGACTCGTGATGGAAGAGGGGCTGAAGAGAGGATTGGCCCCGTAGCTTCCAGAAGGACTGCCCAGAGCGCCGCCTGAGCAGCTGAAGGTAAACACTGAGGACCCCTGACCATTGGCTCCAGGGTCTTCCTCTCCAGGGGGAGGCTGCTGAGACGCTGTCAGACTGATATTGTCCAAAAGGTCGTCCATCAGGTTGTCCGACAGGCCGTCGTTGAGGTTCATAGTGCCTGCTAGGTCAGAGAGTCCTGTGGGTCCTGTGGACGGGGACATGCTGCTGGGACTGGAGTACAGCATCGGAGAAAGGGGGGAGTCGTCGTCAGGCACCTCGTCTAACTCTAGGTTAGCTAGGATCGGGGACAGACGGCCGCTGAGTGTGCTGGCGTTAGAATTGGTTCGGGAGCGGAAGTCTGTCCAGGCGTCCAGCTCGTCACTGCTGCGGGAGGTGGGACTACCTGTCCATTTGGAGAGACTTGAAGAGCTCTCGGAGTTGCCGTCCTGTGCAGCCTGCAGGGAGGCTTTCTTCTTGGTGGCCCGTCCTCGGGCTCCTTTGATGTACTTGCTGTTGTCCATGGAAACGGCCCGTCGCCGGGGAGCTTTGCCTCCTTTACCTCCTTCTGGGTTGACCATCCACCAGGAACTCTTACCTGTTCCTTCATTCTGGACCTTCACAAAACGACTATGGAGGGACAAATTGTGTCGGATAGAATTCTGGGAAGAAAAAGAGAGAAGTGAAAATGTAATTAATTATAAACTGAGTTAGAAAGTGTTTTTGCTGTTGTTTTTTTTTACATAAATAGGACATAGAAATC
This sequence comes from Callopanchax toddi, assembly GCA_006937965.1. Lineage (NCBI taxonomy): Eukaryota > Metazoa > Chordata > Actinopteri > Cyprinodontiformes > Nothobranchiidae > Callopanchax > Callopanchax toddi. Next base: position 394,238 of record SSNR01000101.1, on the reverse strand, counting down.
ATAGATCTTCTCTACAAATGGTCAAATCAAAGCCTTTTCCATAATTAGAATAACATTTTTGAGGAAAGACATGAAATTCATAAATAAACAAAAATTTGTTGAAATTCTTCCAAACTGATGGGTGAGGTTTCTGAATTTAATAAATCTATTAGTGAGCATTCAGTTTGTGCTCGCTCTCTGTCTGCTGTTGGGATTTGTGAAGATCCCTGATGTTTTATTCAGATTGTTTTATGCCAAAAAAATAATAAAATTCTGAGAACTTTGAAGCCCCAGGGGAGATTTCTGAGCTTGTTACAAAAAAGTGTGAAGAACCAAGTTTCTGTTTCTAGAACTTAAGGAAGATTTGAGTGTTATTTTTTTTATGGGCTGCATGGTGGCGCAGTTGGTTAGCACTGTTGCCTCGCAGCACGGAGGTCGTGGGTTCGTGTCCCGGCCCTGCGGTCTCTCTGCGTGGAGTTTGCATGTTCTCCCCATGCATGCCTGGGTTTTCTCCGGGTACTCCGGTTTCCTCCCACAGACCAAAAACATGACTGTCAGGCTAATTGGGCTGGTGTGCGTGGTTGTTTGTCTCGTTCGTCTCTGTGTGGCCCTGTGATGGACTGGCGACCCGTCCAAGGTGTCCCCCGCCTCTCGCCCCTTGACCGCTGGAGATAGGCACCAGCTCCCCCGCGACCCTCTGTGGAGGACTAAGCAGCTACAGAAGATGGATGGATGGCTGGATTCTTTTTATGACCAAAACCCTCTGATAAACTTGACTATTTGAGTCAAATGAGTTTTGCTAAAACAATTAAGCAAATACCCATTATAAACTAACAGATTTGCTGCATTTATTGTGAATATTTTTGTTTTTTAAGATTACAAGACAAGAAATAGCTAACCTCATCTTATTGGTGTTTTGGTTTCTTAACATGTTGGGTTTGTTGGGAAGCCCCTTTCTCATCACAGTGAGGCTAACCTTAATGTTAAAAGCTGCAGAAACTGGTCAAACATCTGTGGAACTACACTATAAAGTTTCTTGCTAGAAGATTTTAACAATTCGTTTGTATGTCGTTTGTATTTGACACTAGAATTCTTCTACACCCATTAAAGATGCATTAACAGACAAATCAAATCCTTAAAAGACTGTCTGTGGTCATTTTTAAACAGCTCTAAACGCTCCTATGGCTTTTAGGAGACAACACTTCTTTCCACCGCGTCCTATTTCTGGCCACTCAAAGGTCTGCAGGATTTCTCTGGAGATGTTCCCAAGCATGTACAAAATTAAACAGTTGGAGCCTGCAGACGCAGCCCGTCACACTTCAGGCACAGAAAAAAATAAAAAGTCTGCAGTGATCTCTGCATCTTGACCAGGAGACGGGCTGAAATCATTCCATTATCCTTAAGTCAGCTTGGATGAAGCGAGATGTTTAAATCTACCTCTAAGAAGATTAATCTAATCAAACACTAAACAAGCTCAACACTAGATCAAGTGCAACTGCTGCCAAAGGAGATCCTTCCTGTCTGGATTACTGTGGGGGAAGATGCTCTCCAGCAAAAAGCACACAATGCGGACAGTTTTCCTCTAAAAATGCTCAGAATCAATGGAGTAACCTGCTGCAACAAAACACATAACTCAGAATTTAAATTTGGGTGCATTGGGGTTTTTTGTGTTTATATCTGTGAGGCCTCCAGCTGATTTGGACAGAAACAGTAACCAAGCATGTATGCAGATTTAAATGATCAGCTCTTAAACGTCTACAGGTCACAAAGCTAGAATATGGTGAAAACATTCACTACCTTTTGTCACAGTTCATGAACTAAAAACTCTTATGGATTCATTACAACACAGTGAAATATTTCAAGCCTTTAGTCGTTTTGATGATTAAGGTTTACAATTTACGGTTTACGATAAGGTTTAAGATAATGAAAACCTAATATTCAGTGTTTCAGAAAATTTGAATATTACATAAGATACATGTTTAAAAAGGACCTTTTAAACTGAAATATCAGGTTTCTGGAGAGTCTGTTCATTTCAATGCACTAATACTTGGTTGGGCCTCATTTTGCATGAATTCCTGCATCAGTGCATGAAGGAGATCAGCCTGTGGAGCTGGTGTTTGGAAGAGTCCAAACAGGCAACTCAAATCTCCAACCTCTGACAGACTTGTTTTAGTGGACTGGGCCTCTCTGATGTTGTGTTGCCATTCAGGAGAAATCCAGCACAAAAGAGCTGCTGCCAAATGAGCTGAAGTCTTTTTTTTTCTTAGCTGTAGTTATTTTGTTGACCTGGCATCAGCACTTAAAGCATGACAGGGTAACCATAAAAATCAGCTTTTTTAAAAACTCGTATGCTGACAACGGCACCCTGAAATAAAGTGCATGTTTTTAGTAGACATCAGTCACAACATTATAGCTCAGTTTGAACCAATTCCAAAAATTTTAACCCTAAGACCATTAAAGGTGATCATATAATCTGGTCTGGGTTTAAAATAAAAGCAACCTACTAATTTATACAAATAATTTAAACCTTACTTGACTAATATTGAGGCTAAATTTATCTCGTCACCTCACTTATCCTCTAGCTCCACATTTCATTATCAGCTCTCCTCAGCTGTGGGGCAAAAGAGGGTCAAAGAGATGGTCCAAGTGTCACAGCAGGGTCGGTGTTAATGAATCACACAGCAGGAAAACATAAGAGCATCTGAGACTTATCAGGATGTGGGCGTTTAAAATAAATATAAATGACTACAGGAACAATTTGAAGTTAGCTGACCTGGATTTATAAGGAAAGTACAAATCTTAAAGGCCAAACTCATTTACCTTCTACCAACATAGAAAGCCATAATGATTTGTAGCATTAGTGGAGACGAGCATGGGGCCATAACCTCTGTTGCATATAATTAAGAGTAATTTATATTCCATCATCAAAGTGCCAAGGTGATGTTTGATATTTAAAATTACTGCATGCCAGCTGAAGTGCCAGGTTGGGAGTCGGTCTTTGCCTCAAGCAAAAGAGTTCAAGGACCTCAGTGTCTTGTTGATGATAAATGGAAGGAAGGTCGAAGCATGACGGATCAATGAATCCAAAGTCTGTCACGGTGAAGGAGGACCTGGTCCAAAAGTCAAAGCTCTCGATTGACTGGTCTATCTATGTTCTAATGCTCAGTGATAAGGTCTGGATCAGGACCTGAAGAACAAGATCCAGGATACAAACCAGCCTAGGGTAGATGGGCTCAGCCTTAGTGATGGGTAAGAAGATCATTCATCAGGGGGAAGGTAAAGGTAGAGCAGCCACACCTCCTCATCCAAAGGAGTCCGCTGAGGTGGTTCAGACACCTGATCAGGACGCCTCCCTCTGGAGGACTTCCAGGTCTTTCCTATGGGGGAGATCCTGGATCAAACCCAGAACAGCATCACTAGGATGAGGTTTGTCTGAGTTTCCATCTTGGATCCTCTACTTACATGACTCAAACTTGGATTAGCGGCAGAAAATAGATGAATAGATGGTCAGATCTGAATGAATTAGGGATGCACCGATCCACATTTTTTCACTTCCGATCCGATCCCGATACCTGAATTTGGATATCTGCCGATACCGATACTATTCCGATACTAGAGCTGGGTAAAAATATCGATTCAGCCCACCGGCCAGTAGGGGCGCTGTGCGTTCAGCGTTGTAAAAGACGCGGAGGATGCACATTTTGTGCTTCTGTTTACATTTCTTTAATAACTTGAATGTATAGCAAGAAATACTTTCTACTATTACACACACTTTAGAGGTGTTAAAAGCACCTGTTTGTTACAGCTGTGGTTTGTATTCAATACACTACTGCTTACGTATTGGCGTATTGTACTGCTTATTCTGCTAAATAAACCATGACAGGAAACGCTGGGGTCAGTTTGTTCTTAAACATTTGTAATACTGCACACATTATTGAAAAATATTCTTAGACAGGGCTGTACAGTGTGACATACATGTCGCAGTGCGATGATAAAAATGATCTGTGCTGTAAACTATTTTTGAATGTAGCACTCATGCTATTTCCTCAACACATTGATCGTGGCGCACCGCCATGGCCAAATGAAAGCCACCACACTTTCAGAATTAAGTTTAAAAATGTTAAAACTATGTAAAGCGTGTGAAATATAGTATTTGCGCACTTGTACGGATTAAAGTTCTCGTCTAGCGACAGGTTTCCGTCTCTTCCGCCTGTCAGCTGTTCGGAAAAAACCTCTTAGCGATGCTAAAAGTCTCCCTGTGGTTTAATTACAGACACACATTAAACCAGAGGAACTAAAAATCTTAATGGGTCACATCGATGTCTGTAAACGAGTCCACGGTCCGAGTCAGGGAGAGAGAAGGCTTCACACTGAAGTCCGCCTGACACACTGCTGCAGCTCCGCCCCAGGGGCGGATCTAGAGGGGGGCGGGGGGCAGGCAGGCAGGGGCAAAGACAGTACAAGGGCGGCAAGATCAAAGAAAAAAAAAGATCAAATCAGATAACTCAACCACACATCACTGTATGTATACAAACTATTATATTTTCCATGTTTTGTCTAAAACTCAAACAGGATGCACACTACAGTAAAACATGCTGGTGCTACAACGTTTTATTCTGTGCTACAAAATCTGCAACCTCTGTAGCACCAGTGCTATGAGCTAAAAAAGTTAACGTAGAGCCGTTAGGTACTTAACTACTTGTGTATTTACTTATTATTGAATTGATATCGAAGCTAATAGATCAATATCGAATCGAAGCCTGAAGAATAGAAATCGAATCGAATTGTGACATTCCTAACAATACCCAGCCCTATCCGATACCAGAGCTCTATTTGCTATAATATCTAAAATGTATCTAATGCTGCTTCAAGAAGACCTGGCCTGCATGCACACACACACTAGTGATGGGATTTATGGCACTTTGAAAGGAGCCATTCACCTCAAAGTGCCGTTCACAAAACTGGCTCTTTGTTTTTTTGCAATATTTTGAAAAAGAAAGGTCATGTGGAACTATGTTTGGGGACACTCTTTGTTGCAACACCCACGTGTGCATTGCTAATTAGCTTCCCAGATAGAACTGATGGGTTCATGTTGCTATGCTCACTGATGTTGTTTTAAATAGAGCTGTTCTGTTTCAGCCAGTAACTTGGGGTCATTGAATATCGCCTCCTGGCCTCAAACGTCACAGTTAATGCAAAAAAAATGAACTACTGTTTACAAGGACTGGGTTCTCCTCGCTCACAGTGAAGAGCTGTTCAAATGATTCGACTCGTTCATGAAAGTCACATCAGCACAAGAGGAGAGAGGAGGAAGAAAAGAGATTTCCTGTTTTATTTTGACAAGTTTTGCTTTGTTTAGGTCTGACTTTGACCAACAGCGGTCAGTTTAGTAATAAAGCACTGAGAATTACAACGGTGGAGTTGTTTTTAAGAGAGTAGAGCAATATAATAGCATTAAATAAGCTACTTCTGCGTTTATTTACCGGAGTTCCTGTACCGAGTGTCAAGTAAAGTGGCAACAGTGTAGAGGGATTCACTTTTGATGCTACTAAATCGCCTGCTGACAGCTTGGAGGAGCGTGTTTTTTATTGTTTTGATGCTGTGGTAGGGCTGGGCGGTATGGCAAAAAAATTTTAATCACGGTTTTTCTTTAAATTATATCGGTTTTACGGTATTTGACTGTATTTGTTTTACACGGCCATTATTACCCATAATATTTTTTTATTATGAAATATTTACTGCACTAGATCGGCTTTTAATAGTCCATTTTACTTTCATATGCAGATATCAGTTTTTTCATGTCCAGTCACAGGCAGGTAAATACATAACCCCTTCAAAGTATGTTTGTCAAAAGAGAGAAGTAATTAAGAAAAAAAAACTACCATGGAAAGTTTTTGCGTTGGTTATCTCAACCCGCCGCTGGCTTTTTTTCCCATCAGCGGTCCCTTTAGCGAACACGTCTTTAACGGACGTCATACTGACTGCTACTAGCCATTTTAGCTGTGGAGGTGAAGGATACAGATCTAAGCTTGAGACATTCCTAATAAGTATTATTCCAAGACGTTTTCGGCTAAGGTGGTGAAGCAAGCTGCTCGTTAGCTCCGCCGGCTAGCGGCTAACAGCGTTGCTCAGTCACATTCGACTTTTTAAACCTGAAAAACCCCAAAACAACAGACGTGTGAGTGCCTTCTCTTTTTGGAATACGTTCCTCTGGGTTCGTAATTTGTAAGTCGCCATGACAGCTCCCACTAGTCACCATTCTTGGTTCAAAACTTTCACTCACGCTGGGGTGTTGTGTGTCGTGGTGAAATGTGTCCCCACTGCCAACATCTGGGACGCTGTGTGGGCTATTCACCAGTATAGCAGTATATGAAACATTCATATAACCAAAAAACACACCGGTATCCGGTATGAACCAGTATACCACCCAGCCCTATGCTGCGGTCAGTACTGTTCTCCTTGGCTAGAAGGAGTTTTGATACGGTGACGGATGGGATTAAGTCGGAGGTCGCTGAACGCGAGTGTCCTCGTTTGGGAACAGTGACTTTGCAAACAGTGCACGTTGCTGTCTTGCTTTGCAGCATTTTGACCGTTAAATATTTCCACATCGCGGACATGTGTGGAAAAAGTTCACCGCTGCTAAGTGCTAACCTGCTAGCTGCTACCTGCAGCGGGGTCCTGAAAGGAGGCGCGTGATCTCTGTGTCTCAGCGGGGCACAGATGCGTCACCTGGACCAGGATCTATGAGCTCTGGATCGGAAATTTCTCCAGTTGGATCGGAATGGCCCCATCCCTAGAATAAATGCGGATCAATTTTGTTATAGTTATCCTGAGTCATGCATTTCACTGGACTCAACTAACTGCAAAGGACATTTGAAAGAATGCATCTCACACCAGTTGCCAGGACTCAACAATTCAAAATATTTGCTAAAGAAATGCTCTTTCAAAATAACTGCATAGTCATCATGCATGTTAGGAACTCATTGCAAAATCCTCTTAAATGCTTCTCAATTTAGTTTCAATGAGTCTGAATGCTTATAAATGAGAATACTGAGAGGTTGGCAACCAAAAAGCAAAAAAAAAAAAAAACTAGGGGAAATTGTGAAATAACTAAGACAACTTGTGAAGAGAATGCAACAAGTAAATGTGCACAGCAGCATTTGTTTGCAATTACATCACAAGTCCATGTGACCTAGCTATACTTAAAATTTGCTGTAAGTGTCCCAAGTACTAATTTGTTGCGATTCCAACTGAACGTTTGAATATTTCATTGCATTTTTGTGTCTCCGACTAGTCAGAGCCCCGTAGACACAGTTTGAATATGATCTGAAGATACATTGGGTCGGTCTTTGTAACCTACTAACCTGCTCTATGAATGCACTAATCCGACTCGTTACTGTTCAGTCTGATTCCAGTAGGTAGAACGAACGCAACAAAACCTTCAACTGGATCTCAACAGCAACAACTTTTTCACGATGAAGGAAACCATGTTCACAGCATCCGCATACATGATTCTGTCTCCTTCATGGTGTACTAAGGTGAAGTCATGATGCTCCGTTTACAGGAGCTGCCAGGTTGTATTTTAGAGCCAATCTGTGCACAAAGGATGTGGGCCTGAAAGACCCGCCTACTCCTTTATATGAACTGAGCGGGGCTTAAAACTCATACTAGAGGGGCGCTTGTTTCATTTCAGTTTCAACTTCTGCCTTTAGTTTCTAGTTCACTGATATAACAACTACAAACAGAAACAACACAGAAGATGGAGCTGAAACTAAACGACTGCCCCTAGTGGTTGGCTGCAGAATAGGTTTGAAGTACCGCCTCATATCGGACAATGTCCTGACAAAAAAACAAATTACATTTCATTGAGTGACTGATGCACTTTCAAAAACATTTGTAATATGTTGAATTGTAATTAGATATTTGAAAACACTTGAGTGCAGGTGGGACTTTCAGCCCCACAGCCTGACTGGTTCTAAAAACACAGCATAGTAGCGCCCATAAACAGGATATTATGACTCTCTCTTTACAACAGAAGTAGATAGGGACACATCATCATCATGTGTCAATGGTTTACAGCTTTATTTATCCTCAAACATTTGTTCTTATCAATAAAAGGCTTCTAAATAAACACCACCTGCTATTTCAATCCAATACAGCAGCACTGTAAGAAATGAATAAACCTTTGTGAGAAGTTTGGGAAAAGGTGGCTGTGACTCAGCTCTGTGTAACTTGTGGTGTTGCTAGATTGGACTTTATTAATTTATCACACCCCAAAGACCAAAGCATTAAATCAAGTTCTCAGACTAAATTAAATTAGAGTATTTAAGAAAGTCACCAGGGCAGTGTAGGGTTGTTAAGATGACAGTATGTCCTGATGGAGCTTATAAAAAAAAGTGAGATGGTTTTGGAGAAGCTGACAAAACAATTAAAACAAAAAAAAAAAAAAAAATCACAAAAAGAGCAAACTGGAGCCTCCCCCTCCCCCACGCAGTCACAGCAGCCTTTGAGCAAAGCATTCTGAGCGGGGACTGGAGCAAAGCCAATTTAGCCAGAGCCAGAACCAAAGAGAAACACTGAGCTGCTCTCACACTGCTACACATTGACCTACATAATTTATACTCAGCTGATTGATTCGTGTGGCCGGGCCACAAAAAGACACGGTGGAGCAAAGCTGCTGTGCACCGGAATGCTTAGGCTGAATTTAAAAAGGTGTGGAGACTGAGCGGTGTTGGTCTGAGTGTTAAATATGTTCCAGGTCTGGGTCCTTTAAGTTGTCCTCTGGACATGCTGAGGACACCTCATGCAGGAGAGCTGCCTGCTGAATGTCACCCAGCGCCAAAACATCTCCTAAAAGAAATGCAGAAGTCATCAGGAAGCATTAACCCTTTCCTCCTCCAGCCAGGATCTGTGTGCAGCACATCTGGTGCACAGACATGAATGATGCTTCTAATCTGGAGTCTTAACTAACCAGATGATTCTCTGCAGATTAATCTGTGATTAGCATCCATTAGTAGTGTCACAATGTGCTCCTGTTTCAGTGATTCTGGTGTCACAAAAACACAGTCTTGTCATCTTAGTGGAGAAGCAGCTCCCTGCTACAGTTGTGTGGGATTACAAACCTCTTTCCCTTCATCTAAATCCTGCAAAAGCTCAAAGCTTCCATCAGACTTGATTCCACATGTGGGATGAATCGGTCTGGTCCAGGCCCTGCTAATCCTGACAAATCAAACAGAAGGAGGGCTTCTGGCGCGGCTGTTTCACTGCAATAGGAGCAGGTTTTGTCTGAGAGTGAAATTAACTTCGCATTCCCTGCCTGCTTTCACCCACAATAGTTTCACTGAAGCAGTGGTGTATTGTAGAAATCATCTGCTCACACAAACACACATTGATACACACAACCAGACATAGAGCCACACAAACAAATCAGCACGTACACGTGAAAATATCCTGGGGTAAATGTATAAATATGTAGTCTTATCTTTATCCCTTTTTATTTTTGTTTAGTTTTGTCTGTTTTTCTCTCCAGCCATTTCCCTTTTTGACTTAATTTTTTCTCATGTCTCTCTGTCCCTCATGGTATAAATTCAATAAAGTTAAGGATGCAGCAGGAGTATCTAGGACTCCTGCTGTAGAGTAAATCTGCCCTAAAAAAAAAAGAAATCTGCATTTATTTTACAACATGCAGCCAAACATTTCCCAATTCGATCTAAATCTAGACCGTCCTCTGTGCTGCATTAACAATAGCCATGTGTATTGTGTGTCTTTACGCGACCACAGAGTGGTCTTTGTTGTGATGACAGCACCATCATGTGCTCACCTTCCAGCCAGCAGAGCTGTTGCTGTCGCCTTTGTCCTTGAAATACGGCACCGACCTCACCATCCAGTCATAGATTTGGGACAAGGTCAGCCTCTTCTCAGGGGAGCTCTCGATGGCCTGGGTAATGAGGTCTGCATAGGAGTAGTTGCCCCAGGCGTTCCTGCGGGCGGAGGACTTCCTCAGCTGCTGGGAGGCTGATCCGCACGGAGCCGCGCCGAGGGTCTGTGCGGAGGAGGGCGAACCGTCGGCGGCCTCCTCCTTGCAGGGACCGCGCTGGACCTGCACCGGCTGGGTGATGGAGCCGCTCTCCTCCTTAACGGAGCCTCCGCTGGCTCTCTGCGCGTCGCCGCTCTCCGCGCTCCCGCCCTCATCGTCCTCCTCCTCGGGGATTACGTCAGGGTCGTTCGCCCCGGGTTTGGCCGATCCGGACTCCGGACGGGGCAGGGGCCAAGTGCAGGAGCGCCGCCGCTTCTGGGGCTCGAAATCCGGGTCGATCTCTACCTTCGAGGGGGGCTCGTTGCTGCTCGCCTCGGCCATGTTAAATTTAATAAGTCGGTCGCTGCACAAACGCTTAGAAAATCATTCAGGTCGCATTCCATCAATGTTGACTGCAGCCTTCAGGACGTTATTCATTTACGATGCAAATTTCCAGCCGAGCCCCAACACGTGTCCCTCCGTCCAGCTTTAATCAAACATTGTGTGTGAGTCGCGCACGGCCCACACCCCGACCAGCGTGCGCTGCAATTGTGCTAAATGTGGAGCGAAAGTCTTAAAGGAATCCAGACAGCGTTCCCTCACATCCACCTCGGTCCTGAATGACAAAAGGCTCACATCACAGCTTCATCACTCCGAGACCAGCTGCCATCTTGACCGTCTCATGTTCGCCCCCCCCCTACGGGTTTAATCTGCCGCACAGAGAGCGGACGGAGCAGCCCGCCGTCCGAGCGGGGAGCTGCTCTCCGCCGAGGCGGAGGAGAGGAGAGGAGAGGAGGGCTCCTCGAGGCCCCGCGGCGTCTCTGAGCGGGGCTCAGCGGCTCGGTGAGGCTCAAATCCGCCCTACGAGGAGCCGAAAAACGGTGATGCATTCCGGCTGAACATCCCTGCTGGCATCGGGAACAAGCCAGCACGGCGTCCTGCGAGTGACCAGCAGCCTGCGGACACACTTCATTCAGTCTGCCGCCGCCGCTGCTGCGGTGGTTGGCGCAAACGACAAGAGTCAAAAAGAAAAGAAGGGGAAAAAAAGGAGGCGATCCTGCCCCCCGGACTGCGCTCAAATTAAAGGGACAGTGCGGAGAAATCCGCTGGCTGGTGACGTCACCTTTAAAATCACCATCAGGCCAAAAAGTCAATTATAGATTATCAGTTATACTTGTACAAGTTTGTTACAGTAATAACACCCCCCCCCCCTCCCTGTGTCTGGACTGTAAAACAATAACAAACACGTCTGGGACGTTAAAATGTTTTATTTTTATTATAAGTTGCATTTATGTGTTTTATTTTTATTATAAGTTGCCTTTATGTGTTTTATTTTTATTATAAGTTGCCTTTATGTGTTTTATTTTTATTATAAGTTGCCTTTATGTGTTTTATTTTTATTATAAGTTGCCTTTATGTGTTTTATTTTTATTATAAGTTGCCTTTATGTGTTTTATTTTTATTATAAGTTGCCTTTGTGTTTTATTTTTATTATAAGTTGCATTTATGTGTTTTATTTTTATTATAAGTTGCTTTTATGTCTTTTATTTTTATTATAAGTTGCATTTATGTGTTTTATTTTTATTATAAGTTGCATTTATGTGTTTTATTTTTATTATAAGTTGCCTTTATGTCTTTTATTTTTATTATAAGTTGCCTTTATGTGTTTTATTTTTATTATAAGTTGCATTTATGTTTTATTTTTATTATAAGTTGCCTTTATGTGTTTTATTTTTATTATAAGTTGCCTTTATGTGTTTTATTTTTATTATAAGTTGCATTTCTGTGTTTTATTTTTATTATAAGTTGCCTTTATGTGTTTTATTTTTATTATAAGTTGCATTTGTGTGTTTTATTTTT
>SSNR01000101.1:329898-380992 GCA_006937965.1 Callopanchax toddi | reverse complement strand
TTTATGTGTTTTATTTTTATTATAAGTTGCCTTTATGTGTTTTATTTTTATTATAAGTTGCCTTTATGTGTTTTATTTTTATTATAAGTTGCATTTATGTGTTTTATTTTTATTATAAGTTGCCTTTATGTGTTTTATTTTTATTATAAGTTGCCTTTATGTGTTTTATTTTTATTATAAGTTGCCTTTATGTGTTTTATTTTTATTATAAGTTGCCTTTATGTGTTTTATTTTTATTATAAGTTGCCTTTATGTGTTTTATTTTTATTATAAGTTGCATTTATGTGTTTTATTTTTATTATAAGTTGCCTTTATGTGTTTTATTTTTATTATAAGTTGCATTTATGTGTTTTATTTTTATTATAAGTTGCCTTTATGTGTTTTATTTTTATTATAAGTTGCATTTGTGTGTTTTATTTTTTTTATAAGTTGCATTTGTGTGTTTTATTTTTATTATAAGTTGCATTTATGTCTTTTATTTTTATTATAAGTTGCTTTTATGTCTTTTATTTTTATTATAAGTTGCATTTATGTGTTTTATTTTTATTATAAGTTGCCTTTATGTGTTTTATTTTTATTATAAGTTGCCTTTATGTGTTTTATTTTTATTATAAGTTGCCTTTATGTGTTTTATTTTTATTATAAGTTGCATTTATGTGTTTTATTTTTATTATAAGTTGCCTTTATGTGTTTTATTTTTATTAGGGACAACAGATGGAAACTAGCCTGTGGCTAAAATCTGACACATTCACAGTAATGTGTACTGTCCCCTAATTTAATACATAAACATTCCAACATGATGCTTTACCACATAGTTAACATTTTAACAGCTAAATGCTGTTTTATAAAGCAAACCTATTTCCAATGGCACAGTGTGAAGTTTGGTTTACTTTTTATTTGAATGTCTCAATGTTTACATTTCTTTAAGAAATGATAGCATTTTACCTAATTATTTAAACAAAATCCAGTTAATATTTTTTCAAATAAATATATAGAATCCTATCTAAACATATAAAATGACATAAATGTTGTAACCTAAATTTAAATGTCATTTTTTGCTAAAGTGCAAACTCAGACTGCCAGACAACAAAAGCCTCCCAGTACAAAAGTGGGGTGAATTTTAGAGATCCCCATCTAACACCTCATCTATTTGATGGTACGATGCTGAGAGCCCATTCAGCTATGGATCATCGAGTGTCTGAGTTCTCCTTTCACCTTACTAAATGATGCTTTGCTAAATGTCCTAACCTTTAAAAGACCTCCGAGATGATGGATGATGGTAGACTACCGTACTTCTAATTTACAGCAGTCTGAATTTGCATGTTAGCTAAATATTTAGTTTAAAATCACATTTATATTCACTGTTTAACATTTAGAATTAACTTTATTTATTTAGAAGACTCTAAATACTTTAACATTACTATTTGAAGCTAAATGTGGTTATTTTTTATGCATCCTTTAACAATTGAGGCCCCATAGTCCAAAGATTATTTTAAAAAGATCAGAGAAAGTCACACACTGAAACATAAACTATAGGTTTGCTCCCGGCTGCCTCTCAAGGTTAATATGAACACTTTAGGATTTTACAAAGAATCTTTCTGTGTAAATAGTTTAATTGCAATTTTAATGGACACTGATCCATTCTGTACAAACTGCTCAGCATCTCTCTGAGTGTGAGACCTATAACAAGTTCTGAATGGATCTTAAATCAATTAAAACTGATTCCAACATTATTCTGAATCCTGATAATGTGAGTAAAGCTTATAAACTGTGTTAATTCATGAGTTTCTTTACCTTTTACCCTAAGCACCTCGGTGTGACATTTGCAGAAAGACTCTGCTGCAGACTTCTGCTGATGTGGTGTGGTGTGTGTGTAGGAGGATGAGTGGAGGAAATGGGTGGAGTGGTGTGTGACATGATGCGGGAACAATCAGCTCATCATCCTGAACATGAACTAATGAAATGAGCCGATTGTGGAGGAGTAGGAATGAGCCAAACACCATGTCCATCCAGGGTAAGGACTGCAGATTTCTGGGTGTTGTTGTGTACAGAATCATGTTATAACCATTCTTGGGGTCACTGTTTTATTGAGCTAATCACATTTATGGGTAAATCACCTTTTATGAGTTATATGTTTCACGTTGTCTGTATGATCATGTATTAATCTATTTAATGCTGAGTTTATATGTAATCACTTTGAGTCACTGTTTGATTGTATTTATCACCACACAGGAAGAACTGCATGTTATGTTTAACCATTTGACTAAGGGTTATTATGTGCACTCATGTATTCACTTAGATAATCAGAAATAGTTAGGAACACTCACAGAAATATCACGAAGAACTCAAAGTTCTTCACTCACATTAAGAACAATAAGATAACACTTCACACATTTGGGAGTCTGAATAGTTCACTCTCACTCACAGGAGATAGAACAAACACACACACTCACATCTAGGTCAGGAGAGGAGAGCACTCACACAGACAGAGGTCAACACTTTAATTTATGCATCCTAAATCACGGAAGTAATGGTAGAGCACACTCACATAGTTTGTACACTCACGTAAGTATTTACACTAACATAATAACTACACTCACATAGTATTAGGACTTTGGTAGAATAGAGCGAAGCAAAATCTCAGGGTAAAACATTGTACTTTAGAGTTTCAGTCTAATCAGGTTTGGTGTGACATGTACAACAGGTCTGGGGGAGGGAGATCTCCTGGCCTTGCGAGCAGAGCAGGATGCCAGAGTAACAGATAGTTCCCAGGCCTAACGAAGGATAGCAAATCTTCTGTCTGTCTGATAGGAAACTGAGAGTCTTGTTATTCTGTGACGCTATCGTAGAGTGTAAGCAATGAGGGACTGCCCCTCATTGGATAGGAAAACCCACATTCTTACCCTGTGATGCTATAAAGTGTATGCTCTGAAGGATTGACCTTCAGAGAGTGTTTGGAACCTGTTTGAGGCAACAATCGCTCTCTCCTTCTGCAGAAGTATATTAAACTGGTGTGTTTAACTATAACGAGTGTGATTTGTCTTCCTGGATAGCTTCAGACTTGTAGAACTGGGTAAAGGTGACCGAGGGGATTTCTTGACCCCTGCTCACAACAGTGTTCACCTGGACTGTAAAGAAAACATTTACAAGAAAAAACAAAGCAGATTATTACTACTGGAGGAAGGTCGGGCCCCTCTTGCTTGCAGCAAAATGTTGCATAATCTTCTGTAATTCTGTAGTTCAGTTCAGCCATCTGTTGGGGCAGCAGCATGAGAGCAGACTAAACCAACTGAAGCTAAAGGCTGGTTCTGTGCTGAGAGAGCAGATTGTAGAATGAAGAATAACACAAACTCTCACCATACTGATCAAATAATGCAGTCTCATCTTCTGCTGCAGGATTTGCTTTAACAGTTGTCACATGATCAATACACACCAGTAAACCAGTTCCTATGAATACTAAAACACCCATACCATAGCAATACCTCCACCCTGCTTGAACAGCAGTGTGCTGTATTTAAATCCTTAAAGGGGGGTTGGCCATTTGAAGTCTTTCTTTAGTAAATAATGTAGATAGAGCCCTGAGTGGCCTCAGTTTGTAGAAATAGATTTGAATTTCAACAGGACTGATGAGCTAATGGCTAGTCTGAACAGAACAGAGGCTAAATGTAAATGCCTTCACATTTGTATAGCGCTTTTCAAAGTCAGTGGACTACAAAGTGCTTTACATCAGTCAGTCATTCACATGCTGATGGAGTTACAGAAGCGAGTCAGACACAGAGAGGCGCCACCAGTCCTCTGACCACCACCACCAGCAGGCAATGAGGGTAAAGTGTCTTGCCCAAGGACACATTGACAAAGTAACCCAGCCGGAGCGGGGATTTGATCCTGCAACCCTCCGGTTTCAAGACCCTACCATTGAGCTACTGCCTCCCTAAATGTTTTCTGCCATCTTTAAAAGTCTAGAGTTGCTTTATAATCCTTCACACTGATGCCAGTTTTACATTACTGGGTTACATGGAATTATTTACCGTATTGACACGAATATAGGACAACCCCGATTATAAGACGACCCCCCTTTTCCAAGACTAATTTTCAGAAAAAATACTAATTCACTTAAAAAAAACAATTTTTAATTGAAAATTTGAGAATTTAAATAATACCGTAATTACAGACTGCTTTAATATTAGCCTATTAATCAGGAGTTAAGGTTCTCCGTCGTGGAGACAGATTTCAGTCAATTGGAAAAAATAAAATAAAATTCTGCCAAATCTCTTTCTCTCTCATTCTTCTTGCGCTCTCTAGTCTCTCTCTCTCTCTGTGTGGCGCAAATGAAGATATGTGAGAATAGTGAAGGTCATGGGTGTTTATTTAGCATGGACGGAGGTGACGTGTCCCCACCAATAATTCAATCTAATACACGCAGCACCAGTCTAGCGGACCGAGGTGCTGTGCAGCTGTGTGAGGACCTCAGGGGAAGGAGGCGTGTGTGGATTGACCTCCACCTGGATGGAAATTCGTGCTGAGCCATGAGCTGGGTTTGGAAGTGGACCTTCCTGGACTGATCATTAGGCATTTTAATCCCCAGTGGGCCTGTAACTTCAGGCTGGTCGCGATCTGAGCTGAGCTTCCTGTTGCTGCTGCCTTTACAAAAAGCCTGCGCCCTCTGCTGTTGTGGTCATGTAATACCCCAAATAACTAGACCCCGATTATAAGACGGCCCCGCATTTTCACATTACTTTCAACAAAAAAATCCTCCTATATTCGGGTCAATACAGTAGTTATTTACAATCATAAATATTCATACAATGCATTCAGAGGTTGAGTCCAGCAGGAGTTTCTTAAAGCTGCAATGTGTAATTTACAAACAAGCTAGGTATAGCTAGCTATTTTACACAAACACGTCTCAGAGCTCTCACCCCTCCCACTGGCTATAATCTCTAGGCTGCGCCTCTCCCTGATATGGGACCGCACATTGCCACATTAACAAGAGAGTGCAAAACAACAGTTGTTGAAACACTATGCTAATGTCCCCCCGGGTTTTACCTCTTTCTACGTCCAAACGTTTTTTGTTTTCTGCTAGCCGATAAGGTGTTTTTCTATTTGGGACTCTGGTATTTTTTCCTAAAATTGAAGCTGTATCAGCCGGCTGTTTCTGTCCTTCTCTCACTTCCAGGATGTTCTGCTGAAAAATGCTCCAGCAAGCATTAATGGAGGATCCAAGCAGTGAGGAAGTGCAGCAGTTTGGCGAGAAAGACAGCCGGATTGTCCAATAGTTGCTTTTGATCCGAAATGTGTGATTGGCTGAGGTTTTTAGACAACAGCGAGGGAACCACTTTATTAATTTATTTAGTTTTTTCTCGTCACAATATATTTATAGCTATACTATGTTAGAACGTTGTTAAGAGGCATGAACAAAATGTTTTAAGCTAATTTGTTTTGCAGATTACCTATAGCACCTTTGATATAATTTGCCAAAACACACGTAATGCTAAATTAACTGCAGTGTAAATCTTATTATTATTATTATTATGAACTGTTGTAATATTATGGAGATTGGAACCATTTGAAGACGGCAGCAAAACACACTGGTCTCAGCTGAGTTTGAACTAGCCGTTAGCTCATCAGTCCTGAAGGGAGGTATGCTCTATTTCTGTGAGCTGAGGTCACTCAGGAAGTTTTCTATAACAAGAGTAATGATCAGTTTTAAACACACTTTAACATGGTTGAAATATCCCTCTTCACAGTCATCTCTCACCAGTTGTGAAGTAAATTGGTATCAAGTTCATTTGTATTTCTTTAGATATTTCTTTGTTTATTAATAAACAACTTTAAATATTTGCTTACTCATTTAGTTTCCAACATGCTGTGAATGAGTTAAAGGAGTCTGAATCCTGTTGAAGAACTGGACTTCTTTTCCATCTTTTTAAACTGTTTTGTAGAAATTCTAATCCTGAGTGTTTTGTTCAAGAATCAAGAAGAAAACATTTTGTTCATTTCGTTCTTGTATTCTGTTTTGTATAACCGTTAATTATAGCAAAACAATTCACTTAAAATAATACATTAACCATCTGTTTGCACCACAAACACTTTGCACAGGAAATTCATCTCTAAAGTGTTTTCTCACTTTCACCTCCCACTCACTCTAGCTTTTGTTTTTATAAGTTAAACATGCATCATTTTGTTTAAATAAGAAGCACTTTAAACATAAACCAAGAAACATTGAAGTATGATCCTTTAGAGTACTAATATAAAACCGACGTGTGTGTTTTTAACCTCAAATAAACCTCTGATGAATGAATTAAGAAACGTTTTCTGAGTAATGTTAATCAGAATCAACTCTGATCACAGTCTGCTAATTTTGTTACATTGAAATCATTTAAAGCTCAGTAATATTGTGGTTTTAACCATAAACCATAAAAGATGAGATTAAAAAGCATCTTCAATTTCAACAGAAGTCTTAGATTTCCAAAAATTGTTTCACAACTTTCTAGAAAAACTAACAAGAAAAGAAACTTGGACCTTTATAGAGCACTGCATTACAATATGACACCTTAAAGTTCATTTTAAAAATGACCCATAAAGTGCAATAAACCAATAATTGGTTTTCAGATAATAATAAATACCTCTCTGTACAACATCTGCACACATACTGTAAAACAGTCCTGTTGGTTTCATGTTGGGTCAGTGAGCTGGAGCGCTGCAGAGGTTGGGATGCTGTTTTTGGCAGATAGTTTATAGAGTAGTGTGGTCGCCTTTTCCAGGTGTTATACTTGTTTTAGGCTCCTGTCCCCCTCCAACCAATAATCTTCTGTCTGCATCTCTGTGAGGCGAGAAACCGTCCTCTGGAAGGCAAATTTCTCTTCTTCCCCACTGAAGATGGACAAAGTGCTGGCCTCTTCCTGCAGAGGAGAACATGAAGAGTTCATCAGATCTTCATAATCAAACTTTAAATAAACACATCAGTTTCCTGACATCAGCAAACATGTGGAACATTTAGTGTCTTTGTGTAAAATGTATTTCTAAAGACCTATTTAAAGGTATGTTGTTTTCATTAACAAAGACTTTTACGAAATATAGCATTAACACACCTTTTTTCCCAAGATGTTAACGCTGACGAGCTAAACGCAGCTCTTTGATGACTAAAATGAGATGAGACGTCTGTGAGCATCCTCTCATTGTGGTGGGTTGAACCCTTCCATTAGCTACGGGCGATCAGTCTCTGGCTGGCACACTCATCTCATTAAATGGATATTTATTCAAAGAATCCTTGACAGCTTGTGACAACCCTGATGACTGATTCCATATTGTGTCCTGATTTAATCAACCCCACAGTGAGTTGTTTGCT
This sequence comes from Callopanchax toddi, assembly GCA_006937965.1. NCBI lineage: Eukaryota > Metazoa > Chordata > Actinopteri > Cyprinodontiformes > Nothobranchiidae > Callopanchax > Callopanchax toddi. Next base: position 373,647 of record SSNR01000101.1, on the reverse strand, counting down.
TTGTTTGTTTCTTTTGTTTTACTAAAAATGCGGCGCTACATTCACCCATTCAAACTACTGATGAGCTAATGGCTAGGCTAATGAGATTCAAGTCTCGATTGGTGATTTCCTTCATTCAACAGCAACATGTCTTTGTTGTAATTATGGCAGAACCTTAAATCAATACTTATAGTGTTGATTGAATGCTTCGGTTATTGCAGTTTTGTCCATTTTGGATGTTTTTCTTGACTTTTCCCGTTTAATAACAAAACAGCCTATGGTACTTTTGAATTGATTGATGTGAGTGATTCTAATTTCCAATTTCTTGAACTTTGTTAAATGAATAATACCTGTACTTTTTTTTAAACTAAAACTAACTAAAACCTTTTAGATTTTCTGTCGAACTATCACATGACTAAACCTAATCAGCATTTTAGCCCAAAAGACTAAGACCAAACCCAAAGTGGCTGATAAAAACAACACTGGTTGATCCAACTAGAAATGCAGCAAAAAACAGATTTTTTTTTTCTCTAGATAATACATTCTGGGGATTTTAAACACAGATGGAAAATTATAGAGTTAATCATTAGGAAAAACATAGAATAGGGATTGTTGAAACAAAATGTTCATCGAATTTAGATGATCTAATTCATGGACTAGTTTCTCTGCATCACTGGGTCAGGGTGTTTCTAATTCTAGCAAAGTGGAGGAAAGCAGCAGTAGTAACATGTTTAATATGAGGGTTACGGTCCAGAATAACACCAAGGTTCCTTACATTAGTACTGGAGGCCCTGTTAGTACCATCCAGACTGAATGAATTACTACACAGTGTGTTCTTAATTGGATCAGGTCCAAAACCCACCACCTCTGTCTGGTCTGAGTTTAAAAATAGAAAATTAGGAGTCATCCATGTTTTATGTCTTTAAGACAAACCTTTAGTCTGATGAACTGATTGTTTCATCAGCCATCATGGGGTTGTATGGATCAGAGAGCAAGATGGCTTAAATGATACGAGAGCTGAAGAACTGAAGTGTTGCAGAGTAAAGGATGGCTTATTTTTTGTGTGTAGTGTGGACTAGACATTACAATGAATACTGGATTATATCAGCCTATACTAACATACAGTGCTTGGTAGTAAATAGATACATTGATGACCTAAAAAAACTAACAAACAAAAAAATAGAGCAACTTATAGACAACCGAGTCTGAGATCAGTCAGGATTTTAGATGACAAAAAAACTATCTGAAATGGATTCTGATGACAAAATATATGAAATCAATAGTAAAATAGACGATAGTTTATTTGATGTAAGCATAAATTGTAATTATTATGAAGAAGATCAACTAAATAATGGGGAAATTATCAAGGATTCACTATCAATCATCCACTTAAACAGTAGAAGTTTGTTTTTGAAGATGTCACTAGTAAAGGATTATTCAGTGTGACTGTTGTTGCGGAGACTTGGCTCAGGGATGAAGTACAAATAGAAGGTTATGAGCTTTATTTAGTAAATAGAACAAATAAAAGCGGTGGTGGGGCTGCCCTGTACGTTAACAGATTTAAAATGTAAATTAGTTGAGGAACTGACAGTGGTGGAAGTTATGGAGACTGTAGACGTTAGTAACGACCTCAGATCTGACCCTTTAAATCAAACATTATATTATTTTAAAAAAAACAATAACCAGAACATAATTAAGTTGGTAATTTGATGAATAAATTAACAAATAAAATTTGTTTTTTTATTGTTTTTACCAACAAGAACAAAATATAAACAGAATTAAAGCTTTTTTCTTTTCTCTTTTTTACAAAGAGCATTTTCAAAACAGCAGCTACTTTCTTCTGGGTTTCTTAAAATGCTAAGCAGGAACATCTAGTTATAAACATTAAACTACATAGAACAGAAAATAATACGTTTCTTTCATATATAACACCTTCGGTAACATTATTCTAGCTTTCTAAACTATCAGCAGTGCTGAGCTCTGCTAATTCATAAACAATTAAAGTGTAATTTATTAAAATTTCATTGGTTAGTTAGATAGATACTAATCACGGGATCCATTTATAATTTTTCTCTAATAGGTAACATGTATGATGATTAAAAACATCTTAAGTTTTGTTTTATATTACTATTGTTGCAACATTACATTGCTAATATGAGTGTTTCAATTCAATTTATAGTCAGTCACCAGGCTCAAAAATACAATTAACATCTTTATTATCCTGATTTATTAAACCAGAAAAACAGCTGATGGATTAAAAAAGGCAGCTGAAGGGAGAAAGGACACTAACAGAGCTGGATAAACACACTCTGCAGCGTCTCTCCTCTCCTAACGTAACTTTTCTAGAGGAGAAGCTGCTCTGGTGTAGCAGTTAGACGGGTTAGTAGTCTCAGACCTTAAGATGCAGCTTAATGATAAAGGTGTTTATAATACACTGAAACAACTGGTAAATAGCTCACTCCAACTTTTAAAACCTAGTCTGTGAAATGTTTAAAGTCTAACAGCTCATAAACTGATGTGTGAACCCAGACTGGAACTTTAAATTATTTTTGGTGAAGGAGATTTTCACTCAGTAAAGCTTTGGCAGAAATCAGCTCTAGAATAAAACTCTGATATAAATGTTTCAGTTTGTTTTCTTCCTCTTGCTTTGTTCAGCACTTTGAGATGACTTGTGCTGTGAACTGGTGCTTTATAAATAAACTGAATTTTCCCTCTTGATATGAGAATAAGGACTGAAAAGTTAGTTCAAATTATAGTAAGTTCAAATTTCCCTCTAAGACTCCAACAATCAGGTTGCTTAATGCTACAGAGCTGAGTCAGCTGACCTGTTTCCTGACGCCTGTTCTCAGCTCCACCAGCTGACAGCTGCTCCAATTATTGACGTTTATTCCTGACAGTTCAGACTCATAAAAACAGAGCTGCACTTCTCACCCTTTTCAGCCCCAGGTCATCCATCAGAATGTGGCTCTCGTCGTGACTGTGATCCCCGTCATGAACGAAAATATCCTCCAGCAGATGATCTGCAAGAATGACCACGCGCACCTGAACCAGGAGAAGATTCACCGTTTCACCGTCACACAAAAGATTCCAGCCCAGAAGCAAACGGCTGCAGCGTACCTTGTGCTCGTAGAAGGCGTCCACTAGCGTTATGAGCCGCCTGGCCTGGGTTTTCTTGTTAAGCGTCAGCAGAGGAATGTGTCGAATGAAGACTGTGTCAAACAGTCGGGACATTTCCAGGTAGTCGCTGGCCCCTAAAGGCTGAAGGTGTCACAGGGAAGGATTTATTTAACTCAGCATGACTTTAAGTTTTAACTTCAGGTTTAAAATCAATCTAACTTTAATCTGATTAACAAAAAGATCAAATCAAAAATAAGGTACCAGCCCTGTAACATAGAGTACGCATACCCAACAATCAGATGTTTTACATATCAACACACTGCTTAGGTCTATAATTTACATATCCTGTAGGAAGGGGGTCCATATTGATTTAAAGGGCCATTCTTTTTCTTGGAGAATAAAGGGTCATTTTTTCCAGTGGCAGGGTTCAGGACAGTTCTTTCATCCAACTGATTAATTTAGGCTTGCTTGTGACGTTTCATGATGATAGACAAATAAGACTTTTAGCTAGCAGCACACACACATCCAGGACAGCCTCACTGTTCCCAGATATCAGACAGTCATCAGGGTACAGTCCTAAAATAAAAAGAGCTATCTGTACGCCATGTTTGCATACATTGTGCTGCTCTCTGGTAATGACGTATGTTGAAAGTTGGAGAAATACAATAGTTCAAATTTAAAAAAAATGAGTTATTAGAACAATTAATAAAGCAAACGATAGAAATGACGTTTCAAGCTGCTGAGCTCTATTTAGTTTTAGACTCGTAGAGGAGATCTACATAACTAACAAGGGTCCCTGATGGTTGACAGATATCCTCTAAGAACTCATGTGGTTGGTTGGGAGTCAAATGATGGAATGGTGTTTGTGACCAATTATTATTATCATTAAACAACAGGTCACATGGAGTAGAGAAGAGGAATAGATGTGTTTAAGCTCTGTTACCTGTTCAAATCACCAAAATGAACATTGTGACTAACAACCAGAACTTTTAAACATATGACCACTTGAAGCCTCAACAGTCTGAAGACAGAATAACAATCCATGACTCAAGTTGTACTTTAAATGAAATGAGGACTTACTCGATCACACAGCTCCTCAAACGTACAGTCTGCGATGGTCCCACACGCTTTGTTCAGACGAACTTTACGGTTATGAACATTTAAAGTTCTTGGTCGCGTTACTACACAGAATCAAATAAATAATAAGTTACAAACAAAAGCCTTTAGAGATAAGAAAAAAAAAAACATTATTTAAATTTCTACTTACTGTCATTTTGCTTAAAAGCCAAATCGTCAAACATCTTATCTAGTGTTGTTTCTACATCAGGCTCACTGGAGCTACAAAGAATGGAGCAGAAGATCATTGGAAAGAAGGAAAAACAAAAACCATTTACATGAATTTGTAGCGTTAGGTTAATATTGAGCAACTCTTACAGGAAGTAGAGTTTCCCAGCAGAAGGTCGGTTTCTTTTACGGTAGTCTATACCCGAATCAAGGCGAAGAGTTTGGCAATATTTCTGCATTTGGAGGAGGATTGTTCAGATCAGATCAGTAAAGAGCTCATCACATGATGCAGAAAATAAAAAGCTTGTTTTCCTACCTGCAACACAGCAATAAAAGGCACAAAGTTGACTCTCTGCAGTCCATTTTTATACAAGTCTGAAAAATAAAAGAGGCAAATGTTATTAAAAGTTAGTAACACTGATATAGAAACATTTCCCTCTACTGACACATTATTTCTACAGTCATATAATAAAACTAGGAACAACTATTCTGATTATATTTTTTGGCTGATACTGAAATTCTGAACATTTATCAGGATTACTCAGAAACAAACTGCATTTACTTCTGCTCTTGAAGTGAAAACACACCAGGAACACAGCAGTGAAACAAAGCCAAATGTGACTAAATTATTGTAATAATAGTTTTGTTTTTGTCAGCTATGTTGTTTTTGTGACATTTAGATAATTTGATTAACTGCACAGCCCTGGTGAAGCTCTCATGTAGACAGATTTTAAACACAGCGTTAAAACTTACTAATTACCTTCAGGAGGACGATTTGAAGTCGCCACGACGACGACGCCATTCAGAAACAGATTCTCAAAAAGCTGCTTGAGAATCATGGCGTCTGCGATATCAGTCACCTGAAACAGGTGTTACAATAAAATCAGCCACTAATACTGCTGAGGTTTAAGGCTTCAGACACAAAACCTACCTGGAACTCGTCGAAGCAAAGCAGACACGCCTCCTCACTGATCTCCTCAGCAACTGGAGCAATGGGGTCGTAGGATTTGGCCATTTTTCCTGCTTTTCGTTTGGGCATGCTCTGTTTCAGCCGATGGATCCCTACAGATTGAAAAGCAGCCACGTTTTAGTATTTCTTTGGTAAAGATAAAAGTGAGTCAGACTGAAGAACTGGTCAGGTTCAACTGGAACTGTGACTTTTTCTAACATTCTGCTGATGAAAGGCGCCTCGTGCATCCTGAACATTTGTTCATGACTCTCTTGAGTCTTTCACAACCTCATCTGACCTCAGAAGCAAACAAACTCCAAATATGGGAGTGATTCATTCTAGATTCAGTAAAATCCTGCTGCACGAGGAATCGTACTCACTTTTATGCACATCCAACATAAAACCGTGGAAGTGAACCCTCTTTTTCTTTTCTGTCTCCACATATGAATAAAACATGTCCATTACCATAGTCTTCCCCGTGCCTGGGACAAAAGAAATCATAACTGTTGGAAACACATCACAAATTAAAACATGTTAAATATAAATGAGCAACGTTCTCCTACCGACATCACCGTAGATGTAGTACCCCTTTGGAGGCTTTGGTTTAGTGAAAAACTAACAGAGACAAAAAGGGAAATTAGAGAGAAGATTCTTTAAAGTTTAAGAAAAACTAAATCTGGTCTTTTTGTTTTAAACCTCAACTGCTTGGAGTGTGTGGTTTGATCAAATGGTTTTACATAGTGTGTGAATGACTGTTTGTGTTGTACAGCACTTTGGGGATTGTGGAACACTCTAGAAAGTGCTCTATAAATACAGGACCTTTACCATTCAATGAATACAAGAGGGTTTTCCAAATAAGAGATCGGTACACAAAGAAAAAACTGAGCATCAAATATTCACAGGTTAACATGGAAAAACATCTAAATATTGGCAAATTAAACCTTTTTATTACTTTAAAATGAATATAAATATGAAGGAGTCCTTCATTTGCTGCTACATCTACTCAAAAGAGAACCAAGAACACAAGTAAAGACTCTTATTTGATCATTTAAAGAACATTTAAACAAGCCAGTTGACAATAAGTAAGGTAGAAATTAAACCACAATGCCTGACTTTAACGTCAGCTTTTGATATAGTTGTACTGCTGTCTCTTCAGTACACTAATGTTCTAAAGCAGGGCTACTCATTCCTGCTCCTCCTGGGCCACTACCTGCTGTTTGCCTGCACCAACACACCTGGTTTGAATCAACTGGTGATTAACAGACTTCTGATGAACATGCTGAAGAGGTGATTCAGTCATTGAAATGATTCAATTGGCGGTCAAATGTACAATCAGGTTTCAAAGAGGCATTTCTAAATAGGTGGTCATTTAATAATAATAATGATAATAATGCATCAGTTTTATATAGCGCTTTCTAGGTCTCTCAAAGACGCTTTACAGAGTTGCATTATTCATTCACACAGTCATTCTCACCGGTGGTGGTAAACTACGACAGACGTCTGTAGCCACAGCTGCCCTGGGGCAGACTGACAGAAGAGAGGCTGCCATTCTGACCATCGGCCCTTCTGACCACCACCAACATTCACACACAGTCACACTCACATTCACACAGGCAAGTTGGGTGAAGTGTCTTGCCCAAGGACACAACGACAATCTAACCCAGCCAGAGCTGGGGATTGAACCGGTGACCCTCCGGTTACCAGACCGGCCACTCTCCCAACTGAGCTAGTGCCGCCCCAAATTTGGGCCTAATTGTCCCCACAGAAGCTTTTAGATGGTTATCCTATGACCCAACTGGAATCTGGACCTCAGTGAGTCATTTTCTGACAGCTCTCCTTGATTTTGCCTTCAGCTCTTCCTTGGGAAAGTTTTCTGTTCAACCTTTATAGATTTTCTCACTTAAGGACTTCTACGTACAATAGTCCATTGTTTCACGTGGCCAATCATCCTTTTTCATAAATGAAGGAACCACATCCTCCAATTGTTGTTGTGTTCTGCAGCTTTGATCAGGTGTTGTGTCATTTTACTTTATATAAAGTTATAAAAGTAAAGGTATTATTTGCATTATTAAGACTATCAAAAAATTGTATCTAGTGTAAAGGTGGGTAAAAATATAAGGCTGAAATTTTCAGAAAATATTTAGTTTTTAATTAAATTATATTAAAGCATTTGAAACAACTGATGTTGAAATCTGGACCTTTTTATTCTGTCCAGTGTCCACCCAATACATTTGTAAATACAGATATATATTATCTATATATTATCACATGTCAGATTTAATACCAGCTGACTCAAGTTAGTCAATCAGTCTAATCTAAATGAAATCTAATTAATCAAACTATCACTATCAGACTATTTTACTGTTTGGATTGATCTTATTCCTCTGTCACATTGTCAAAAAATGCACTCCTTTTCCAGTCATTAACCATTTGACTGCCGCTCAGTTCTCTGCTGCCTTTAACCATGAAGTGACACCCCCCCCCCCAAAAACAGAGAGTTTTTGACTTTGCAGCCTCATAAAAGAAACAGCCAACCAATCCCCAGATCTGAGCCATGGCTGAATGACTTCACCTGTACCATCAGACAGGAGAGCTGAGCTGGAATGGAATGGAAAAAGGACATGCTGCAGGTTTCTAATGAGATGTGAATTAGTTGACATTGCTATCAAAAAGTAGTGAAAGCTGTAAGATTCCATTTCTACTCCGATCTAATTTCATCTCACTCTAACGACCCCCATATTCTGTTCTTCACACTCTGCTCAGGTTTAGACACAGAACCTGATGGTCTGGAAGCTTTCATTGAACTGTGCATTAAGTTCCTTCAGTTCTTCCTGGAAAAAGAGGGAAACACCTAAATTTATCCTAGAGCTCATCGTGACCCAATCATTCTAATACCACATGATGGTTGTCTTCAATAACTTTGAGTTGGATTGCCTCTCATTTTTGGAGAGTCTGGTTTTCAGCATGAAAGTCTTAACTGGAGAAAAACCCACACATGCATGGGGAGAACATGCTAACTCTATGCAGACACGCTGGGACCGGCAACAGTGCAACTGTCCCACCATGCAGCAAATCAGATTTTTTATGAATGTAATAACACTCAAACAAAAAGTTGTTTGTTTCTGAATTACTGTGCTCTTTGAACGCTGCATTCTTACACTTATTCCACATTAATAATAATAATAACAATAATACAATTTCTCAGTATTTAAACATTAAAACAGCCAGTAAATTTGGGCTGTGATGAGCTCTGCGTGTGTTTACCCTGGAGAAGAAGGACGTGGGAGCGTTGCTGTATCCTCTCAATGTTTTGTGAAGCTGGTCCAGTTGGAGCAGAACTGCTTTCTGGTGCTCGTCCTCCCGCAGGGTCCCGGTTCGGATTAACCCGTTGTAGTGATCCAGAGGACCGCTGAACCCGGCGGAACTGACCCCGCTGTCCTGCTCCTCCGTCTGTCCGGCTGGAACCGAAACACCTTCAACACCGACACGGTATGTTAGCTCTTTAAAGTGTTTTTCTTTTTTTTTACATTAACTAATCTATAACACCAGAACAGTGATAATAGAGTCGACCAAAGGTTAAAAGGTAAACAGCCTGACAGCTGGCAAAGCTAAAACACCAGTTAACCCTTAGGTAACTTTGCACAAAAGCTCTAAATTACAGTTACAGTGTAAACTAACGCAAGGAAAGTGTAAACATAAAAATACTGTTTAATGAACTAGGACTAGTTTGAGTTTTAGGCAGAACTTTGATATACGTCTCCTTACATTTACTTCAAACTCTCTGCTAACACGTCTCACCTCGCCTGCAGAACTCTGTTAATGACTTTCGTATCTTTCTGTAACATAATTTCTCCGTTAAAAGAAACCTAAAGCCAGTTAAGACTGAGGGTGACATCTTTACAGACAGCGGTATACACGCCGCCATCTTGGATTCAAAGTTTGTTCTTGTAACTTTATTAGTAAAGACATGACAAACAAAAGAACAGAAACGTGTTTTTGGTTTGACCAGGAGGGGGCGACATATTACACGGTCATAAATCATATATGAAAGGCGCTAGAAGAGTAAAGCAGCAGGAGGTAACGCAGGTTAATAATTTATTTGGGGTGGGATCAGCTTTTAACTGATTTTAGGTTGAATGATGTTTTTGTTTTATCGTGTTTTTATTTTGCGTTTTATCATGTTCTTATCAAGTTTTTATTTTTGTGTTTTATTATGTTCTTATCAAGTTTTATCCTTTGTGTTTTTATAATTGTTTTTATTGTAAAGCACTTTGTGGCCATTGGCCTGAGAAAGGTGCTATATAAATAAAGTTACTTTTATTATTATTATTATTATCAATAATCAGTTAAACATTAAAACGGCCTAAAAACCTTTACTAAAAAGTTAGGAATTTTTTAACTAGAGTGTGTTTACCATTTAAAATAAATAGTTTATTAAACATATTATTAATAATATTAACAATAACATAGTGATATTATATTTTTTATTATATTTTAAATGTTTTGGGGGGTTTAGCTCAAGTAAAACTATAAATCAATATTTTATTTTATTTCCTTTATTTTATTTTACCTAAATTGTATATTTTATAAATGTCATTAAAATGCTTTACCATCTGAACAAATAGTGAGCAAATATAGCAACTCTTTTCATCATTAGGTTGAGAAAGGAAAAGGTAAGTCAGGTATTGAAAAATTGAAGCCAAAGGTTTTAGAGTAATTGATTATTTCCAGCTCAGACAGTCAAAACCTACAGTAATTTATATTTGAAATTTAATTTAGGAAAAAAACACTAGGAGTGAAATTCTGTTGTTGTCCAACTGACAAAAATGTAAAATACAGATAAATTCTCTCTATATAAATTAGTCAGGAAAAAGTCACAGTAGACTGCTGTGGAGCTGTTGAAACAAACATTTATTACTGAAAAATTCTACAACAGAATTGTAAAGAAAATGCTATCAAAATAATACTAAAACATGTTTAATTTTTAAGAAAATTACTGCTGTTATCTGATGGTCTTGATAAATGAATATGTTGTTGTATTTCAAAATAATAATGATAATAACAATAACTATTAGATTTATTGTATTTTAGCTCATGTAAAACAATCAATATTTCATTTGTATTTATTTATTTATTTATTTTTATTTAACCCAAATCAACAAAAAGGCCTCATTTTCTGAGTAAAATATTAATCAGTTATACCAACTACTCATATCATCAGGCACAAAACTGGAAAGCTGCAGCAAATATGTTTAGAATACTGATCAATCAGATGATCTTCATTTTGCACATGATTATTTTATGTGGGATTGCTCCTTTCCTTTCTGAACAATATTTTGGAAAACAATTGTTTTTTAAGTTGCAAAAATTAGTTATAGTACTATATTATTACTATATTATTTAATATATTACTGTAAAGATTTGAAAACAAATGTATCAATTCCTGATTTTTTTTTAAATATTAGGAATCCTCTAAAAATGAATGTATGTTTAATCTTTATGAAAATTACTGACAGAATAGGGGAACTTCAAATGATTTTTCTGACTATTTTTCTATAGTCTTGGTAAATCCCTGTCCTTTTGCATAACAAGAACAACAATAATACTGTCTTCTTATTCTGAAAGGATTAATAAACAAACCGTTTGTATTTTTATTTAACATTAATATTTTGAAGCAGATGAACACACAGATGAATCCATAACTCTTAAGTCTCATTGCTGCTCCTCCACAGCAGCAATGAGAGAGCTGCAGACAAAACATGGCACACAACTGTCAGAGTGTTCAGGGCTTACAGGCTTGTTTCCATGACAACAGAGGAGCCCCTCTCCCTCCCTCTCTTTAATGCACACACACACACACACACACACTATCACTCGCTCACTGTCTGTCAGTATCTGTTTGTACACACACACACACACACACATACAGGATTACAGTGGAATCCGCCTTGCTTTCACATACGTGCTCTGCTATTGGAGGCAGGGAGGAAACACAGAGCGCAGCAGAGGGATCCTCCACATCTCCACATCTGCTTGGATGGTGAGTGCAGCCGCTGATCGATTATTGTTTGTTTACATGCTCTATCCTTTCTCTCATCTCTTCAGATTAAAATTTGGAAACACACACTGCAGGGTTTTTTGTTTCTGCTTAGCTGTAAGACGTTCCACGTTCCTTTCCTGGCTTTTTCCTTTAGGATTAGGGTGGACGCTGTCATCATAATGGTAATTCATAGCTGGGTAGCCATGGTGAAGTCAATTCCCCCCTCCCTCTGCCACTGCTGAATGCATTAGTCTAATGAGATGTCTGCAGCCTGTGTGCCCAGCAGCAGCAGCAGTGTGTTCAAAAAGGGAACGAGGAAAAAGCCGCATACAGCAAAAGCAAGATGGCTTTTCCTGCATTGTGGGGGATTTAAAGAAGCCTGCAGGCCTCTGAGATAGAAAACAAAAGGTCTTGGCTCTTGGGCTTTCACAGTAGAAGACTGCAGGTAATAGTCACCTCCTCCCTCTATCAGGTTTATCCATCAGTACAGGAAGGAGGAGATGTTTTCAGATCATGCATGGTTGCTTTTGGTGTTGTATTCTGCTAAATGTAGTTTTTAAAACAGATGCAGTTTATTACCCTTTCAATGTTGCTGCCATACACCTTTCTGCTGCACTCTGTCTGCCCCAAATTAATGCTAATGCTGCTCTGATGCAGCACCCAGGGAGCTGAGGAGGATTAACATCTGAGTAAAGTGCAGGTGTAAATGTGTTCCTCTTCAGCTCCGTAAATGTTTTTATATATTTATTCTCCAGCTCCAGATGAGTGTACCTGCTGCAGCGGCACAGAAATCAGACAGCAACAACGGTGACATGCAGTCAGCTGCAGTGGCTCCATCTTTCATCCCCAGTCAGACGGGGAAGATACCAGGCAGGAAGAGAGGGAGGCCCCCCCTCCGCAATGTCGCCAAGATGGATTTCCCAAACCATTACCCAGAATCGCTCCCTCCGCTCAAAGTGCCGAAGAAGAGGGGGAGAAAACCAGGCTTCAAGGTCAGTCACATGGGGAGGAAACAGGCTGAGAAGTGCAGTGTGGCTGCAATGTGTTTAAAAATGCATGTGTGCACAGACAGATCTGAGAAGCTCTGTGTTGCTAAAGTCAAAGTTTGTATTAATGCATAAAGATGACATATTACTTATATTAACACAGTTTTTCATCTTCCACAGCTGAAACCCAGGATGGTGATGACGCCTTTGGCTATTTCTCCACCCAGCAGCACTCCTGAGCCCGATATGAGCTCCATTCCTCAGGATGCTGCCACCATCCCCCACTCCGCCACACCCCAGGTGCTCACAGGTAAAACAAGCCTAGCTGTGGCAGCCATCTTGAATCAAAATGACTTCAAAGGTTTATTATGTTTAGATGTTTGTCTATTGGGAGTTTCATTAACATCAGTTCAGTGGTTTTTGATATATTTAGGAAAGGCTCACTCCAATAGTTAATGCCAAAATTCTCCGGCATTCATTTCATGTTTGTAGTTTGTGTTGGAGATGACTCTCAGTTACTATACCACCAAAATAGATCTCCAATTAACTGAGTTATATCCATTTTAGTCAGCCAGATATGGCGGCCATCTTGAATGGGACTGACTCCAAAGGTTAATCAGCTGATATGTGATTAAAGAGCAGTAGTTAAAGCTCCGAGTTTGTGTTCAGTTTGATTCTCAGCTTCTAGCGCATCAAAGTTTAGCTCAATTTCTGTCAAACTGACCGCTGTGTTGCTAACGTTGATTAGCTGTGGTGGCCATCTTGAATGGGATTAACCCTAAAAGTTATTCAGTTGTAAATGAATATCCAATTAGGTCTTTCTGAAAGTTTGGTTAGAATCCATCAGATTAGTTCATTAGATATTTTACGAACCAGGTAAAAAAAAAAAAACCACAGGCAAAAACATTATGGCCTTTGCTTTTCAGCAGCAGGTGATGAATATAAAAAATGTTCTCCTGCTTCTTTTTCCCTGCTTCAGTTTGTATCTACATCAACAAGCAGGCCAACACCGGCCCTAACCTGGACAGGAAGAAGATCCAGCAGCTCCCCGACCACTTCGGACCGGACAGACCCTCCGTGGTGCTGCAGCAGGCCGTCCAGGGCTGCATCGACAGCGCCTTCCAGCAGAAAACCGTCTTCACCCTCCTCACACAAGGCTACGGGGGAGAAAAAATATCAGGTGTTGTACCAAGACCTCACTCAGGTGTTGTTCTCAGTTTAATAACTTCTTTACCATTAAAATTGAGTATTTGGGCTTGAGGAAAACATAACCCCCTCAGTGGAAGTTTAAAGACTTGGTTTGTGAGAAACAAAATGTAATCTGGCGTAGTTTTGCTCCTCCAGCCACGTTTGATGGGAAGCAGCATCTTCTGAGCCTCCCCGTGGTGAACAGCATCGACTATGTGCTTCGTTTTCTCAAGAAGCTCTGTCGCAGCTTGCACTGTGAAAACCTCTTCAGTGATCAGCCCATTACCCAGCACAGCGGTGGATCCTACCAGTCCGACGGTATCAACCAGTGCAAGTTGCACTGATGCAAACAGATAAATTGAATTTACACAGATCTTGTCCTGATTGAAGTCTCCGTCTTGTGTTTAGCTGATGCGTCCATGATGGAGGACTATCACGTCAACCAGTCGGACAGTAAACGCTACTCCGTCGACCACGGAGACTCTGCTTTCAGCTCCATCAGCTCGTCCTACACACCAAAGTCCTCCTACGGGTTTCGATCTTCGCAGCAGTTCTCAAATGGTTCGGCCTCTATGAGCATGTGCAGACAGTCGTCCACCAGCCCAAGCTCATATCCAGACGTCAACAGGGCAGGTGAGGAGTCACCATCAATGAATAATTTTATTTGAACATATCTAAATAACATAAATTTCAGCAAATGAAAATAACAATAATAATGAGAATAATACTTCAATGAGAAAAATAAAAATAAATAAATAAATGAATAAATCTTTTTCTATATATACATATTTATAAACACACACATATATACATACATGTATATGTAATTGATATGCTCAAAGGGAGCAGGAAGAAGCATAAGCTTTTTATTTTCCTGCCCCTTTTCCCGTCTCCCTCACCACTCAAAAGAACAGTGTCCTTATTTACATCACATCATTCTTTATAATCGTCTTTGACCAAATGTCCCACTCACACCTTTACACACAGAATATCTGAGCATCCCTTTTCCCATTTACCCACCTACAACCACACACAGCATTAAACACTCACCACTACACACAATTACAAACATACCCCATTTCCCTTTACACATGTGTATATACACTGATATATATACAAATATTTTAACACCCCACACCAATCATTGGATCTGGTCCAGTCAGAATCCCTCTTCCTCCCTGAACCTCATGAAAACCATCTTTTTATACCACTTTTTGAACTGGGTCATACTTGGACATAGCTTTAATTCATTATTTAATCCATTCCATAACTTAACTCCTACTACTGAAATAAACAAACTTTTGAGTGTGGTTCTGACTGAAGGCTGTTTGTAATGAAACTCTCCCCTAAGCTGATAGCCGCCATCTCTACTGAGAAACAGTTTCTGAATATTCTCCGGGAGGAGACTCTTTGTTACTTTAAACATCATTATTGCTGTTTGAAACTGGACCAGATCTGAGAATTTAATCATTTTTTAGTTTAAAAAAAGCGGATTTGTGTGATCTCGGTAACCAGTATTATGAATTATTCTTATAGCTCTTTTCTGTAATATAGTTATTGATGCTAATGTACTTTTGTAGGTATTACCCCATACTTCAACACAGTAGTTGAGGTATGGCAGAATCAGAAAGGAGTAAAGAATATGGAGTGAGCTGTAATTCAGAATGTGTTTGACTCTATTCAGTACTGAGATGCTTCTTGCTATTTTACTCTGTATATGTTTTACATGAGGTTTCCAGCTGATTTTATCATCCATAATTACACCCAGGAACTTGATTTCATTCACTCTCTCAATCTCAACGCCATCCACCAAGATTTTAATACAACTACTCCTTTTGTTTTTTCCAAAAAGCATGAATTTGGTTTTATTTAAGTTTAATGTTAGTTTATTGAAATCAAACCAATTTTTTAATTGACACAATTCTGAGTTGTCATCAATCAAATCCCTTAATACTCTACATAGTACTAAAATAAACTTCACTTCTTGTCTCAGGAGGTTATAGTGTGTCCCCAGAGTCCCAGGAGTCCAAAGCTCCACCCAATAAGGACCCAACCACTTGGTCTGTGGAGGATGTAGTTTGGTTCATCAGGGATGCCGACCCTCAGGCTCTTGCCCCTCATGCAGATGTCTTCAGGAAACATGTGAGTCCGCCGTTTTCTCCTAATGCTGCTGAGTCCAGAACGAACTGAACTGATTCTGATGTCAACCTCTTCTGCTTCTCTCAGGAGATAGATGGAAACGCTTTGTTGCTCCTCAAGAGCGACATGATCATGAAGTACCTCGGACTGAAGCTTGGGCCGGCCTTGAAACTTTGCTTCCACATCGACAAGCTAAAGCAGACCAAGTTCTGAAAACTAGTTCACCTTCAGAATCCTGCAGAACGTTTGAACTGAGTCAGTTCCAGGTTTGTGACCTAGTGGAAAGAGTCTCTCAGACTCATGAGGGCTGTTGGTTCATTTAGGGTCCCCAAAAGCAAGATCAATCACTTCTTCTAAAATCAACAAAAGGCTACAACTACAGCTAACTGAACTTGTTTTAACTACACATTTTAATACAATGCATTAATTGAATGTGACGTAGTGGATATACCTCCAATTTAATATTAAACTACCGGGGTACGTTTAGGTTTTCAGTGAACAGAAACATGCAGTAATTGTTGTTAGAGGCTGAAAACGGATACATTTAATTATTAACAGTCATTATCTTACCTGCAGTAGACAGCAGTCAGAGTGATCTCAGATTACTAATTACAGCTAAAGAAATCAGAAAAATACTGTTTTGAACAGCAAGATAAGAAACTGCATGAATAAATGGATAACCACACATGGAAAGAATATCTGAGGGGTATTTGTATTCTCTGATCAGGACAATGTCCCATTTGTCGATATGAAGAGGCTTGCACACCAAAAGCAGCAAAGTCGATGCTGCTCTCTGAAGCGTGTTTTCATGTATTGCACAAAACTGTTTTTGCAAAAGAAACTGTGTATTTTTAGTAATGTGCAAAAATGGGGTTGTGCTGCACCAAACAAAGCGTTAGTTCATTCTGAAGCTCGGGCAGAGAAAACCTTGCTGTTGTCAAATACAACTATGCGCTCACAGGCACATCAAGCTGCTCTCCATCAAGCCAATAGTAGCTGGTCAGATTGGAGACAGAGGTCCTCACCAGCCTGAATTCTCCACATCACGTTTCTCTTTATATCATTTGACCTCATGTTCACACACACGCCTCACAGCATCTCCGGCCTTCATCTCACTGGAATGGCACAAGTGTTTTCTTTTAAAAGCATAGGTTGTGATGTTGAAGCCATCAGCACCTCTAAAGCCTGGGTCCCACACAAGACGTGAGCACTGTGAGACTGTGTAGTGCGCGAGCCTTGAATTTGAAAAGAAACCATTGTAATCAGATAAAGTAGTCCCTCTAGGTCCGCCACGTCGTGTCCCAGATGGGCGGGTCTCCGCCATGGCGCTAAAGATACGTGACGGTTCTATTTTCTGAGCTGAGGCGCGTGTCTCACAACATTGTGGAGGACTTTATGATGCATACATTACAACAATACGTTGAACGCTACTAATACGGCAAATATAAACAACTCCCAGTGCATGGACGAGGATCGTTTCATTGTGGAATATTTATGTAATTGAGCTTTTATAAACAGACTATTCCTATAAATAGCTCATTTACCCATTGTTGAAGAATTAAAAGATAATCCCACAAAACACGACGGTAGTTTTGATCTAACAGATACGCTTCATACTTCCTGTTCTCAGTTCCCGCGAGATATTGTGACTATCGCGTGATTTGCAAGTTGCGTTCAACGGCGCTCCATTCCTAGGGGGACTAGTAAACTCACCTCAGATGTGGCCCTACCACGGAGCGGCGCTCACGGATTGTGTGGGACCCAGGCTTTAGCCTCCAAACCAGGAGCCCTCTCTTCTAACTAATGTCATTATCTTTCTGTATTTTTCAAAACTCTTTCTATTTTGTGCTGAACTTCCCTGTAATCTGATGTGTAATAGAAGGCTAGGTGCATATCTGAATGCCCCTCAACAAAGGTACAATGTACCCAATACTCCTGGAGCGCCCCCCCCCCAGGGTGCCCTTTGCTTTGAGACATGGTCATAAGCCTTCTCCAAATTCACAAAATACAATACAACTCCCATGACTCCTCCATCACGCTAGCAAGGGTAAAGAGCTGGTCCACAGTTCTATGACCAGGACCAAAACCACATTGCTCCTCAATCCGAGATTCAACCATCAATCAGACCCTCCTTTTCAGAACTCTGGAGTAAACCTTTCCAGGGAGGAATCAAGAGAGTCCTACAACATCCATCGCCTTGAGATACTCAGGTCAGATCTCATTTACTCCCAGGGCTCCGCCACTGTGTAGTTGTTTGACTACCTCAGCGACTTCTGCCCCAGAGTTTGGACAGTCCGTCCCCAGGTCTCTCAGCTCTGGATCCTCCTCGGAATGCACGTCGGTGGGATTAAGGAGCTCCTCAAAGTATTCCTTCCATCGTCCGACTCTATCCCTAGCTGATGTCAGCAGCTCCCTGTCCTCACTGGTAACGAGTGTCAGTGAGTTGCTGGCGCTGGATGGTCTGCCAGAACCTCTTTAGAGCCAATCAGTAGTCTTTCTCCATTACCTCACCAAATTCCTCCCATGCCTAAAGTTTTGCCTCGGCCACTGTCGCACCCTGCTTGGCCCTCTGTTTGCTTCTGGAGACCCACAGACCAGCTTTGCCTATAAATTCAAACTTGAGCCAGACTCAATGTCCCCCACTCCTCTGGGGACTCAGTCAAAGCTCTGCTGGAGGTGGGAGTTGAAGACCATCTTGACTGGTTCTTCCACCAGGCAGCACCAGCAGACCCTTGCTTGGCCTTTTGGCCTACCAGGTCTGTAGCGTCTTCCCCTGCCATCTGATCCAACTCACCACCAGTTGACAGCTCTGCTCCCCTTTTTACATCAGTGTCCAAAACATATGGCCTCAGGTCAGATGACACAAAAATAAAGTCGATCATCGACCTGCTACCTAGGCTGACCTGGTACCAAATACACTGATGGGCATCCATATGTTCAAAAATGGTGTTTGTTATGGCCAAACTACAACTTGAACAGAAGTCCAAAAACAAAACCCCACATGGGTTCTGATTGTATGGGTTGTTCCTCTTAATCATCTCCCTCCAGGTCACGCTGTCATTTTCCAAGTGAGGTTGAAGTTCCCCAGAATAAGCGCCATCTATTAGGCATTCATCCCAACACCTGCAAAAAAGAGTGGGTACTCCGAGCTGCTGTTTGGTGCATAAGCACAAACAATTCAGGACCTGTTCAGTACTTATTTGACCCTCTATATGTTGAAGGTTGGAACACGGTTAGGAGTCTATGTGACCATATCACGCAAAAGTCTTGTGATAGAAAAATCTATAGTCAGCTCTGAATAGGGCCCAGTTGGGCTAGCTGTTAGCTTGACTCCTACATCAGAGTTACTCCAAACTGAGATCACTCTGACTGCCGTCTACTGCAGATAAGATACCGACTACCTCAAACTACTACACAGAAATCCACTTCAAAACATCTGAACTATCCCTTTAAGTTTAGATTAGAGCCTCTAATGATGTCTGTGTGTCAGCAGCTCACCGAACAGAAGAACTTTCTCTTTTCTTCTACTTTTGGCATAAATCTTAAATTAAAACCACGAGAATCTGAAATCACATTTACACAACAAATCCCACAATGTAGCGGATTAGTTTAAAGAAGGTCAGTTCAACCTCTGTTATCTGGGAAGAACTGAATATCAGTTTATGGAAAAAGAAAATAATCATTTGATTTTTTTTTTTTACTTGTGTTTATAAAGCTGAAAACATATCGATAACTGTAAAATAAAGGTGCAGTTTTGTTTTGTTTTTTTAGAAAATCACTTTGATACATTCTTTTCATGACTGTATAAAAAAATACAGAATCTAACATTGTTTTTTTTTTTTAGTATAATTTGAATATTTAAACAGTATAAAACAACAGGCTCTCGTGTAAAAACAGAGAATTTAAAAAACAAAATGATGCTGTTAGTGTGATATAATGATGAGTCAGTATGAAAGATCGCTACCAGTTATGTCCACTTTGTTCATGTTTCTCAGCTTCTGTATTTCTATTTTTTATTAAGCATCAGTTCTGGTTGCCAAAACAACCTCCTGAGAAACCCTTAATGATCATGTAAATGGTTATATAATATATTGCTTTTCTATACCAGTTAGGTGTACAATATGCTTCCTTTTGTAATCAATTAACCTTTGTACGTGAATGCTTACATGTAAGCTACGTCTAGTCAGCTCAAACAGAGGTGTTTTATTTTGAAAGTCTCCATGAATACGCAGGAACCTGAGTGGATCGGTGCTCTATGCTGGTGCTAATCATTATCTCCGTATTTACCTGTGTGCTTTTGTGTTTGTGAGATCTGCAGGACTCTTCTGTGTGTGCTGTACTGTGTGTGAGCATTAAATCGAGACGTAATCTGAGGTGTTTACACAGACTTGTCATTTCAGAGTTCAGTGTTTTAGCGTTCTGAATGGATCCAGGTTTGTCAACACACCTGATTCATTTGGGCTCAGAGCCTCATCTGTGCTTTAACACTCACGAATGAACACAGTTGACCCACATTTGTGGCACTTAAACGGTCGTCGAGGGACCTTCCAGGGTTCCAGGTGGGATCCTCAAGGGTCCAGATAATCTAGACACAGATTCACCTCCTGGCTGGTTTCCCTGCAGCAGATGAACATTTTTAATCCTTTAACTGGCAGGTTAACCTCTTGGTAGAGCACCTGTTTTAGTCCTGTTATCTTATTAAAGCATTAACTGAACTTAACTGGAAAAAACTACTTAATTTAAAATAATCTGAGGATGTTTCAAAATAAAGTTAGAGTTTATTATAATTTAGAGTAATTATTGTAATTTTTACATTATTCGCATATTATATAGTAGGGGTGTAAGAAAAAAATAGATACACTGATGTAACATGATATTTCATGTCACAATATATTCATATTTTTAAAGCACAATATCGATTTCTTATTGCATTTCAACCTCCGATCGCTTGTTGGCTGCCGTTATTAGTCCTCAGCAGTCCTCCGCTTCCACGAAACATCGAGATCTCGCGATAGTACGACGAGTTGTTGCTAACTTCACACAGCTATCTGATGAATGAAGCAGAGAGGATACCGCCGGCCACAGCAGCTTTCAAAGCTGATGTGTGGATGCATACTGGTTTCAAATCAAAGAAATCTAGTAAAGACTGTGACAGGAGCTATGCAGTCTGTAAAATCTGCAGCAGCAGAGTCAAACACTCAGGCAACATGACAAATTTGAGAGCACATGTTCTTAGATACAAAGACTCATTTTAGCATAAAGTGAATTGATTCTGCTCAGTGGACAACTGAAGAGGCTAACTTGCTGTTCAGCTGCAACAGTTTTCCAACAATCAAATTAATAAATATCACAATATATTGTATTGCTTGTATCGTGATATATTACAATATATCTAATCGTTGTCCCTGTATTGTGATGCATATCATATTGCCAACTTCTTGCACACATAAGGTGTGTCAAAATCAATTTCAAGCACTTTTTAAGCACATCCAAGGTGAGTTTTTAATGTTTTCCTGCACCTTACAATAGTGATGGTTTACAGAGACAAAAACACATATTTATACACAAAGTGATTATTTCATTTTCTCATCAAATTAAACATTATATGGCTAAAACAAATTTCAGGTACAGTTTCAAATGACTTTATTAAAAAATCACAACACTTTTTAGGCTTTTAAGCACCCTGATGATAACCCATAACTGCTCTAAATGAATGAAAAAATACATCCTTTATGTCTTTTTACCTCATGTGAAATGTAAAAGTTACAGAATGTCTCATGCAGGTTTGACATTTTTCTAATCAACTCTTCATGTATTTCTGGTAAAACTCTGGTCTCATTCCCCCTCTTTCAGCAGAGAGAGTTTTCCTATTCATTTAAAAACAATTAATTTACATTAAAACAAGTTCCTGCTGCAAAAGAAATTATTAAAATAATAAAATACAGTAATCACATTGTTGGGTATCAGATTTCCTCTGTACTACCTCTCAGTAAGTAAACTTAACTTATTAAACACAATTAAATCTGTTGTTGACTGAACTTCTACATATAATATAGTGGAAAACTGAATAAAATAACTAAATATTAAACAACAAAATACCAAAAAGCATTAACACTAATTGAACAGGTCATTCAAAAACGGTTTTATAACAAAATTATCTTGAATTCACTCCAAAAGTGATTCAGCTGTAGATACAACTAGGGAGGACTAGAAGAATTTCATGTTTCAGAGGTTTGAGATATTTCACTCCCAGAAAAACACTGAAGACTTTGAGGAGTTCATTAAAATTCCTGCAGTGGTTCATGAGCTAAGATGAAACCAACACTCCAGTCCTGTCTGAATGACTCCAGGAATTACAGACATCAATAGAATAGTCAGCACTCTTAAAGCGGCTCTCTGGATTATTTTTCTCTGTATCAAAGTTTTCTAAATGTTTTAAATGATATTTCAGGTCTAAACTATGATCTATGGGTTGAGTTCCACAACATCTGTCATTCTGATGAAGACCCTCCTTCCTCCTAGAGACCCCTTTCCATTATTTCTTGCCGCCTGTCACTGCCCGATCTGTACCCGATAGCACGATCGGTTCTGCGCATGCGCGAAGCCTACGTCACTTCCTCTTTTCGCCAACTTAGCGACATTCAAGTCTTTTGAATGAGACGGTTAGCTCTCAGTTAGCCCTTAGCTTTTACCAACAACTTAGCCTCTTTCTCGACTGCTCGGACCATTTAAACAATCGTGTAAACATTTTAATACATTATGTATGTATAAAAATGTATTATATACTTGTTAACACCTTAAAAGATACTCTGAACCGTAACTACCGTAAAATACTTCACTGCGAGTACACGCGTTCTGCACATGCGCAGAACCGATCGGGTAGGCCTGATCTGTACCGTCCGACTCTGCGCATGCGCAGTAAGGATCGGGCCGTCCTGCTCTATAACTCCCTTTTTATTTTTTAATTTCTTCAACATTGTATGAAACGTTGTCATTATTGTAAACTTTATAATAAATACTTATCTTAACAGATACTCTGACTCGTAATTACCGTAAAAAGCTTCAGCGGATGTAGACTCACTTCGCACATGCGCAGAACCGATTGTGTTTCCGTTAACGATCGGGCAGTGACACCGCCAACATTTTTCAGCCAATGAAATTCAAATGTCTGCATTCTCTCAACATGCACACGCATCGACCAAACCTGTACCAGTAGGGGGCGCTGTCGTACAGGACGCTCCGTGTGTTTCTCTGTTTCCGTCTCAGCCTCACGGCTCATTTCTACTAAAAACCTACCCATTCTCCAGCTAAAGATGGATTTATTTTTATTTTTAAACCTTTCACCTCACAGAGTGGCAAGGCTTGACAGGATTACGCGTTTATTTTGGTCAGAAAGTTCATCCAGGGCCGAGTCAAGTTCAGCTTCAGAGTCCAGCAGCAGCTCTCTGCTAACAGAGCTAATATCAGAAGCAGCAGGGACAGAGAGGGCTCATCAGACCCTCGTAGTGTTGTTGGAATAAGATTGTGAACTGTGAGTGATTAAACCCTACACATTGAGCTGTACAGTTCATGTCCGAAGTATATGCGCCGTGTGCACGCGCGCACACGTGACCGGACGCGCGTGTCGAGATGTTTTGAGGAGGAGCCTTTGGACGCTAGATTCAAAAACTGCTCTCTTGATGAAATCCTCCGGAGTGCTGCTTTAAGTTAAAGCTAAAAAAAAACATAACTTGAAACTGAAAAAAGTCATAATAAACATAAAGATACTTCAAATCATCAGACAGGTGATTAGACTTATAACAGGTAGCCTGTTCGACAATAAGTATCATAATATACACTGGTCACTTCAAACACACCCAGTGGGTGTCAGGGGTCACACCATGAGTGGTGGCTCATGAGCAAGTATACAGCAGCTTATGAACAGCTGTCTACTGTCGAAGGGTTGATTGGATCAGGTTAGTAGTGAACATGCATTGTGTTTAGGCAAAAGCTCCCAAAGCCTGTGACGATCAGCACACAGTCCAGTCTTTTTCATGACATGGCATTAAAATGAGCTAACTGTTTTGGGGAAACATGCAAATTTTGACATTTAAACTGGGGAAGTTGGAGATCCCATTTAAAGGACACATTCACATTTCTACTCACTGCATGATGTGTGTGTGGAGAGAGTATCATGAAATCTGTAGGAATTAGGTCATTTTTAATTAAAAATAAAGAACTAAGAAGTGACTTAAAGGCCAAAATCAATGGCACAAATTAAACTAAACAGCAGTTGTAGCATTTACAGTAGATCAAAGCAATTTAACTGACCATTGCAATTAGGTTGTGGCCTTCATCATGATGATAATGCTAAATTTAAGCTTTATTATTTAAATGAACAGGAAAAACAGATTAAATCTGATCTGACAGGCATGCTTACACTATGAGGTCGATTACAAGGATCATAAAACTATTTTAATATGTGAATGCTATTATAACCTTTAGATTGCTATAAAGTTCGCATTTCATGGTCATTTAGTCAAATTTACATAGAATAGATAATAGAATAGAATAGAATAGAATAGAATAGAATAGAATAGAATAGAATAGAATAGAATAGAATCCGTCCTATCTCAAGGCTATGACACTGCAGGAGAAGGAGCTGAATGTTATCTCAGAACAGTTTTGTGTGAAATAGATTTTGTTGTAGAATAACGTTAACATGAACTGCTAGGAGATTTTTGAGGCTGGAATTATTTTTAAGATGGCAGAAACAAAACCTGAACCCATTCAGACAAGCTGTCAGCTCACCTGTCCAGTCAGACCTAATCTCTGTTTCTCCAAACTGAGGTCGTTCAAAGAGCTATCTAAAACATATCTGTTGGTTTTAGTCTTTTTACATTTCAGAGGCACTGATCTGTCCCTTTAAGGAGTAGAACCCACTAAACATGCTGTTTTCTATTTGGACACTTCTTTGGACTGATTATTTTAGAACATTCATCAAATGTTAATAACATATAATCATTAGTTCATGCATTGTTACCTGAAAGCTTTGAATGTGCAACTTCAAGCATCTGGAGACACCTGAGACAACTAACAGGTGAAACTGACATCAGCTTAATATATATATTTATAATATTTCAGAGTTCTATTTAGTTTTAATTTGAGTGAGTTTCAAAATAAAATGTTAAAAGTTTAGAATGTTTAATAGTCTGTTTAGCAACCAATAAATATTAAAACATACAATAAAAACAAACAAGCAAACTGCTTATAAATGTCATCATAAGCTACACCGCTGTAAACAAAGCTTAAACATGTGTACAAAGCAGTCTTTGGTTTATTGAGAATGTTGTATATTATCTGGAAGTGAACTCAAATAATTTCCTTTTATTATAAAAACAATAATTGACATTTATCTATACATACATACATATTATATATGGTTTTAAATAGCGGGCATGTGTCCATTAAAATAACTTAGCAAACTTATTGACTTCCAGTTGTTTTACAGGTAGATCCACAAATCTAAATAGGGGAAAGTCAAAGAAAGATGCTCAAAGCATTGTCATTTAATATATTATAAATATATAATTGATATTCAACATAAAAAGTTTTGGACCAATAACCCAGCCATGTGGTACTCCACAGGAGACATTTCTGTGCTGTGACACAGCATCATAGTTGTTTATCCTATTCCACATCTCAATTATTTTGTAAATATGTATGATCAATATTAAATGTTTATTTCTAAATAAAGATAAACTCTATTGCAATAATTTATTCAATTATGATTCCATTCTCACTCAACCTTCATTCTTCTTTATTCCTCTGGTTTTTAAAACAGTTTTTCTTATATATATATATATATATATATATATATATATATATATATATATATATATATATATATATATATATATATATATATATATATATATATAAGATGATCGATTTGCTGTTTATGCTTTGTTTAAACTGGTTTCCTGATAATGTCCCTTATTTGACGGAGCCCTGTTGTCTCAGTGAGACAGCAGCGTCCTCCTCGAGCTGCTGCTGTTGCGCACTGCTCACCTGGAGCGCAGTCCAACCCGTTCATTTCCCCGCCATCATCCCCATCCTCATCGGGAGAGAGGATGCGCTGAGAACGTGACAGGAGCCAGCTGAAGCCAAGCGGAGCGGCGAGCTGATGCACACGCATCCTGTAGCGTCTCAGAACCGAACGAAGCCTCGGCGTGGGTTCGGTTCCTGCTGCGCCTCATCTGGAATCAGCGTCCAGACACTTCATTAGCGGGCTGCTGTTGTTGTTTTCTTCAAAGGAGGCGAACGCTGCTGCTGAGAATAATCCCTTTTGGGTTTCCATCGGAAGGGGGGGTTCTGGACTTTGCAGGAGGCAGATCTGCTTAATTCCGATAGAACATCAGCAGATAGGCTGTCATCAGGTAAGAGCTCGGTGCTTATGCGCGTCGTGTTTGTGTGAATATTGAAACATGCAGCCATGGAGTGAAGGGTTTATGTTGTGGTTCATATTTTCATTATGTGTGTGTGTGCGCGCGCGCGTGTGTGTAAATGGACACCTGCGCACCTCAGAAAAATCAAGCGATTTCTTTGGAATCAACCAGAAAATCCGAACTAGGAGGTGACGGCTCTAATAACACAGATGAATTCTTATAATTAGCTAATTGTCTTTGTAACGTGGCTCCAGAGGAATCTAGTGTGTTTTAATGAAATGGTTCCATATGATTCTAATAGGTTTTCGCATTTTGCTGTTTGTCGCCTGGATGCTGGTGAAGATGCCACAGGATGCAGGATGGAGAAAATCCTCTCACTGCGTCGTTTCCATCGGAATGCAGCAGCGTCTCCTCCTCTGCTGGCAGGAGGCGCCGACTCTTAAAACCATTCACTCGTTTGTTTTTGTCCAAAGCCTGAAACGAAAAAAAGAAAGGAGAGAAAGAAAGAAAGAAAGAAAGAAAACACAATCTTTTATTTATTACGTCCTCGGTGCAATCCGTGGCGGATTTTTCTGGTTTCCTTCGCCGCAGTTTTTTTTTTTTTTTTCCCAGAGCGCTCCATCAAAATGTTTCGTCGTCTTCCTGCAAAATGTTTGTCCTCAAGGTCATTCATGGCAGCCCTGTTTGGAGAGAAACCCCAATTTGTGCTGCTGTCATGCCCGATCGTGCGTTTGGAGGCTGTTTTTATGAGAATCGGGAGGGTTGAAGATTAGAAGGTTTGCTCTGTGGGCTTTTTTTTTAGGCTGCAGCCGCACATTAGTGCAGCTTGTTGTGGAAGGCCCGAGTCAATGCAGTGCTGTCGGAGCTGGAGCCTGCTGTCATACTGCTGCAGAGATGTGCACCAAATGCTGGTCTGGAGCTCTGCATCCTCTCAGTCACCCAACATTTACAATCAAATGGAAATATTGTTATGCCATTTCTCACATCATGAGACAATAAATCATAAATGGGAGGCTTCTCAGAGGATGCTCTGAGTGCCTTCATTATGTGGATAACAAACTAATCCAGGCTGGACTTTCAGCTGCTTTAAAACACAAACCACTCAGTTTTAAGCCATATTCCCCTCTGATCCAGATTACAGCAGGCCTGCTGTGTTCTCCACAGATTCACTGCAGCTGCGTCTCCTTTACAAGTAACTGTGAGCTTTGTAGTCACGCAGGTTGCAGGTTAGGACAGCAGTGGTCCAATACTTGATGAGCTGGATGTGTCAGTGCACGGGTCAGAGCCTGGCACAAACAGGCTAAAGTGGGGTCACAGAAACAGAGCATCAGGGAAGCAGGAGAAGAAAAACACCAGACTTGTGTTTGAAGTGTTTTTTTAAAGAAGCGTGGTTTAATGCATTATTGACATGCTCTTGTACCATAGGAATCATGGGAAAGCAAAACAGCAAGCTGACTCCCGAGGTGATGGAGGATCTGGTGAAGAACACGGAGTTTAATGAGCACGAGCTGAAACAGTGGTACAAAGGCTTCCTGAAGGACTGCCCCACTGGCAGGCTGAATCTGGAGGAGTTCCAGCAGCTTTATGTCAAGGTGTGTGTGAGCCAGCTGCCCCTCTTCCTCATCCTCTTCGCTCACTTCGTATGAGAATCAAAGGCTCTCACAGCAAGCAGGCCGATGGAGTTACAGTAACATCTCTTTTAACGTTTTGCAGTTCTTCCCATACGGTGATGCGTCCAAATTTGCACAGCACGCCTTCAGGACCTTTGACAAGAACGGAGACGGGACCATTGATTTCCGAGAGTTCATCTGCGCCCTGTCCATCACGTCCCGCGGCAGCTTTGAGCAGAAACTCAACTGGGCCTTCAACATGTATGACCTGGATGGTGACGGCAAAATCACCAGAGTGGAGATGCTGGAGATAATTGAGGTGAGGGATTATCAAGTCATTAAGCTCTCGCTCATCAGGGGACTGGCTGGGGTTTGGGGCTTTTGTCGATCAGTCCCCTGCACACCTGCAGTGCAGTGAAATCACTCACAGCTTCACCGTGGTAAAACTGCAGCTGTATTGAATAACACGGTTCTATTTCTAACAACACGATCCATATAGTAAACCCAATACATGACGGTGGGATTAGAGAACACTGACAACAATTCCCACTATGAGAAATATGATGCTTTTATTTCAGTCAGATCAGAAGTTTCCAGTTATTGTCCTGTTGTAGCCGCTCAGATCAGATGTGCTACATAAATCTCTTTAAAGACAAAACAAATGTTGACTTATTTTTAAATGATCGAGGCTTGGTATTCCTGGAAGGAATTACATCTCACCACCTCAAATTAAAATCAACTTCTTTGAGGAGATAATCTCTATTTTGATCACATCTTGAAGACAATAGACTGCACAAGTTCACAAAATTAGTGTTTAATGTGTGTTTTAAATGACTCTCAGCTACTACCACATCACATTTAGCTCAATATCTCGTTACACACATTTTAGAGTTTTATTAGGGTCAAGCCATTTTAAATTGTTGACAAAGTTTTCTGAAAATATGTCACTGAACATGTAGTGTTTGTAGTAGCGATGAGGGAAAAGACCCTTAGTTAAATGATAAAATGTATAAAACAATCAAAGCTTAATAGATTATACCTTTATTCAGGATTTTACACCCTTATTGACTTTTGATGTAGAAATGTCAACGCGTGTTTAGACAGCATCATGTTTTAAACCTGATTGAGTTGCTTGGCCCCAGACAAGTGTCCAGTACAAAAGGTGCAACTTTGGAAATCCGAACCAACACCCAAATATCTGAGCTCATCTCTTTTATGGCTTTCTCTCTGACCAGTAACAATAAAATCATCACAGACTTGTATACACATAATGGTGTCATCTGCATACATGTAGAACTGAAAACCTTTTAAGTATTTACAAAGTTCAAGAGTAATGGTCCTAAACTGGAACCTTGTGGAACACCAGTTTGGAGTTTTGAAACTAACTCTTAATTTTGACTCTTTTTTTTTCTATTTTTAATATAATTCAACTAGTAAAGAGGTTACAAACTTATCTTGTAACGATTTATTTGGTCATTAATTTTTCATGTTGTTGAACTCTCAATGACTGATTACATACACACAAGTGTGAAGCAGGACATTTCAGCCCTTTACTTGAAACTTTCACTATTTTAAACTGTTTTGATAACTTAGAGCTGATCGAGTTAGCATTTTCAGGAATGCTGGGATGTAAACACAAACTATTCAATAATTTGCAAAGACTCAATTTGGTTAAATACACAGAGGAAGTTGACGTACTCAGTGGTAAAACTGAAATGTGCTCAGTTTGATGTCAGCAAACAAATGTAAAGAACTCTCTGACAAGGCTCAACTAAACACACCAGGTGGAGCATCTCTCACTGATAAATAGATTAATTAACAAGAACACAGCAATCACTTGATGCATTTGAATGAAAACTCTAAGAACTGATTAACTTATTCAAGATGGCCACCACAGCGAATTACCATTAGACATTGTAAGTGATTAGAACTCAGTCAATGTTAGATACTGAGCTAAAAGTTGATGTAGCTTCAGACATACTCTGGATGTGATATCATGAGATCCTTTATGATATGTTGGAAGAAGTTTAATGTGGAGTGAAGATAGAATAAGAAACTCTAGATTTATTCCTTTAAAAGACTGAAATAGAACATTTAGGTATCATTGAAGATTATA
The DNA here is from genome assembly GCA_006937965.1 of Callopanchax toddi. NCBI lineage: Eukaryota > Metazoa > Chordata > Actinopteri > Cyprinodontiformes > Nothobranchiidae > Callopanchax > Callopanchax toddi. The sequence continues at coordinate 343,812 of SSNR01000101.1, read as the reverse complement.
TTAGTCTAATAAACACTAAAAAAATATCAATAAGCTGCATTATTTAATGATAGTTTAAATGTTTTGTATGCATCACAACACAGGAAGCTTAAAAAAGCTATTTTAGTTAAAGAAGCCACCAGTCTCCATTCATTTTTTCTGAAAAAACTATTTGAAACAAAGCTAAATATTTTTAGAAGTATAAATGTCAGAAAGGCTGCAGCTGTAATGCCTCTAAAGATCTGAGTATTTTAAAAATGTATTCCAAAATGTGTTTGAAGACAAAGGGATCACTAGTGTATGAAAATGAATACAGCAATCTGATTTTAAAAAAAGTTTTCCTAGAATTAATTAAAAACCTAGATTATTCAAATTTTTGTAAGAAGTTTTATTTATATAGTGTCTCTCAAAATAGCAATCACAAGGTGCTTTACAGGTAAAACAGAGTGATTTTTTTTTTACAGGATAATAAACGGATAAGGAGACAGAAAGTTCACTTACAGGAGGAGTTCATGAAAAGCTAGTTTGAATAGATGGGTTTGAGCTGCTTCTTAAAGGAGTCCACTGAGTCAACTGATCTCCAGTTCAGGGGGAGGGAGGTCCAGAGTCTGGAGGCCACAGCAGCAAAAGCTTTGTCACCTTTAGTCTTTAGTCTGATGCGCTGCACAACCAAGAGGCTGAGGTCACCAGACCCAGCAGGGCTGGGGGTGTAAGTGTAGGAAGTCCCTGATGTAGGCTGGTGCTGGTCCATGTAGGGCCCGATACACCAGAACCAAGATCTTGATTTGGACTCTGGAGTTAACGAGCAGCCAGTGGAGTTGGGAAAGCATCGGGGTGATGTGGGTGTATTTAGAGGACTTGGTCAGTAGCCTGGCACAGGCATTCTGAACCACCTTGATCCACGGGCGGTTTGTTCAGACAGGTGAAGAGTGAGTTACAGGAGTCCAGGTGAGAAGTGATGAAGACATGGATAATAGTTTCTACTTCAGGGCGTGACACAGAGGGACTCAGCTTACCAATATTCCTGAGGTAAAAAAGGAGGAGCAAACCAGGGAACTGACATGAGCATCCAGGGTGAGAGCTGGGTCAAAGGTCACACCAAGGGTTCTGACAGAGGCTTTTATGAAAGAGGCGACCAAGAGAACCCCTGACTTTAGGAACAAGCTTGTCTGGAGCACAGATCAGGATTTCAGTTTTTGATTTATCTAGTTGTAAAAAGTTTCAGTTTTTAATTGAGTCTAAACATGTCTGCAGTAGTTTAGACGTCTCATGGGGCTTAAAGGAGATGCACAGTTTAATATCATCAACATACAGGTGATATGAGATTTCTTCAGGATGAGCTGAAGAGGAAGTAGGTAGAGAAGGAACAATAGAGGCCCCAACACAGAACCCTGTGGGACCCCGTGGGCAAGAGGACCTGTAATTAGAGACAGCCTCAGAGAAACAGAGCTGATAAGAGGTGAACCATCCCAGCACAGAACCTGACAGGCCTAAGTGTCCCCAATCCATCAAGTAGAAGATGGTGGATGATGGCGTCAAAAGCTGCAGTCAGATCCAGCAGAACCAGGACAGAACATTTATCATTTGGGTCAGAGCGTCACTAGAGACTCTGAGAAGAGCTGTTTCTGTGGAATGAACTCTACGTAAACCTTGCCTCGCCTTCTTGCGCTTATCTAGGTCTGGGTCGCGAGGGCAGCACCTCAAGTCGGGAGTCCCAGACCGCTCTCTCCCCGGCCACCTCCCTGGGGAGGTGTTTCAGGCATGACCTGCCAGCAGGAGGCCCCCAGGTCGACCCAGGACACGCTGGAGAAATGATATCTCCAGTCTGCCTTGGGGTCCTGCCAGAGGAGCTGGTGGAGGTGGCGAGAACTCTACGGAAACCTGACTGAAATGTTCCAGAGATGTTGTGTTGTGTGTATGCTGTGTAATACTTTCTGGAAATCATGGACTTATTGATCTATTTAGTTGAGCATCTCTGCTTGTTGTCTGTATAAAAAAAATATAAAAAACACTCCCCGGCTAATTCCCCGCTGCTCCCTACCCACAGGCTATCTACAAGATGGTGGGCACTGTGATCATGATGAAGATGAACGAGGACGGCTTGACACCAGAGCAGAGGGTAGACAAGATCTTCAGCAAAATGGATAAAAACAACGACGACCAGATCTCGCTGGAGGAGTTCAAGGAGGCGGCGAAGAGCGACCCGTCCATCGTTCTCCTGCTGCAGTGTGACATGCAGAAGTGAAGCCCCCACCACCACATACACACACACACACACACACACACACACACCGCTCGCTCCTCTCCCCATCTGTATTCACACACTCTGGACAGCAGCACACGTTTAAATGTCTCATTAGGTTCTCTGCCATTTCCACAGGAAAAGAAAAAAACACAACAAAATAATGCTTGGACTATTTTTCAATGGACTTGCTTCTTGTGGTTGTATGCATGAGAATGTCAAATGCAGAATAATTTTGAAAATAGCTATAAGATGTCATAGGTTTCTATTTCCAAACATGCCGATGTGATTTGTGCACAGTGACCCTGTACATTCTCATTCAACCCTAGCTTGTATATCGGTGGAGCACTGCATTCACTTTTGTTTCTGCAGTATTTAGGTCCTCCCCCAGTGTTCACTGCTGCAACTACTGTATGCTTTACATGATAGTAACAAAAACAATAATTCCTATGATAATTGTAACTGTCTCTACTATCCAGACTTGTTGAGCTCATGGAGAATAGAAAGGCTCCTGTCTGTTCCAGATGTTTTCACTCAACGGAACCGAGAAGAGCAGGTTCTTTGCATGCATATATTATGTGTCAGAAAATATAATCTCTTACCTTTTTGCATCTTTAGGTGGCTATAAAAGAGAAACCCTCATAAGAAAATTCATTTATTATTGTTGCATGGGCTGTACAGTGTGTGACGCATTAGACCGTTAGTTCACCTCCAGTAACGTGGGAGCATGCTTCCCTCCATTTGATCCAAGTCGTGTGTCGAGTTTCTGAAAGACGTTCAGGTCGCAGTTGTGGGTTTAAACTCCAAAGAAGAGCTTTTTTCACATAAACATGCTGTGCTATGTTTTGCTTCAGTGACTTCTGTGATGAGCAGAATTATATTTATGGCACTTCCTTCCCTTTGAACGCATCGTACTGCTGCCACTTAACCCAAAAATTACAGCCGTCATCGGGGCGGCACTCCGAAAATTGGCTTCCTTTCAGGCTGCTTGTTTGATTTAGTCTTGGGGAACAAAAACAATTTTAATCAAGTTGAGTAATTTTACACAGTACATATCAACATGTTTACAGAAAAGAAGAGCACTGCAAAATGAGTACAGTCTGGGCTTTTTGACCCCGTTGCTGGGAGCGCGCTCTCAAGGCTAGGGACCTTATGAGAGCCGCTCCGCTTCCACTGCAGCAAAACGTGGGAACCAAAAGCCTCATATATGTTTACTGGACACACACTGCATTCCTTTGTGTAAAACCTTTTTTCTAAGGACAAAACTTTTTATTGAAAGGTCTCATCTTCTAAATCCATGTGTTTGCAGCAATCATTAAAGATGCAGGGACCTCTAGAGAGGTGTGAGATGAAGCTTTTGAAAGAGTGTTTCACTGTGAGACGGCGACTGATTGGGCTGCTGTAGGAATCCTCTTTCGACAGTCTGCACCCCCCATTTGTAGGCTATGCAAGCATGGACTGAGAGTCTGCTTGTCGTCCACTTACAGTAGTGGAAGTTGCAGAAGCTTTTCATTGTTTTCTCTGGACATAAACGAAACAAATCCTCACATCCAACATGTCTGCGTTATTTATACGTTTACGTCCAGTCACCATGTCGATTCTTTTTGTTTAGTAAATGTTTATATCAAATCTATAAAAGAAAAATCATAAGTGACTGTATTCTTTTATACATGTGGCATGTGTTGCACCCAAAATCATTTCTGTAGTGTTTGAAATGAATAAACCATCAACAGGCTTTTTCAAAAGACACAAACTGGCAGGTGGAGTTAATGGATGATGGATTTGATTTTATACCATCGGCCTTTAGAACCAACAGAAGCACTTCGAGTTGTTTTTCTTTTATTTTGATAATTAAACATGTCAGATGTACAAGATTTGTGTCTGAGGCACAACCAACAAAAAGAAGTTTATTGCAACATGAGGTTTTACAAACGTTTCTGCAGCTGCACGAAACTGAGAGAACTCTACAGTAGATGTTAAATCCAAAATGGCTAAATGTCTCAGTCAGAGACAGAAGAACGTCTAACCAGAGCCTCTTCCTCCTGCAGCAGCTCCAACACTGATGAGACGAGAAATCCGAGGCAACATTTCTAAAAATGCTGTTGGAAAAAACCTGAGCACCTGAAACAGAAATCTCAAATCTATTTAAGGCAGTCTGTCCAAACTGTACTTGAGGGCTGGTATCCAGCATGCTTTAGCTGTTTTCCCTGATCCAACACACCTGATTCAATGTTGAATCCTCTGTTCTGAATGCCATCAACCTCTGCAGAAGGCTTTTAATCCCCCACTGACTAAAATCAGGTGTGTTGAAGCAGAGAAACCTCTCAAATAAGCAGGATAGTGACCCTCAAGGTCCAGGGCTGCACACATCTGACTTAAAGGAATGTGTTGACCTGTTTGAAGTGTGTTTCTGTGATAAAGTTATAAAAATGACTATCATACACCCTAATCAGCCTCAGTTCAGAGAAATAGTTTACATCCCTCAGGAATAAAGAGGGAACATTTAATCCAAGTGAAGCTAAGACCTAAGTGTTTTGGTTTCACCTTAAAACAAACAATCACCTAATTTTCACATTAGTTTATGTAACAACAAAAAAAAAAAAGTCATAATGAAATTATCACTGATTTAGCAAAACATGCAGATTTGGTGGAAAAACAAAGTCCCTGTCATACTTGACTGCTGCTGGTGGTATATCTAATTGTAAATACCCAGAATTCCATGTAAATCCAGAGTGTAATGCAGTAATAATGTTTATAAAAACATTGCATTAATAGCTGTGAATATTTGGAGAGCTGAGCTGTTTTAAGATGGCAGCAATACACTTTTATCCTGTTGCATTCAAACTAACTTTTAACTCATCAGTCCGGTCGGACGTAAACTCTATTTCTGTAAACAGAGGCTGTTCAGGAAGCAATCTATAATGAGTAAGGTAGTTATTGTTCAAAACTTTTACCTGTAATCACACTTCAGAATGGATGACATGACAATGGTGTTTTTTACATAAACTACAGACGGGCAGGAATAAAGGTAATGCTCTGTAGGAGTGTTAAAGAGATGAACATAAATAAAACTTTACTCAGAATTTAAACCAGGGGTGGACAAACTTTTTAAGACAAGGGAGGAAATGACCAAGTTGAAAATGCCACCAAAAAATACTTTTTTTCATAAAAAAGCAGAAATTATTGTATTGTAAAGCTATGTTGTGAGAAACAAACAAAAAAAAATTAAAGAATAAGTCTAAATTGTTCTTAAACTTTTCCAATTTAAAACTATTTTAATTTAGCTGCATTTTGTTTGTTAGGTCTCACATCAGTGAAAGTCTTAATAAATAAAATGTCAGCCTGTGCAGATGGGTCAAAACTCTTCATTCTAGAGTCGAGGTCCACAAAAAACCCCTCTAAGGGCCACAAATGGCCCCCGGGTCACACTTTGGACACCCCTAGACGGATAGAAGAATCATTTCCTCACAGATGGTTCATAAAGCTTTAAAACACAAAGTTTAACTCCGACTTTCATCCAGGCTGCAGCACAAAGGTCACTTCAGGTCACTTCGGGTCATGGCTTCACCTCATTATACAGTAATGTTGAGGTCAGAGCAAGAAGCTATAGATTAACAGATTCTAGCTTTCTGCTTTCACACTTCTATGGTAAATAATGAACATTTTCTAAAGTACATAAACATTTGTACAAACTACAGAAACAACAAAAACACCAAATTTGTAAAATCAAACTTGTTTTCCACCCAAACCATCATCTTCATCACATACAAATATAGAGAAACTTCACATCAGAGGTGTCAACTCTAATTATTAGCAGACATACAGTAAAAACATTTAAAATCACATTGACTCCCGTAAACGAATAATATTATATTAATACGCGTTGCTGTGCTGCTGGGAGTTCGCTGTGGGTAATGTGGGTAATGTGGGATGCTGGAGCTGCGTTTACTCATCTTCATCTCTTTTGTGATTCTCTTCTTCTGGATTACGGAGGTGGTGGATTTTGATGAGGGTCGTTTTGGGCAGATTACTGAAAGAATCACATCAGTCTATGTTACAACAGAAGTCAACTATTAGAAGCAAAATATAAAGGAAGTTAGAGGTGAGCTTAATAGTAAAGACAGGAAAACATTCGGATAGAGAATCACCTGGTGTTCAGAGGAGTGATGAAGACGAACTGACGAAGGTGCTGCCGCTCTGACAGCTCCAGGAGGAGATCCAGACAGATCCTTCGATTCTGCATGTCCTGCAGAAAACACACAAAGGTTTATCTCAATAAACCAGAATATCTTTAAAAGTGAATCATTATATAGTTCATAACAGATTGATAAAGTGTTGATTTATTATAATTTGAATGATTATGGTCGATGCAAGCCTCTAAAACCTCTAATTGAGTGTCTGAAGATAATCAAAATAATACACAAGACCAATAAAGAAGTATGTTTATTAGAGGAAAGTTGGCCTGCTGAACTGTGAGTTTATGTATTGTACACTACAGTACAGGCATCCAGTACTTGGTTAGGCCTCCTTTTGAATGAACTACTGCCTCTGTGGCCTGGAGGAGGTCAGTTTATGGAAGTTTAAAGGCTTTTTTCACAAAGCACTTAAAGGCACCTGAGACAGCTTCTGGTCGTTTGGGTGGGAGGGGGTTATCGTAGTTATGTAGCTGATGTAGTGACGAAGTACAATCGGATTTTAACATGTAAACAACCAACACAATCATGTCCTCGGAGAAGGAAAGGTGAGCGAGTTGTTTTGCATCATTTTAAATGAACACAATTAAGGCAGACTGGGGTAAAATTGAGGTTAATCTGCCATGTTTTAAAGAACAGTGAGGGAGACATCCATCACACATTTACAGTGTGTATAGTTAACCGTGCCTCTTTCTGCTCCGTGCACCTTTTGGCTCCACAATGCTGGCTTGATTAATGAAAGCTCCCTTCCTCCTGGGATGAGGCTGGCACAAATCGTCATTTATATAACCTACAGACGCCTCATTTTTGCAGCCATATCGCAAAATTGCTTCGTAAAAGAGGCTTTTGGCGGCGACCTTCAGCTCATCGACATCGTTGGGTCTGGGACCTCTCAGCTTCCCTCTGACAACGCCTCATAGATTCTCTACAGGGTTTAGACCAGCAGTTTGCTAGCCAATCAATCACAGTGACACCAGGGGCCTCATTCATCAAACTTTGCAAAGAATCTTTACTAAAAGTGTACTTGAGCTCAGCAAAAAAAAAAAAGTTTACTCAAGCAAAGTAATTTTCAGACATATAAAACACTGCGTACGCACAGCTGCACGAATTACACTTTAAAAATCAAACCCTTTCTTAGAAGTGTGTGCAGGTGATTTTAGATCAGATCCCCCTCCTACACACCCATAAATGGTCAATGCAAAGTACCTCGTGAATATTATTAACATTTATATAAGCCAGCTGACCTGACGTCCGGCATTTCTGTTAATCGTGTCAATGGAGAGGTCTAGAAAACGCAACTTCACAGACACTGAAATCAAAGTGCTTGTAAGTGAGGTAGAAGCATGGGAAATGTTTGACTTGGTGGTCACAGTTGTGGCATCACAAATAAACTGAAGATCCATCTACTTTAAGCCAAAGACGCATCAGGCAGGAAATGTCATATTGTTCATCCTATCAAACAAATATCAGTCAACCTGTCGGCTAATCCTCGCTGGAACGAGCCAGTTGAAAGAAACCTGAGAGTGGTCAGAAGCTGCAGGGGCGCCGCGGGATTTCATGGTGCATCCTGTAACACCTGTTACACCAGCAGGTTGGTCAACTGGGTCCAGTTCAGCCCATAGATTTATAGGACTTCTCTAGGGAATCTAAATCAGCTGATCAGCCAGTCATCATGGACGTGGATCCTGGTGGTCTCTAAAAACTCTCCCCAGTCCGATTCTGCCATTGGTGTGATCTTCAAGGAGTGCCAGCGCATCCATTGTGAATATATTACACACAAGTGTCACTGCTTACTCAGTAATCACACTACTTGATACGCACCGATTCACAATTAATGCACCAAAAATGCAGTTGCTATATAATTTGAAGATGTATGAACATTCTGTGATAAAAAAAAATTGGAATGCAGCATATTTTCATTAAGTTTCTCATTTTTATTCTGTTCAGAGATGGAGGTGGGGAGTGACCATAGTTTTGTGTGTGTGTGTGTGTGTGTGTGTGTGTGTGTGTGTGTGTGTGTGTGTGTGTGTGTGCGTGCGTGCGTGCGTGAGGGTCAACAGAAGAACCCATTCGTAAAGACTTTTTATAAAATTTGGTACAAGCATGTCGAGCAGAGTGTATGGCCTGACATAATGTGACATCATCAATCTTTAATACTAAATGTTTTCATAATAATCATGAACTTTTAGCCATAATCATCCAAATTAAGGAAATAAATGCTTGAAATACATCACTCTGTAACGAATCTAAAATATAATCAAGTTTCACTTTCTAAATGGACTTGATGACATAAATGACCTTTTTGATGATTGTTCTTATTTACAGAGATGTATTAATCACCATGTAGACGTCGAACTCGTCGAGGCACCTGAACGGCGATTCGGTGATCTCCCACAGAGAGAGCATGAAGCACACGGTGGAGAAGGAGCGCTCGCCCCCCGACAGTGACCTCATGTCACTCGCACCATCTTTGTCCCGGCCTGGAGGCTTTACCTGTGGGTCAGAACAGGTTTGGATAGGACTTGGTACTGAAGGTTTTATAAGGGTCACCAAACGTCCTCTTTCCCCAGACATGTCCTCATTTCACGTCTGTCCAGGGGGGGTTCAGGCCCAAGTATATACAGGGATACACATTATTTTTTTAATGAGGTACTCAACGAAGGATCAGGCATTAAAAGGTCCCATATTCTGCAAAATTCACTTTCTACAGATCTTAACAGTCATTTCAGTTCCAAAGACTGCGTCTGAGACCCAAAAGTGTTAAAATATTTTCTCCATTCCTCAAATCCACTCTTCCTGATTCTCATTTTTGAAAAATGTGTTTTGGGTGGTTTCTAAATCTTTCCCCTGCTGACGTCAAGAAGGGAAAAGACCACTCCTCTCTAGAGGACAGAGCCAATCACGAGCACCTTTGGCTACCTGAGCCCACCCCGCTATTTAAAAACCACGGGAGCGCTCATCCTCACAAACGTTAGCAAACAGTCATGGTGAAGCTACGAGCAAAGCACAGCAGTAGCTTCGTAGATGATTGAATCAACGAGCACAAAAGTCTTTTTTTACTCCCTTCATCTGAGACCCTGAAGACCCACTGACATCTCATGAACACATGGAGAAGAGAGATGGGCGGGGCTTACAGACGCTTGGCTCCCCAACTGCCCCGCCCCATCTGAAAGGAAAGTTTAGCTTTAGGAGGTTGGATGAGGGGCGGAAGAACGACAGCTGCACATGAGGGTCAATTTGACCAATGCAGAGAATTTGCATGTTATTGAGATGTAAAAGAAATGATTCAGAGTGGATAGAAAGGGGAAAATATGGGACCTTTAATGTGTGGTACACATTCAATCCATGCAAGTTCATCTTGGGGGCCTGTATCACTGCTGTGTGTGTCGCTAAGCTCCCGCTGCCATACGAGTGAACCCTCACAGCGCACCATTACGAGATGTGAAAGTGAAACTTAATGCGAGGTGCTTAGCTCAGGATGTAGCTTGTCAGTGTATGATCTCAGGCTGCATGATCAATCCTGCTACAGATGCCAGTGTGCAATGGAGCATAACGGCAGAATAAATCTTCAGTCTTACCTTTACAAGTCCAAAGCTTATAAACTTCCTGTTAGTGATCATAACTGACTGCAGCTGGCTGTTTCTGTTTCCCAGCATAAAAACAATGACAGCCCTTTTTGGATTGACCAATGTCCACCTGTTACCTTCAGAAGAAAGGAAAACAGGTTGTAATGTTGAGGGAAAACCCACAAACTACCAAGGCTCAAACCAGTGTCAAGAAAAGGCTCCTGCTCCAAAAGAGACTCCTTCAAGCTCTGCTGAACCCTGCAGCCTCCCCGTGGATGAAATCAGCATCTTCTGGAGAAAAGCTTTATGAACCAAAGATTGAGCTATTTGGAAACAATGATGTATGATTGGAGGAGTTAAGATGAGGCTCTAACACAGCTGTTAAGAATGGTGGTGGTAACATCATCAGGGGGTATTGGTGCTTTGGACAAAGTGGAGGAATATAAAGGAAGGAGAACTACCTCAAAACTCAAATTCACCAGAAATCACCAGCTAATGATTGAAACCTGGAAACAACGGGTGTTAACATTAAGCTTCTGGGATAACCTTCCCAAAGCCACAAACTCCAGCTGACTGAAAATATATAGTCTGTGCCAGAAAACCAACTAAACTGAATGAATTCTACAAAGGAAAATGGTCAAACATTCAAACTGTCTTACGCCAGGAGCTTGTTCATGGCTACAAATAGCGAGGGGACATTTGAGAAAATATTAGAGAGTGTATGCATTTATTTGAGCCTGTATGAATATTTCTGATTCTTGTGTGGAAGAGAGAAATTCTACAATAAATCCAAACTTGTGAACCCAATTCTTGTTTAAATATCATTGAAGTTTATGTTGATTAATCTTTCCATCCTGGAAAAATAAAATCCTCTATAAAATACGACACTTGTGCTCATGGTTAGATAATAGATCATTTTTTAAAACACGTACCGAGATGGAAAGTGTCTCGTTGCTGTGATCAAAAATCATGAAGCCGCAGCAGTTCATCTTGATCAGGAAGTTATTGAAGTATAACTTACATCTCACTGAGAGGGACCTTCAGGAGGAACAGCAGAGTAAAACAACTCAACCATGACTCATCACCGCCAGGTCCACAGGGCATCTATTCATTCATTCATATCATTTTTAAATGTGAAATGTACCTTCTCATTATTTTGTATCTGTTCTGTCGATCTGACATGATGTTCTTGAGATGGTCGATGAACTTCCGTAGATCTCTAACTTGGTTGGTTTTTTCTTTGTAGAGGGAGAGGGCTTCAGCATATTCCCTAATGAAGTCAGAGGGAAGAAGATGGCACAGCGTAAACACTTCTGACTTGAGATGTATGAAACAAGGGCAATAAGATGACTTAAAGATGGCCGAGAGGCAAATCTGCTTAGGATCTGGGGAAGAAGCCACTCAGTGGAAGCAGAAGCCTCATTAAACAAACTGAGCGTCATCTAAATCTCCTTTATGTTTCTTTTGTTTGAGCCTTCCCGTGCTTCTCCTGCACTCCAGTCTGGCTCTTTGTTTTGTCTGTGTGTGTTCCAGTCACTTCCTTTTTCACTCTGCTGATCCTTTTCCAGGAGATCCTCTCATTTCTCTGTCCTCTTTTTCCTACTGCCGCTGACCCAGAAAGGGCTCTGAGCTTGAAGGCAGTTTCATTTCCTTAAAACGCATCTGGTGGAGAGATAAATGAGGATGAGACGAGGTTCATTGAACCAGCTATGAGTCGACTGCTTGCCTGATCAGTGTTTAGCACGGAAATATTGGAAGCTAGAAGTGTGATTGCGCGCAGGAAAGTGAGAACAACTTATTTCATTAGACACCTGTAGCCTCCCCTCTCCTCCTCCTACTTCCTGTTCTCCTTTGTCACTTCCTTTGTTTCCATCTTGTATCAACCTATTTTTATCTTGAATGTTTGATTCTGTTTCAGTTCATCTGTTGACCTGCCTGCTTCTGAATCTTTGTTTTTAAGACCTTAAAATGTTTCCTCATATCTCTGCTTTGTGTTTTGTTGTCCTGGTTATATAAACGTGCACAGAGGCAAATCTCTAATGAATGTTAACAGAAACCCTTAGATATATAAATAGATTGATAAAAATAAACTTGAAATTTGAGCTGTTGTCTTGGAGGTGCCAGACAGAACAATGATGACTAACAGCATCATTAAATCAACCTGTAGATGTGTCCAATAACAGGTCATTTTACAGAAGTAACTATGAATAAATGTTAATATCATTCTACATTAAAGCCCTTGAAGGAACACACAGCCTTTCATAACGGTTTTAAACTAAGACGTGTTGAGAAATGATGTTCTACGTGTTCTGATCAAACCTTGAAGAAATACCACAAAATATCTTGTGATCAGTTAGTACTCAGAATGTGTTGGGGATTACTCTCAGCTACAAATAAATCAAGTTTTAGGTCAATATCTATGAAATTAATGGAGTTAAAGCCATTGATGTGTTAGCTAAGGTTGATTAGCTGTGGCAGCCATCTTGAATTGGGTTGACTCCTAAACGTAATAAGTTGTAGATAGGGAAGTCACACACTAGATTAGAATCCTAATCACAGCCTTGTTCATGGACCTGTATTGGATTAATATGGTGACAGTCAGCTCCTGATGTCTCTCCTGAGGGCTGGAGTTAGAGACCTCCGATTTATCGTGTGAACATGGCCCGACACAACTACCAGGTGTACTGTTTCAGCCAGACACCTTCCTGTAACCAGGTAAGCTTTGACCTCTGGGATGTAGGAGGGAAGACAAAGGTCAGCAGTAAGGAGTTAGCTAAAAAAGATCAAGGGTTAACATAAGATAGGCTGCCTCACTCATACTTGGGTAGACGGCTTCATTTTTCAGCTCCTACTAAAAACACTGAAGACTTCATAAATGGCTTAGAGAGAGGGGGATGGACTATGTGGTCAAATACTCTCAGCCTAGAACCTCCTTCCTGTGTCTATTTCTGGTAGTCCCGCCCCAGACACATCTGACCATTAACCAATGAGAAGACAGAACGTTCTCATGTGGTTTGTAGTGACACATTTTGATTAGGTTGAATTTCCTGAGTGAAAAGAAACCAAACCACATGAAAAAAGCTGCAAAGTAAACCCATCAATTGATTCAGATCACAGTAAACAAACTACAGTGAGAAAATGTCCTTGGACGCAAAAAAACAAAAACACCATGTTTTCTGTGTAGATAAATTTAAGTCACTAAGGCTAGCATACAAAGTCCTGACTGGAACAGCTCCCATCTACTTTAGTCCTCTTGTAAAGGCTCACATCACGAATCCAGTCTTCAAAGGACTTTCGGCTAGCAGTGCCTACACCACGCTCAAGATGATCTAAACCAGAGGTGGGGAATCCTGGTCCTCGAGGGCCGGTGTCCTAGAAGTTTTAGTACTTATCCTGATTCAACACACCTGAATCTTTCGTTAAATTACATCTTCAGGAAGTCCTCAAGCTCTACTGAAGCTTTTTAATCATCCACTGATTCAAATCTGGTGTGACGGAGCTGAGAGACTTCTAAAACATGCTGGTGTCGTTCCATGATGGTGGAATGATCTACCAAGCTACCAGAACAGGGGTGACCCTGTCTATCTTCAAGAAACTCCTGAAGACCCAGCTGTTCAGAGAGCATCTTCTAGACCAGAGGTCCCCAAACACTGGTCCCCGGACCGGTACCGGTCCGTGGGTCATTTGGTACCTGGCCGTCAGAATGACTGAAATAAAAAATTGTTGTATTGATCGCAACTGAAAAATCCAGCCCAGTCACCGGTGTATTACGTCGCGTTATCAAGCCAGCAGCACTAAGCTGAGCTGCTTTCCACTCCTCACTTCCTGCTGCGTTTCATGAAAAAAGTGCTCGTAAAGGTGTGCGAGTGACACACACAACAGCGCTACTGGCGCCCTATCCGCCTGACTAGTGTTCTTCCCTACAAGTAGTTTG
>SSNR01000101.1:272976-329888 GCA_006937965.1 Callopanchax toddi | reverse complement strand
CACCCTAAACGTTCTGGTCTGGTTCTACCCTCCCTAAACGTTCTGGTCTGGTTCTACCCACCCTAAAGGTCCTGGTCTGGTTCTACCCACCCTAAACGTTCTTGTCTGGTTCTACCCTCCCTAAACTTTCTGGTCTGGTTCTACCCACCCTAAACGTTCTGGTCAACGTTCTGGTCTGGTTCTACCCNACAGGGGGATGGACTATGTGGTCAAATACTCTCAGCCTAGAACCTCCTTCCTGTGTCTATTTCTGGTAGTCCCGCCCCAGACACATCTGACCATTAACCAATGAGAAGACAGAACGTTCTCATGTGGTTTGTAGTGACACATTTTGATTAGGTTGAATTTCCTGAGTGAAAAGAAACCAAACCACATGAAAAAAGCTGCAAAGTAAACCCATCAATTGATTCAGATCACAGTAAACAAACTACAGTGAGAAAATGTCCTTGGACGCAAAAAAACAAAAACACCATGTTTTCTGTGTAGATAAATTTAAGTCACTAAGGCTAGCATACAAAGTCCTGACTGGAACAGCTCCCATCTACTTTAGTCCTCTTGTAAAGGCTCACATCACGAATCCAGTCTTCAAAGGACTTTCGGCTAGCAGTGCCTACACCACGCTCAAGATGATCTAAACCAGAGGTGGGGAATCCTGGTCCTCGAGGGCCGGTGTCCTAGAAGTTTTAGTACTTATCCTGATTCAACACACCTGAATCTTTCGTTAAATTACATCTTCAGGAAGTCCTCAAGCTCTACTGAAGCTTTTTAATCATCCACTGATTCAAATCTGGTGTGACGGAGCTGAGAGACTTCTAAAACATGCTGGTGTCGTTCCATGATGGTGGAATGATCTACCAAGCTACCAGAACAGGGGTGACCCTGTCTATCTTCAAGAAACTCCTGAAGACCCAGCTGTTCAGAGAGCATCTTCTAGACCAGAGGTCCCCAAACACTGGTCCCCGGACCGGTACCGGTCCGTGGGTCATTTGGTACCTGGCCGTCAGAATGACTGAAATAAAAAATTGTTGTATTGATCGCAACTGAAAAATCCAGCCCAGTCACCGGTGTATTACGTCGCGTTATCAAGCCAGCAGCACTAAGCTGAGCTGCTTTCCACTCCTCACTTCCTGCTGCGTTTCATGAAAAAAGTGCTCGTAAAGGTGTGCGAGTGACACACACAACAGCGCTACTGGCGCCCTATCCGCCTGACTAGTGTTCTTCCCTACAAGTAGTTTGTTATTAGCCTCAATGGTAACTGCATTGTTACGTCCTCACTTGTAAATTACTTTGGACAAAAGTGTCTGCCAAATACATAAACATAAATTGTCTCTGTGTACTGTGATCCTCTACAGAAACTCACATACTTTGAGTTGAAAAAAATCTTAATCATCTTATTGTAGTCTGAAAGTCTGCACTGTGGAAAAAACTCAATAAATGCAAGTACTGTACTGAGACCAGGTATCTGCAGATACTTGAGTCTTAAAAACCTCACCTAGTCAGTATTTGACTAAAAACAGTTTAGAGGTTCATGAGATATGCGGTTATTGTACACTGAAGGTGCAGATTAAACTTCTTCAGACATTAAAACCTGCATCTAGTTCATCTGTTACTGTGGGTTAGCACCAGAGATGTTTACAGAAACCCTCACCGGACCACAAGCTCCTGCTCGCCGTGGCCGCTCTCGAACACCTTCAGCTTCTTCCTCAGGCGTGTGATTTCTGCGTCGATGCTCTTGGTGCTGCAGGTGACGTGCTGCCGTTCAGGACTGATCTGAGTAGCTTTGGCCACGTATTCCTGTTGGACCACCACTTGTTTTAGTCGAAGTAAGGACTTTGATGAAAACCTTCCCTGTTTTGTGGCTGAACATTAAAGCTGCCCTGATTTTCTAAAAAGCATTGTTTCAGTACAGCAGCTAGATTTATTCAAAATAGATTAAAATAATAAAGATACACAGCATAAATAAATAACTACCTGCAGCTCATCTTCTTTTTCAGACAGTTCGTTTTTGATGGCTTGGACATTGTCTTCATGAGACTTCAGCTTCTTCTCTAAGATTTTCAGATTTCGCTCATGTTTCACAGACTCCGCCTCCAGTGTCACCTGCTCATCCTTTAAGTCAACAACACAAAGAATAATCAGCTAAATGAAACAAACATCGAACATAAAATACAAAACGTACAGTTTCACCTTCAGAGGCTCCATTTCCTCTGATAGCTGATCAATCTTTTCTCTAACAGAAGAGTACTTGGAGTCGGCCTCCTCTGACATTTTTTGATGCTTTTCCAACTCTGCCTTTGTCTCTTGAACAATTTGCTTTTCTGCCTCAATTTTCTGCTGGTTCTCCTTGGCAACCCCTTCCTGCACAGAGCGATTTAAAACACCGATATCATACAAGTCGTGAAGTTTATGTGTGATTTGAATTTGATGAGAACTCACCAAGGAGCTGATGTCATCACTCTGCTCCTCAGTAGCAGTCTCCAGCTCTGTTATCGCTGCTTTGACCTGATTCTCAGAGGCCTGCATCACAAGGGAAAACAGGAAACCAAAGAGACACAAAAAAATTAAACCCCACTGGTTTACATGCTTTGGCTGTAAAAGTACTCCACACTGACCTGAGTCTTCTTCAGGGTCTTGATGGTGCTGTTCAGGCTGCTCTCCATGCTCATGATAGCGTCTGTGACGGCGTTCACCTGCGTCTGAAACCTGCACAGCTGAGCCTGAAGATTCTCAAGTTCAGACTCCAGCAAACTGGGAAACACAGCGATGATTTGCTCTCAGATCAAAACGCCACAAGGCCGTGAATCAATCTCAGGTCTAAAGTAAACAGGTTTTACTAGACGTTCATGATAAAAACAAACAAATAAGAGAAAAAGATATATTAGCCTCATTTATATTAAAGAACCACACCCACTGGTGACATCACTCAAAGCAGGCAGAATCTCTAGAAACAGGAAGTAGTTCTCAGACCAAAGCAATAGTCAGATAGGGAGACTATCTTTTGCTGAGTTCCTAACCCTGAAAGGTCATCAAAAAGTATTAGTCATCAATTTTTTATTCAAACATCTACATATTGGTAATCTCTTTATACTTTAGAGTTTTTAAATTTATGTTTGCTAATGTTGATTCTCTGTGGCGGCCATCTTAAATGGGATTGCCTCCAAAAGTTAATCAGTTGTAGATGAACCTCCTGTGATGACGTTTTCAAAGTTTCATTAAAAGCTGTTCAGTGGATGATAAGAAAAACCAAAATACAACCTGAGAGAACAAATCCTCAAAACAACATGAAACCCTCTCCTCTCATGGATGACGAGTGTTGATCTGTGAAGGCGGTATCTCATTCCTTTGCTAACAGGGACATCTAAGACAGCCACTTTCAGGGTTAGACTGAATATTTTGTTTCACTATTCTAATTAAAACAGTTGCACAAAAGATAAATAATACACTAATTCAGACTTGTACTTAAGTTTTGTCTCAAAGTTGATCCAACACACTTAAAAAAAACTTTCTTGGCAATGTTTTATTATCTATCTTTGTTTAATTTGAGCTTAGACTACCTATAAAACTACAGGGTTAAGGTTAGTACACAAATAAAACTCCTAATCTTCACCTTATCTCCGTCTCGATGTTTCCACTCAGGTATTTGGCCATGCTGAATTCGGAGGTGTAGTAACGGTTTGGAAACACCTGATCTCCCTCCACTGTGAAAGCTTCACGGCAGTTTTTAGGAGGCCGGCCTCTCTGCATGACGCCCCTTGCTTTGTCTTTTTCCTGAAATCAAAAATCAAAGATCAGATGGTGACAAAACAGAAGGTAACTATTAATATGAAACCTGAGCACGCCTTAGTCAGACACTAACTTTGATTATGAGAATCGTTTCTATTCCTCTCATATCAATCAGGCAGTTGATGATGACTGGGCTTGTTGCTGTGACTACATCCAACACAGCTGGGTAATCTGAGTGACATGCTTTTCTGTCAAAACAGGCAGAAAAAGAAAGAAAAGACATTTAAAAGGTGTCAGAACTTAATAATGTGGCGTAAAAACATCAAAAAGTGAACAAATTGTTGCTAACCGTCCATGAACGTTGTAAAGTTTATCAGAGAAGGGGCTGACAATAATCTGCGGTCTGTTGCCCTTCGGATAATAGATACCCATCAGGTCTTGCAGAACTGCCTCGTCTTTGTAGTTGTCACAGCAGAATGCCTTCATGAAGCTCCGCAGGCAGCACTCCACCGCCACAGCCAGCGTGGGATCCGTTAAACTGATGCACGCCCCTGAGAGGAAACAGACTGACGGCTCAACGCCTAACCACAGGCACCTCACATTGAACTACATCTATTATTTGAAATATTAAAGTATTTATAAAAGATGACTGCACACAATTTAAAAATAAAATTGACTAGATGCATCAGATTTAATTTAATTTTGAATTCAACAAGCTGGGTCTCCCCATCTTTTATACTTCCGCCACAACAAATGGTGGCAGCAGTGGGATTCTAATTGTGGTTTTTCAGTTCTTACAGATTTGAAAATAATTTTAAAAGTATCTATAGTTTTTTTCTGTAGGCCCCACAGTAAAAACCTTAAAATGTTCAAAATAGAACAAGGCCATGTTTAACGCTGCTTAGCATCCCTTCCTCCTTTAACAAGCCATGAACACATGGGAGCTGAAGAGATCAGCTGCTCTGCTTTTCTCTGGTAAAAGATTTTAGCTGATTACCAGTCCTGACATTTCTTGATATGCTTTGTATTTTATTATAGACAGGGGTGCACATAAGTCCGTCAGTACACGTGTGAACCCCAGACATCATGTGCGGATCTGATCCCTCTGCCCAAATGCGCATTTGCGAACCGGAGCTGCATGCGGAACTATGTTTGGGGATTCTTTTTCTTGCGACACCTAAGTGTGCATCACTGATGAGCTTCCCCGATAAAACTAGTTCATGCTGTTATGCTCTCTGACATTGTTTTAAATAAAGAGTTGTTCTGTTTCAGCCAGCGACTGAGTTCAATAGTGACTCCTGGCTACAAGCGTAGGTGCTTACGCAGTCCCGATTCCCCCAACTCACAGCATACCAAACGTCAGCACCAGGTTCTACCCCGAGTACCTCAATGAAAACATTGTGTGCACCCCTGATTATAGACCATTTTTGTTGTTTTTATGGGCTGCAGACAAACCAGTTCAGCATTCAAAATGCCAAGTTTCCTGAACCTGAAACCTGCTCACATACAGAGACAAAGCCAACAGAAAGGGAGGATTACCCATCGGCCCAACAGGTCTCTTAAGGAACCGCCCAGCAGAATATGCATCATTAACTGCAGTCATCAGGTCAGGAACTACATCTCCAAACCGTTTCAGCTTATTTGATCTGCTGGCGAAGAGCTGGTTCTTCCTCTTGAGTTTGGACTCGTACGCAAACTGGACACTCTTTTCTTCAATTCTAGCACAAACAAAGAGAGCTTAATGAGAAAAGCTCTCTGGCCTGAGAAGCTGGTGTATTTATATGAAAGGAGGGAGAATTTCTTGTACCTCAGCTTGTCTCGTTCTTCCTTCCCTTTAAAAAGCGCCTGCTGCTTTTTCTTGATCTCTTTGTTCAGCCGTGTGCACTGATTCTGAAGCTCGGCCAGCTGCTCTTTCAGGTCACACAAAGTCGTCTGGGGTTCCTTATGTTTGGTCTCTCTGCTGCTGCTGCTGCTCAAACTCTCACTGATTTAAAAATATTAACACTTCAGTTTAATGTGTGAACATGTCCAAAGTCAAAACAGTCAGCAGAAACACCTCCTCACCTTGTTTTCACCTTGTTTATTTTCTCCTGAAGAAGACTTTGCTCCTGTTCTGACTGCTTGAGTTTGTTCAGAGCCCGAAAATAAACAAGCTAGAGGAGAATACTGAGTCACTCAAACAACATAGATCACATCTGTTTGCTGTACTCATTGTTCTAAACTACAGTGGCTTCCTGCTGAATACCTCCTGCTCCTTTGCTGCTTTGCTGATGCTCTTCGCTTGCTGCTTCAACTTGAGGTTGTCCTCCCTAAGAGACTCCTCCTCCTCTTTTAGACCGTCGCTTCTCTTTTTAATGACCTGCAGCTTCTTTTCCACTTGCACAATCTTAGTCTGTGTTTAAAAACAAGTGTCGAAGCGTAATGTGTGAGTCGGGACGTTTTTATCCGACCTGTGAGTCAGAGCATGTGGTGATGAAAGCTTGAAGTGCTGAAGCATTTATAAATAGATGTTAACAGAGGAGGATGACTTGTTACTGACCTGACAGAGACGAAGATTCTCCAGATGCTTGTTATTATTTTCTTCTTTCTCAATGTCATCCTTCAGCTGCTGTATGGACTGCTCCTTCTCTCTAACCTGAGATTAACACAAACTAATTACTATGATCTTGTTTTAGTTCACAGGTTTTTTAAATATCAGAAGATCAACACATGATGTCCTGTTCTACAGAAACTCAGGAATAAAAGAACGCAGAACAACATCCAAAACCCTGCAGGCCTCACTGGTTAAAGGGATAATTAGGTCATTCTGACGTGGCGTTTCATCACTTATTTACACTGAGGACCACACCCACTCATGACATCACTCAAAGTAATCTCTAAAAACAGGAAGCCATCCTCTGATTGGAACAATAATCATGGCTAGTCAGATCGAGAGAGACACTGTTGCAGATCAGTGACAAATTAGCAGCTAATTTTCAGGTTTTAAAAACAACTTTTGCTCCAAAAAGTCATACTAATGTGTTAGAACTCTATATTACCGGTTTGTAAACCTCTATAATTACATAAGAGTGTTTGTTTCAGCCAAACAACATCTGACCTTTGACCTTAAACAGGCCGTCTGTGCTAGAAAACACCCCAATGAGACTGGACTAAAACTGTAAAGAAGAGTGGGACAAAATCCCTCCACAGTGACCTGAGACTCATTATTATTATTATGAACACTAGATTGCAATTGATGCTACCAAGAGAGTTACAGCCCCCTAAGTTTAGGGGTCAATTAGTTTGCCCAGAGGGTCATGTTGGTTTGGATAGCTGCTGATCTGAAACTCTTAACTGGCAAACACTGAAGACATTTCTAAAGGGACAAAGGACACACTCATTCATCCAGTGGTGGATCAGATGTTTTCCTCATGTTAAATTCAGATTATCTTACCAAACTCCATGCCATTTTTTTCTTCAGGTTCTCCAAACCCTCCTTCAGCTCGCTGAAAGATGACAAATTCTCATATCGCTCCTTCTTCTGTAGAAACTCCTGCTTCAGGTCCTTCAGACTCTGAACATACAGTAGATAAAAAGATTGACTGATTGACTTTACTGACAGACACCCAGGTCCAGAAAAAAGAAAAACATACTAAAATCAAGACTAAAAACATGAAGTAAAAACAAATAAAAACAAAATACATGAAGTAGCAGATAAAAACACAAACACATAAAATGCATAAAAGGCATTTTCCCCCTAAAAATATAAAACCATTATAAAATCATACTATGTAAATGATCCACACGATTGAAAGTAATCACACAAACCCTTCAACCAGTGCGTTCTTATACTGGATAGATAGAAAGACAACTACTCACAGCAGGATCAGTGATTGTTGAGATTATACTGTTAACTATCCAGTCGTTCTCTAAAGGTGAACATTAACGTTCGTAGCCCTTTAAGACCCGACACACGTTCAATAATATTCAAAAGACTCTGATTTTTTCAAATTTGAAACATTTGTTTGCTAATGATAATATATCAATCATTGACTTCCATGTTAAATTTACTAAGCAATTCCATAATAATACAAGAATTATACTAAATAAAAATGTCACTTCACACTTAAGTACATAAATGATCCATGAGCAGGCAGAAACTTCTGATCTTAAAAAAGATTTAAGACTGCAGCTTTTTGAGGAGAATACAAATCTTGTTAAAAATATAGGTAGAGCTCCTAGAAACTCCAAAATGTACTGTATCATATATGTCATAGCAAGCCTTAAAGAGAGCTCTAAACGTGCACACACCATCAGTAATAAACATCTGGCTGGCACTCCCTCCTCTGGGTAATTTTACTACAGCTCTTAAGGCATCATTGCATCTTGCAGCTGATGTTTTTTTAATGAAAACTTTATTGATACTTTAAAATAACGGCAGCAAACAAGCCATGGTTGTCTCTTTGGCAATTTTCAAAAAGGCAACAACAAAAAGGTACAAAATGGAGAAAATGTAGCTAAAATTACAAGGATAAAAAACATGAAATTTTATTATTTGAGAGCTTTTTGGAAAATGCACTAACTGATGGTATGCAAACCATCTTTAAACATGCTTAGAGTTGGTAAAATAATCAAGTGCATTTTGTGTTTTTGCACCTTCAACCTGGTTTAAATTGTATTCATTTTAAAAGGCACACTATGTAACATTTTCATATTTTTCAATCTTTCCTTGAGTTAGTATGTGCTAATATGACTCTTTACAGGGTTAATGAAAAGTCACTCAGCCCCATCTGCTGCTTGTGTCCAGAATACCACGTTTGCAACTTTAGACTTTCCGGTCCAGTGCCCTGAAGCCTCACAAAATCACGTATCTCGCAAGGGTTAGGCTAACCCAATGTGGCTAGTTGTTATGCTAGCTCCTGAGTGTTTAAAAATGTGTTTTTGTGTAAATAAAACTTTAATAAACATCTGATGCATTAAACCACCAGGAGATAATACAGTATGCACATAAAGTAAAACACAGATACTTCTGGTTTCTTTCTAACAATAGTCAGATAGAGGTTTGATGTTGTTCTCTCTCTTTCTCACACACACACACACACACACACACACACACACACACACACACACACACACACACACACACACACACACACACACACACACACACACACACACACACACACACACACACACACACACACACACACACACACTCTGAGACATCCTGGCTCCAGTCTCTCCTCTACATGGAAGCTAAGCTGCCTTGTAATAATAACAAGGTTATCATTCAGTCCTAATTACATTTCAGTTTTCTGAAAGGTAATATTATATCCTATGATGCATTAATGGACAGAAAGAAATCAGAAATACTCGGGTGTTTTCAGCTCTCTTTACTAAGCAGCTACATATCCGAGATCAGTCGTATAGATAGTAGATGGTATTAAGACTGGGAAATGCTTCTTTTTATGACCATAAAGAAGATTAAATATATATTCGGCTGTAACTAGAAAAAACACAGAGATGGGTCAACGGTGATTAATTAGGAGGAACATTCCCATGAGGAACAGGACAAACCCCAGCCTTCCTCAGTAACTTTCTGACAATCGCTGTGAGATTAAAAGCCATCTTTTATTTTTTTACCTCCTCTTGTTTCTCCACCTGCTGTCGTGTGATCGTCTCCGTGTGTTTGATGTGGATGTAATCTCTCTTCATCTGTTCAAGCAGTGTCGCTTTCATGAAAAACTACAAGACAGAGAATATCGCTGAGACAAAAATATCCCCTCAAAATAGAGCGGTTTCTGATTGTATGGTTGTCCTCTAATGTCGGCCGGTACCTTGTATTTATCGGTTTCATTTTTTGAATGCAGGAACTGTTTACTCATTTCTTGACTGAGAATAGATACGGGGTTGTCCAGCTGGAACACACAAACACACTTCCTGTTATACGCCCGATGGTTTGAACACAACCCTCAGATTCTAGGAAACAGCAGTGGATCCAGAGGAGTTTGTTTTAATGACCTGGATGTTAAAGTGGTCTAGGATTGCTGTTAACTCCTCCTTCTTGTTCGAGACAATTTGACCTGAAATACAAGAAAAGTGAGAAAAAAAATAACGTCTTATTTGTGTTTAACAAGAACACAAAACTGACAGACACACCAGTACTGCAGCATTTTTCTGACTGCTGCAACATAATGAACTATAGTACAAAGAGCAGTGATCACATGACCAAATGAACCGAGTCAGAGCCGTTTACTGAGGTTGATTAGCTGTGGTGGCCATCTTGAGTAGGGTGGGCAGTTGCAGTAGGCCAGGGGTCCAATCAATAACAACACTGTTCACTGATCAGTTGAGAGTTTTATGAAAAAATCCACCCATTGGTTAATGAGTTATGAGCTGTCAATGTGCAGCAACGCCACCACACTGTAGCTCAGTATCTGTAAACCTGGACAGGTTACAAACATTTTGCCTTTTCTAAAGTCTTAAATAAGGCAAAATAAAGGTTATTAAACTCAACAGACTCATATGTGTGGAAGCTCACCTGATTTACTCTTCAGTTTGTAGCTCCGGGATCCATCACCTGAGATGCGTTGCTCAACAGAGATGATGTCACCGTAAACATCCTTCTTGTAAGCATCTGCTCCTTTGTTTCTCAGCTTTACAGTTATATCTGCAGTACTAATCAGTAGCATACACACACATATATAAATAAGTATTTGATCCCCCGCAATGCTTCAAGTTTTCCCGTTTACAAAGAACGGAGAGGTCTGTAATTTTCATCATATGAACACCTCAACTGTGAGAGACAGGATCTTTAAAAAAAAAAAATCCAGAAAATCACATTGGATGATATTTTAAAAATATTGGCAATACATAAAATCGCATACAATGCATGTTCCCATCATCCTCCCCTCAATACGGATCAGTCGTCCTGTCCCCTCTGCAGACCCCCCCACCCCCCCCTGCTTCACAGTTGGGATGGTGTTCTTGGGATTTAACTCATCCTTTCTTCCTCCTCCAAACACAGCTTTATACCAAGAAGTTATTTTTTGGTCTCATCTGACCTCATGAGGTGACCAAGACCAGGAAGTGCGCTCATATCAGACCTGTTTTCAAATCACTGCACTTGCTCTCAGTGTGTTTTAGGATCGATTTTATGATTCTTGTTTTTAAATGTCTTAATGTCGCTGCTCCTAAACTGTGGCAGTCGTTGCCAGCACAGAGTAGGAAGGCCTCCTCGCTGGAAACGTTTAAATCACTTTTAAAGACCCGTCTCTTTAGCTTGGCTTTTGACCCAGTATGAGTGTTGACATTTTTATTTAATTTTAGTGTTTTTATTTGTTTTAATGTGCTTTTAAACTTATTATATTTTTTAATTTATCCTGTTTAATGTTTTTATGCTTTATGTTCAGCACTTTGGTCAGTGTTGCCTGTTTTTAAAGTGCTTTATAAATAAAGTTGGCTCGACTTCTTGGGCCTTCATATCTTACAGAGTTGCTTTTAACTTATGAGCCTTCGTGGACCCTGAGGTCCTTCAGTACTGGTCTATTAACAGTTCCTAGAGTCAGGATAAGAGGGCTTCTTAAAGACCAACTAACAGGTCTGAGAGAGACAGATTTCTGCTGGTTGGCTCAGGATGAAATGCTAATTTCATGCAATAAAATACTAATTGATTAATTAAATGATAAAGTGTGATTTTCTGGATTTGTTTTAGATTCTGTCTCTCACAGCTGAGGTGTTCCTACCATGAAAATTACAGACCTCTACACTCTCTGTAAGCAGGAAAATGTGAACAATTTGCAAGTAGCTCTACTGTACATACATACAGTATATGCATACACATATATACTGTACATACATAAACATATATGTATATGTTTGCAGAGAAAGTGACTTATATACATAATTGACCAACCTAAAATGCTTCTGGTAACATCATAAACTCCAAAGATATTCTACACGTATTTATGACAGACGTACGTTTCACCAGCTTTCACAAAGTCCTTCAGCGACACCCCTCTGTTCGTCACAGTGGCCTTTCCACCAAGACCAACAATCAGAGCTGTCAGGATGGCACTTTTTCCACCTGCGATGTTAAAATACAAACAAAGAGAGTAGTAAATCACAGCAGGTGAAGCATTTTACAGGAGTAAACTACTACTAAAAATTTTTATTTACAATTTGAAAACTTTGTGTATTTTTTCGTGTTTGAGTAAATATCTTAAAGTTTAGGTTTTTCAGTTTTTGGAGCCAGAGCCATGGCCAGAGGTTTTTGAGAATGACACAAATATCGTCACAAAGTTCGCTGCCTTTGCATTAACCTCAGAATATTATAAAGAAGAATTAGATGAAATAGAGCTGATTGTCCATCTCTAATAATGTTTAGTTTGTGGTGTTTCTGCTGCAGCAACATGTACAGTGGAATAGTGATTTGGAGGTTGTTCAGTTAAAACCATCAAAACAATCAATCTCATGCTAAATTGTAGAGGTTTGAATTGCTTTAAACAGTCAAAGATTAGCCTCTAGTTTGTCACCTTTTGGCAGCAGTGTATCTCCTGATTGCTCCAGTCAAGGGATTTCTTCCCGTTTCTAAAGCCTCTGCTCACTTTTAGTAATGACACCAGCAG
Source organism: Callopanchax toddi (assembly GCA_006937965.1). Classification (NCBI taxonomy): domain Eukaryota; kingdom Metazoa; phylum Chordata; class Actinopteri; order Cyprinodontiformes; family Nothobranchiidae; genus Callopanchax; species Callopanchax toddi. The sequence goes on along the minus strand of SSNR01000101.1, from coordinate 317,559 downwards.
GTATGGTTGCTACTGTAGATAAATAACTGAAAGAACGCCACTTTAAAATGACCAAAATATGGCATGTGGTCAATCGTCAAGAGGCAGGTGGACAAACAAAACCCATGAATGAACACTGACAAACTGCCAGCATTGATGATGAAGAATGGGCTGCCATCAGTCAGGAATCACACCAGGTTGACTGACAGCACGTTAAGGTGAAATGTCTTAAAAATGAACAGCCAACACTGAAAACATTGACTCTTTTCATAAACTTCATGTAACTGCCAATACAAGCATATGAATCATTTGAAATGCTTTTAACTCCATAACCAGAGACACATCTGATATACAGCTCTAAAAACACTGAAGCAGCAAGAGTTACAGAAACCAAAACTTGTGTCATTCTCACAACTGTAGGCCACGGCTGTGTAACACTCATCCCATCTCAGGAACTGTGGTTTCATAAATAAGATAATGCAAACATTGATATCTAATGGTTGGGTGACTGGATGAATTTATCGACCACTGGCGACAGGCTGAGCCCGATCGTCGCCCCACCCAGCACCTGGTGCTAGCTTAGCATACTCAGACTGATGGTGAACACATGGATGAGCTAAACGTCTGCACAAGTGACTATTTAAAGCTAAAGTAATCCCAAATAGGCGACTTTGTGTTTTTTGGTAACTAGTTCCTCCATTTTAGACAAATGAGCTCTAAATTGTTAAATCAGTCCATTTGTGTTTACATGGCTCCGCCCACAAAAATGTCACCAACGCAACGATACAGTATCGCCCATGGTCATTTGTTGGACTAATGAATATCAGCTGGAAAGATGTTACATATCACCCAACCTTAATCTACATAATAAACCATCACATCACTACAGTACGCTGCAGTCACCAACATGAAAACAGGAGTGTTTGAGTCACCAGAATGTGTCAGGACTTAAACACACCAGCAGATCACATGACATCAATAGGTTCAGTGACTTACTTCCATTGTTGCCAACAATGAAGTTCACATGGGGCCCAAACTGGAACGGACCCAGAGAACGGTGGCACATGAAATTTTTCAAAGTGATGCTTTCGATTAGACCGATGTCTCCCTACAAGAGACACGCAAAAAACTGTAACTCACCTTTTAGAGTACTGGTGAACAGATCGGACCAACGCGATTAAAGACTCACCGAGGCGGCGTGAGTGAAGCCGTCTGAATTTGGCTCCTGATGGTTGGAATCATCTGGTGGATTTTCAACACTCACAGCTGTCAGTCTGCGGATCTTCACAGATGTTGAAACCGCTTGGCCTTTCCTCTTACTCATTTTGAGAGCGTCACTGAAAACAGGAGCAGAACTGTTATTTGAATGAACTCTTTCGTGACTCGAGACGCTTATTTCCTGCTGCTCGTAGAACCTCTCAGCATCTGTATGCATGATTTTCTTTTTGTTGCTGTTGTGTGTGTGGAAATTGTTGTGCATAGTTACATTTAATGCCAGCATATTTTAATAACCAACTCATTGCTGAATACCATAAAGTCATGTTTCCTAGCATTTGATCCATTTTATTAAAACACAAATCATTAATGGTGCATTTTCAGCTCTGTACAGATGCCTTTTTGATAAAATCTTAATACTTTGGCAACTCCTTCACTCCTTCTATAATAAGACTGCAGCTGATATTTTTGCACTAATTGGATTATAAATGTCCAAAGGAGGGCCATAAATAAGAGACAAAACAGGAAAATGAAGCAGTGAATGCACTTTGATGCAACAATTTACTTTGAGTAAAAGCACAAACTTATAAAAATAAATCATTTTGAACTATGCTGACAGGTAGCATAGACATACTGTAAGAAATATAATGAGCCTCTACAAATGTGTCTGAGGTCACTGAGGTCATGCTTTAGCTTGAAATGAATATGTGCAGGACACAATGCTGAAGCCAGACTGAACAAATACAAAGTTCCTCATTGTCCTTCGGTCTCCAGGATCCTGGTAACAAAGAAACAAACACCTCTGGGGTTTTTATGGAAACTAACCACGATACAGCCTTTCAGGAATGAGCTGTCAGGCTGACCCAAACATCACACCTGACATCACTTCTGGAGCAGAAATAGCTCTCTCACTGGGGGTCAGAGTGAATGCACAGTTTAAATGTGACTGATTGGTTTGGAGAAGCTCCGCGTCAGCACTGATGTGATGAATAAAATGTTTTATCACTAAATAACTTTAAATTATAAGTTTTGAAAACACAATCTGTAGAGAACTGAGGGAGCCTTCTGTATAGGAAGCCAGGAAGCCCCAGGCTGCACATGGAGGTAAACAAAATGTATCTATGCATAATAATAAAAATATATCTTTAAAATGACACTTGTGTTTTATTATGATTAAATATCCATATCAGCTGACTGAGCTGTGTTTTATCCACCACTAAGGAGTTCCCAGTGTTTCCCTAAACAAGACAGGCAGGAAGAAGGAAACCCTTCAAACTTTTGATCAATTAGAACTATTTTCGGTTGATAATCAATCGCGATGAGCGCGCCTACCATCACCAGACCGCCTGCACGAGCCGTCCACTCTCGTCTGCCCACGCGGACGTCAGCTCCACGCTTCCTGGTCGGACTCGGTCTCTCTGGTCTCGTGAGCTGCTGCAGATGGGATCAAAACACGGAACTCAGAGCGCGCGCTCTGATTGGCTCACGGCCTACCTGTATGTGCGCGCGTGCGTTTCCCTTTAAAATGAAAAAAAAAAAAAAAAAAAAAAAACAGAGAAAATTTACAAAACGCCTATAAGTTGTCTTTAATTTGACAGTGTTCGCCTACAGTATCTAAACGTTGTAAAACAGCTCGTTTGTTATCAATCTGTCTGCATCAGCGGGGCGTTTAAAGGGTCACGTGACCAGGCGCCCGCACCTTGCGTTGATGAGTTCCAAGGAGCGGAGCGACAACGTGTTCAACAAACACGGTGAGTAGACGTGCGAAGGTGTGGGCTGTGTGTCAGGTAGGCTGCTACATCCAGTAAACACCTAGCTCTTACAGTCACTTCTTTTAACAGACACGTGTCCCGTCCCGTGGCATCCTGGGAATGTCTAACTACAAACTAGTTTTAGTGGCTTTCCAAACTCACGTTTAACGTTCAGAGATAAGATATTCATGAAATATACAAAAACCGTTACCCGTTAGTACGTTTTTAATTGTTTATTTGAATTGTATTTATTTGGGTGAAGGCGTTTAGACTGGAAAAGTTAAATTGATGTTCTGGTCATTTAGAGGTGTTTCTCTGTTGAAGTTAAATAATGACCCTTTAAAGATGGCTTCCTGAACAGCCTTTGTTTGGAAAAAGTTTCTTCAAGACTTATGAGCTAATGGCTAAATCAAAGTTAATTTCATAGCAGTTCATGCAATATTATCATATAAACCTTAAACTACTGCCATTTTCACATTACATGGTTATTTTAGCAGAAGTACTGAGATTCCTGCAGAACCTGACCTCTGGAGGCACCAGAAGGGCTTCATTTTGCTTCTGCTGGTGACGTTCATGCTTGCAAATAACATAATAATTTCATGTAAATATCCATGTAGTGCAAAACTGATGGAGGTGTAGAGATTTCTATGAAATTCTGCAAATTTGAGCCATTTTAAGATGGCAGATCTACACTTTGGGTCTGGCTGCAGTTGAACTAGTGTTGGCTCATCTGGCCTGAATGACATCAACTATTTCTCTGAACAGGGGATGTTCAAGAACCTATTTACAAAAGGGTAAAATGGTTCTTTCTGCTTTAAACTATTATATCTAGTTTTACAATGGATGCCCCAAAAATCATATTATTGTAAATCAGAACAAATTTTGGTATGATTGATAACATTTATGGAAAAGAGAACAGACCTGTAAGTGGAGTGCTAACTAGGTCCTATAGGACATCTTACCTATAAGAACATTTTATTTAAGGTTTTTACCAGCTCCTCTTTATTGTACTAGCCATATGCTCCAACCCTTTCATTATTGGTTATTTCAGATTTATTGGACTCGCTACTTTTGCATTTGTGCACCAAACTAAAACACCTGCAATTATAAAATATATTTAATAGTTGATTGCCATCATCAGGTGAAATGGAAGATTGTTTGCAAATCTAAGTTTTTTGTTATTGAGCTGATGAATTTTTTGCAGGATCTACAGTCCAGGAAATGTTGAGAAATATTTTCTAAAGATCTGACTAGTTTTGACAAGAATGAACCTGCAATGTGAAACAAGCAAAAATGAGTTCATTTAAAAATAGAGGGGATAAATATTGAAGTGCATAGATCAACCGTTTTGATTTAATCTTTATATTTAAATATGACACAGGCCTAATTTCTTTTTAATTTTCCATTCATTACATCATGCACATAGCAAAAATTTTGACCTACATCCCAGAATCTTGTTCTATTAGTAAAACTATAGTCAGTCCAATCTAATACCAGCTACTAGTGTTTTAGTAATTTCCAGTCACATTTTTTATGTGCAGAATTGGATGCAAGGGGTTTAAATTGACTCTTCATTGAAAAGTTAATGGAAGTAGTTTTGCATCAGTTTTGGAAGGAGTTATATTAGATATTGTTCAAAGACAAACTTGTGGCTAAATCTATGCCTACTTTATTTGATCAAGATGCATCAAAATCTCAGCAGGTACATATCTCATTGAAAAATATATTTAGGTATTTTTGTAATATTTGATTTTCTCAAAAGAAATGGACTTTTGAGGATGTTTTCACACCCGTTGGTCCAAATCAGGTGTGCTGATAGATCTAGCTCAAAATTCAGTGAGGTAACAGACCTTGTTGATCATCCTTGTAAGCACTCGGTGACCTCCTCCAATGGGTCTCAGTATTAGGGGTGTAAGAAAAAATTGATTTAGTGATATATCGTGATATTTCAATACACAATATTATATCAATATTCTTAAATGGTAAATGGCCTGTATTTATAGGGCGCTTTCTAGAGTGTTCTACACTCCCCAAAGCGCTGTACAACACAACAGTCATTCACCCATTCACACACACATTCACACACTGGTAACCAGACCACTGACAGAGGCGGGGATGCCATTCACCGGTGCCCGCCAAGTTCCTCTGACCACCACCAGTAGGCAAGATGAGTGAAGTGTCTTGCTCAAGGACAGATGGACAATGTAACCCAGCTGGAGCTGGGATCGAACCAGTGAGCCTCTGGTTGCCAGACGGCCACTCTACCAACTGAGCTACACACCGCCCTACAATATCAATTTTTATTTAGAATTGACATGGAAAACTAACAGTGGTAATTCATTTTTGTGTTGCACTTCAACCTTAAAGATTGTGACAGGAGTTATGCGGTCTGTGAAATCTGCAACGAAAGAGTCAAATACTCAGGCAACATGACAAATTTGTGATCACATGTGGCCAGATACTAGGGCTGAACGATTCTGGATAACATGAGAATCACAACTTTTTTGCTTAGAATTGAGATCACAATTCTCTCATGATTTTTTTCCAATATAAATATTGCACTTATTACCTGCATATCAACTTCGTAACAGCTGACACTGAACATAAAAACAATAAGTGCCTCGTCGTCTTTTACGTACACAACCTTTGAATAACTTTAACAATAACAATTTTGAACTTTGTCATTTGGGGGAGAAAGAGGAGCGCTTGTCCCAGATCAAATGTGGTACAATCATTTTCTTTTTTTAAGAATGGTTGTCATCTGGGAATGAGATTGCATACAAGTCTGAATTGAGATCACGATTTTTTAACGATTAATTGTGCAGCCCTACTAGATACCATGATGATGTAGCATTAAAGGCTCAATTTAGCATGAAGAAAATTGATCCTGGTCAGCAGACAACTGAAGAGGCAAACTTTTCTGTTGAGCTGCAACAGTTTTCAAAAAATAAATTAATAAATATCGCAATATATTGTATTGCATACAGTATCGCGATAGATCGCAATATATTGTATCGTTGCCCCTGTATTGGGATGCATATCATATTGCCATATTCTTGCCAATACACACACCCCTACTCAGTATGGTTCTTTTGTTCACACCTGCACAAATAAACAAAGCACTAAAACACTGAAAAGAATTTCTATTCAAATCTTGGTTTAAAAAAAGTCATGATCGTTAAAAAACAGATTTTTAAAAAATAGGTTGTTTAATTTAGACAATTCAACACATTTCTTATTTAAAAGATGTGTTTTATGTAAGTTTATGAAAAGCAGCGGTTGCAAATCTTAGTCAGTTTGGAGCAGGGTGACTGCTGGTAACTAGGTGAGCAGGGCACCCCAGCAGAACAAAATCGTATTAGAGGATAAAAAGTGCAGAGATGATTTTGTCATTAAACTTATGTGTTTTATAAGCATGCTTTCTTAAACATTAACATCAATTTTTTTCACTTTGCAGGTATATTTGAGCTGTAATCCTAACGATGTGTTCAGTGTCTGGACTTCCTACACCAGGATCAGAGGTGTCTGTTCTCATCAAGAGAGTCAACCCAAAATCCAGCCATGGACTGGTGGAATTATGGGTCGACGTGAACAATGGAAGGAAACAAATTAATGAGCAGAAGAGGGAGGAAACTCTGATTCCTCAGAAAAAGTTTCATGAATCAGAAGGAAAACCAGGAGACCGGTGTCTAGTTTGTATCAGTGACACTTGGCACAGAGCTCGGATCGTGTCGATTCAAAGTGGAACTTACAATGTTTTTCTGATTGACCAAGGACAACTCCAAGTCACCACAAGTGCAGCTTTAGCATGGGGCAAGAGTGACAGCTTTCTACTCCCTCCTGAAATTGAATCTTGCATCCTTGCAAATGTCATCTCCTCTCAAAACGAGTGGCCTGAAATCATCACAAAGTTTTTGATGTGCTTGCCGGGGAAGAAGTTTAAAGGACTTGTCCAGCATGTGGTTATGCCGGACAGGATTGTTCTCCTTGAGATACCGATCGTTTCCAAGCACATGTGTAAGCTTGGAGCTGCAAAGAAGATTAAAGTTGATGACTTTATAGAACTTGTGCAGAAACATCTTCATTCAGTGAGAGAAGACTCAACTGGGTCCTTTTGTTTGACACCAGAACCAAAACTGGATGTTTGTTTCCAAGTTGTCCAGCATGACCAATACTTTTATCCTGAGCTGACGACAGACATTTATGAAACCGTTAAAGTGACTGCAGTTACTGATCCACTGAATATTTCATGCATGCTCTTCATTTTTTCCAAAGCAGTGAAACTGTGGTCTGATGAGATCCACCAGCACTATGAAGAGAGCGCAGGTTTTGGAGAAGCACAACCCCAGAACTGCGGGGATCCATGTGCAGCCAGGGGGGCAGATGGCAGGTGGCGCCGCTCTTTACTGAACCAGAACACTGTGACTGGTGAGGGTGCTGTAGAAGTCTCCTATGTGGATGAAGGAAGAACTGAACTAGTTAAAGCTGAAGACATCAAACCACTTCTCAGAAAATTCCAGAAAATGCCAGTTTTCACCTATTGTTGTTCTCTGAGTGGAGTTAAAGCCAGTGGAGAGTGGACTGTGGATAAGATTCATGATTTAAAGTCCATTCTCCTCAACCAGACACTGTTGGCAAAGATTGACCACCACAATAAACCTCAAGATGTCTATGATGTCACGCTATATGGAGCCAAGTCTGAATGCATCAATACTGTTTTTCTTGAAAAAGCAGGCCTTGCATCACGCTCCGAGTGTGAAGATTTGAACATCCAAAGCAAGTCATCTATTTCTTCGGAGGAAAAAAAGTTGATGGATTTACATTACAACAACAATGCAGCTCTGGGTTTGCAAGAGAAAACTTGGCCAAACTCAAAACTCCAAGTGAGCAATGGCATTACAGGATGCTCCAATGGGCCTCTTACCACAGGTTCAGAGCAGAGCGCTTGTAATGACACCCTGTTTGCTGTTGGGGAAACTGTTGATGTCAACATTTCTTGCATTGAATTTCAACAGAAGTTCTGGTGTCAAGCAACAGAAAGTAGAGATTCTCTGAGGTGCCTCATGCAAAACCTCCAAAACTATTATGAGTCTGCCCATCCCCAGCCAGTAGTCGAGTCTATTTGCGTTGCTCGTAATCCAGACAATAAAATGTGGTACAGAGCAAAAATCATCGCATACCATGACTCTCCTACTGTATGTGTGAGATATATTGATTATGGTCAAACTCAAGAAGTCCTTCTGCAAGATGTGCACCCCATTGATCCAGCCTTCCTGCAGCTCCGTGCACAGGCTGTTCAGTGCTGCCTGTTCGATGTGAAAAACGATTCCACTCCTACCACATGGACTGATGCTGCCTTAGAAGAATTTAGGAGGTTAGTGGATTTGGCTGCTTCATCACAATCTGGACTGAAATGTGTTGTGAAAGCGATAACATCTGACGGAGACGGGGTTCAGCTTCACATGGTGGATATTCAAACTGAATCGGAGAGTTTGTCCAGACTTCTGGCTCAGATATGTGCTCAGTCTGAATCTCAGGAGCAAAGTCCTCCAGAGGTCCCATTGGATGGATTCAGTTTCTCCACATACGGTGTTGAGGTGGGTGGGACAGAAGAGGTGTTTGTGACCTTTTCAGAGGCTGTCGGAAGTTTCTACTGCCAACTACACAGGAATTCACTCATGAATGATGAACTGACTGAAAATGTTGCTAAAGTACTTGACCTGCCACAAAGCTCAGATCACACACTTGGACTCAAGAGTGTTTGCTTAGCTAGGTACACCGATGGTCAGTTGTACAGAGGTCAAATAGTAGAAGTGTCCCCAAAACTAAAAGTGCACTTTGTTGACTATGGAGACACACTTGAAGTTCTTGAAACGGGTATTTACCCTTTCCCTCCTGAAGCTAATGCTGCCAGGTCTGTTCCTGTACAGGCTATTCCACTAGCTCTGTTTGATGTGCCTGCAGATATACCACAGGAAGTCAACCAGTGGTTTGCAGATCTTGTTGTTGATCACAGTTTAACTATTTTAGTTGTGGCAAAAGAAGAAAAGGGAAGGCTAATTGTGGAACTGTTTGATGGATCCCTGAATATAAACACAATGGTCAGAGAAAAAGTGAAGGAAATCAAACAAACCAAGATGACTTGTACAACAATCCTCGCTGACCAGCAGCTTTCCAACAGCTCACAGGCCGATCTACCACAAGTTAAACAAGTAACTATTTTAGATGAAAGAAAACCACCTTCAGATCTTGTTGAGAACAAAGAGACTGGCAGTCAGAGGTCAAAAAGCAACTTGGCAACTCAGCCTCCCACTGATTCCTGCCAAGGAGGAAATGGGATGATCTACTCATACAAGTGGCCAAATGTTACCCGAAACGCAACCGTGGAAGTATACGCTTCCTGCATTGTAGCACCGGATTACTTCTGGTGTCAGTATGCCAACACAGAAGACCTGGACTTTGTATCAAAGCTTGCTGAAGAAGCCAAACTGGAACAAGAAGTGATTTCTGCTGAGATGCTGGAACCTGGCCACCCATGCCTTGCTTTATTTTCCAGTGACAACCAGTGGTACAGAGCTCAAGTAATTCAGAGAGAAGAGAAAACCCTCCAAGTCTTGTTTATTGACTATGGCAATGAGTCAGAGGTTGACACAAACAATGTGAGACTGTTGCCTCGCTCTCTGCTAGAAATACCTCCTCAGGCCTTTTTATGTCGTTTAAATGGCTTTAATGAGTCCAATGGCTCCTGGAATGATGACTCTTTTGATGAATTCTACAATCTCTTGGTTGATAAGCCACTGAAAGTAACACTTGTTGATCTGGGAAATTACTCAAAGATTGCTGTTCCTCAATACTCAGTAACCACTGAGTGTGACGAGGTTGTCATCAATAAGTTAATGGAGAAATACTGGAAGTCCTTTTCTGTGGAACATTCAGTGAACAATGTGCCACAGGCTGAAACTTCACCCCAAAGTACTCAGAATGGAAACCACATAACTGTCTCCAGTGGTTCCAGAAAGAATACAAGTACCCCCAAGTACAAGGAACCCGAAATATCCAAAACTAAGACTGAGATGGTGTATGCATCTTGTATTGCTGAACCAAATTTCTTCTGGTGTCAGTTTGTCGACACACAGGATCTACTCAAAGTGTCGGCGCTGGCTCAGGAGGCCGGACAGGAACAACGGGACACGATGTTCCCTCAGAACTTTGACCCTGGTAGTCCATGTCTGGCTCTGTTTTCCCAGGATGACCAGTGGTACAGAGCTCAGGTAATTCGGAAGGATAAAGAGACTCTTCACGTCGTTTTTGTTGATTATGGAAATGAAGCCGAAGTTGACCTAAAGAACGTGAGACCTTTACCCAGGAGTCTGCTGGAGATGGCTCCTCAGGCCTTCTTGTGTTCAAGTGGATTTGATGAGTCCAAAGGCTCCTGGGATGACGAAGGTTACGATAACTTCTACAGGCTTCTGGTTGACAAACCCCTCAAAGTAACGGTCTTACATATGGAGGAAAACTCTGAGACTGCAATTCCTCAGTATGTAGTGGAAATGGAGTGTGAAGGAGTGGTTGTGAATACACTGATGGAGAAATACTGGAGACCATTGGAGACGGATGGTACTTTGGCCAAAAGCAGGTTGGTAAACTATAGTTTGAGTTTTTAAGACTCCATGTTGGTGTTACTTGGATTTAACCTATGATCTCTCATTTCAGTTGACCAGGATGGAAATCGGCTCATTCTGTGATTTAAATGTTAAGAATCATCATCCATCAAACACCAGTGGGCTTTACCTTGATTTATTTTTGTCCCGTAAGCTCAAATAAATTGCACTGATTTAATTTTGATCTATATCAAGTGGGTCATTATACATTGCAATATAGTAGTTTTATTTTTTTTGAGTTAATCATTAGAAGGGGTTTTTATGAATGTGATTTATTTTTGTTTAGCTCCTGATCCATGTCAGTATCTCTGAAGGAGCAAAGTTGTGATTGATCTGTCTTAATTGATCTTTTTTCATTGTTTTTACTTATTTCCTATATGAAATAAAGTTTTTAAAATTAAATGCATGTGGATTATACTTCTTTTTTTTAAATACAGGAAGGATTTATTTTTGCTCTCAATGTTTGGCTAAAGGTTTCTGGATTTAGGGTGTGGGACTTCTTGGTTTGTTTGGGTTTTTTTTTATTAGGTCAAATTTCCAGAATCTGACTTTGTTTCCACATATTTACTTTGTTCTAAAGAATGGAGGAAAAAATAGATTCTCAGATTCATACTTGACAAATCTAAATGATTTTGTTCAATTTAAATGTATACCTTTTGATATTGTTTGGTTTTAACTTCATGCACCTTTAACCAAATTAATAACTGCAGCTTGATAACAATGTTAGCAAAACTGTTGAATCTCTCAAATTTTTTCTTAAATAATAAAAATGAGAATTTAGTAAGTTTTTCTTTAGAGATGGACAGTTAAATCATTCTCTTTACACAAACAATAAAGCTGAAGGTAAAATCAACAGCATAGGAGGTATATTAAAGTGGTTACAAATAAACACCGTCCATTGTTTCTCCTGTCCCACATGCACTGGATGGAGCCGTGATTTAAAGGCTAAGCAGACCTCAAGTGAGATGGCTCAGAGAATAATCAGAAAATACATTCTGCTTTCTCCAGCGGCTCCTTGGAGTTGGGGCTACAGGTCATCTTGTAGCTCAATGACAACCCTGAATGCTGAGCCGTTCTCCACACAGGCCTCACTGGTGACGAGGGACTGGATGTTTTTTGTTTCTCTAAAGTCAATTACCAGCTCCTTGGTTCTTCATATTGAGGAGTAGCCAAACCACCATGACATCATCAGTGTACTTTATAATCCTATTGCCAGCGTGTGTGGGGAGTGACCCTTTGAGTGTGTAGAGCAGTGAGCTTTTCTTGAGGTGTGGGGACCCAGCCTGACCCTCTGGGAGCCCCAGGTCTACCAGTTTGGATACAAGTGATGGGAGGATGGTGTTAAGCCCTGAGATAAAGTTCACAAAGAGCAGTCTGGTGCAACTCCCCAGCTGTGCCAGGTGGTCAGGACATTCTGAAGGACTGTGGCCATATGGAGTCCTCTGTGGATCTCTCTGCAATGTGAGCAAACTTGTATGGGTCCAAGTCGGAGTCTGCACCAGTTTCCTAAAGCCCTTTGTGATGATAGGTGTGAGCGCCACTGATCAGAAGTCATTCAGACGTTTTTGGCCATTGAACTCTGGTTGTAAATGTAGATGTTTTCTGGTTATTTTGTAGTGTGTTCTATCATTTATTTGTCTACAGTAAGTACCACCCCACCAGAGACATCACTCAAAATGATAAGTTTACAGGAAGTAGTCCTCTGACCAGGGCAATAAGATAGGGAGAGACACTGCTAAAGAAGTGAAGGTTCATTTTTAGGTATTTAAAATAAATCTGGCTGAAAAAAAGTCATACTGATACTTTAGAATGTTATATGACCTGCATGTAAACCTCTACAGTTTTACATGTGAGTGTTTAGTTTGTTTCAACTGAACAACATTCAAATGACTATGCTATATAGGGGCTGCTGCCTAACTAAACAGATAGTGTGTTTATATTTATTTTTCTGTAATTATGCTGCTTCAGGCTTAGACTGCTGAAGGACAAACTGACCACATGACCTCACTCTGCTGGCTTTACTCTGTTATTGCTGTCACTAGCTAGCTTTGTTCTGATGCATCTCTTTTTTCCTGTCCTCGGACCCCAGTTGGCTGAGGCAGGAGGCTCCGCCCATTCTGAGCCTGGTTCTGCTGGGGTTTCTTCCTGTTAAATGGAAAAATATCCTTCTCACTGTCGCCCTCTACTGTACTTGAAGTGAAGCTGCAATCCAAACAGGACAATTTGACTAATTGGCATTTTGTAAGTAATCTAATTTTATTACAAAAGATTTATATTTACTGCAATCAGTTGGCCTGAATCTGGACCTGGAATGATTTGGACTTGTTGCTTTGTTCAGGTCTTTGAGATGACTTGTGACCTGAAATAAACTGAAATTGAATTGATAAAAGAAGAAATTAAGGAAAGAAAGCCATAGTTAAATGAAAGAAAAGTTTAACAGTACACCTTGTCAGTTTGTAAAGCGTTTTAATTTAATTAAAATGAAATATTTTATGTAGAGTTCAAACTTTTTCACAAAGTGAAAATTTGCATCTGTGGATGTTAATATTGGCAAGAAATAAAATTAAATAAGCATTGCAGTGTAGTTCTTGTCATTACAGAAAAACTTCTGAAAGAATGTTTCTTGGAACTAAAATGAGTTACATCTTTTTTTAACCCTCGCACTGACCTTGTTTTCAGGCCTATGGAGATTTCTATTCATTTTGGGTCCATTTGACCCCCTAAGGCAGTGAGAGGGATAATTTATCAGTGGGAACACGTTTTCACAAAAGGAGCAGTGTACATCAATGCATTTTTTATCTCCTTAAAGGAAGTTGGATATAGCTCTGTAGCTCATTATCTTTAATTAAACTTCCTGGACTTTGATGCATAAAATACTCCTGTCTCATGATGTGGCTGGTGTTGTTGGTCCTCCGTTACAGCAGGGGGCATTGTTGCAGTGCCCGAGCTCGGCTACGCTTTGGCCATATTGGATTCATGACCTGTTGCAAGGCAACGACTGAAGCGAAATGACAGCGCTGCATCAGGCGGCAGCTACAGGAGATTATGACGAGGTTATAAAGCTTCTGGTCCAGCAGAACAGCAACCCGAACCAGACAGACGTCACTTGGAGCAACAGGACCCCACTTCACTGGGCAGCTGCTAAAGGTTAGCTTCTGTTACACCTGTAGTCCTGTTGCTGCAAGACTCAAGATACTCTGGTCCCAGGCGCCTCCATTATGCTGACCTGCTTCTAGTGGGTCCTCCTCTGTTTCTAGGAGCTCTTTTTTATTATTATTATTATTAACAAGTCAAACAAGGAACAAAGACAAACACTTAGAATGATGATATGATTTGGAGTTCAAACAAAGGAAATGACATGTGACATGAAATCACTAATAAACTACTTGAAAGGCTGTAAACAATTTATCCACTTACTACAATGTGCATATTTACCAAAAAGAATAGCAATATTGATCAGTTCAGAAACAGCTGAATGTAAGTTTTCCACGTAGAACGTAATATGAGATAAACTGAACTGTGGGATATTGTTTATCTTGAGCGATAACCAGCTGCAGCAGCTGATACAGGACCTGAATAAAGACAATGCTGCAGTGTTTCACAGGCTGAACCACAGGTCCGTCTCATATTTAAATCTTCTCTTCAGAAATTTTGCCAACGGGTATACATTATTAATTTTTTGAAATGTGTTTCTTTAATTTTAGGGGAAACATGCCATTTGACAAATTTGGTTAAAGCATTTTTTTAGGGTTACACCACCTCACTGGGTCAGATCATCCGATCATCATGGCTTTTCCTACCACTGCTATGCTGACGACACCCAGCTCTACCTGTCATTCCCACCTGATGATCACACAGTCTCAGTGTGCATCTCGGACTGTCTCTCTGATATATCAGGATGGATGAAAGCCCGTCACCTCCACTCAGCCTCTCTAAAACTGAACTGCTTGTCATCCCAGCCAAACCAACCGTACAACATAATATATTAATTCTATCTTGAAAGAGCAGAATACTGGAAGAGTTCATCATTTAAGTTGCTTTAATGCACATTTTATTGTCTTTTCCTCAGGACATACAGAGATAGTGAGGATCCTCATAGAGCATGGAGCCAGACCATGTGTGAAGACGGAGCACGGATGGACTCCGGCCCATTTTGCTGCAAAGGCCGGTCAGCTGGCTGTGCTGCAGCAGCTGCAAACTCTTCATGCACCCATTGACAAGGAGGACTGCTGTGGTGACAAACCAGTGAGGATGGCTGAAATATACGGACACCAAGATTGTGTTCAATTCCTCAAAAAGTATGATACAGAGCCCAGTTTCTTCCTTTCATCTTTAATATAATATTCAATTCAGTAGATAGTTACATGCGGTTATAATGAATAAACTGCCCTGTCCTGTTTGTTTGCTTGTTGCAGAGCAGAGCTTGAGGCCTACAACAAGATAGCAGCTCAAGAAGGTATTTTGATAGATGACACAGATAAGAAATGGACAGTGCAAAGCAAAGACTATAAGAAAAAAAGATCTTATAAAGGCAAAAAGAAGAAAGTGCATTAACACAACATAGATAATTATACTATTTATCTGCTAATGTATCAGTTAAAACATGCAACCCAACTATTTATGTTTGACATTTGTATATAACATCATCTAACTTATTAAGACCTGGGGCTTCATGTGCAACAACTTCCTTCTAAAGCATGTTATACTACGCTCAAATTGAGAAAATTGAGTATTCACAAAAATTCCAGTGTATTAAAATTGCACACGCATGAATCCAAGCTTATTTCCTTTGTACCACTCAACAGAGAACTGAATGCACAAGTGAATATCAGACACATCCTCCTGACATGACCTTTTATTGCCGTGCATGTGGAAGTGTCGAGCGTTCACCGAAACAGGAAGTGCAGATCTAAATGATCTGTCCCGGTCCCGGTTCGGGGGCCAGACTCCGCGCACAGCAACAAGCACTTGGTCTGCTGAACTGCATGTACTATTGGTGGGGACGCAGCGCTATCTCTGCACCCTTGGATCGAATTATTGGTGGGGACAATTCAGTGATTGCTGTGTACTGGTGGGGACACGTCACCTCTGTCCATGCCACATCTACACCTATCATATAAAGATAACCCCAGCCCACACAGCTGCCATGGCTCCTCTTAGGGTCAACTGGCACAGTACCCAACTGTCTAAAAAGCCCAGTAGAGATCCCAGTGTGTCTGCAGCTGTATTATACTGACAGCACACAGCCCTGTTGGGCTCAGACCAGCCACAGCTCCAAACACAGTTCCAACATCAGTCACCCACCATCTTCCTCTCAGTCTCTAATCACATTTACTCTTTGCATTGCAAAATCCTGTAAGAAGACTCGAGGTTTAGTTGTTAAAGAGAATTGATTCACCACTTTGCATGTACTTTAATATACATTTACTGTATGTAATAGACACATGGATGTATTTAATTGTCCATAATGTGTCTTTGGCGAATACAATAATTATTTTCACATCTTTAACAGTTTCTCAGTTTACCCACCAAGTGCTGTTAATAGGCTGTTAACTGTAGCAACAAGCGTTCATCAGCCATGAAGCTGGCGTGGTACTTGCGTGCACGTTCCCAAGGTCATTTTATTGGTCTGGAGTCTGAAGTTTCACATGGAAACATGTGTGTTCTATGTTTTTGTGCATTGGCACGTTTGTACAGGAAGCCCCAGATGTTGCTAATGTTCAAAGGGCAAAGAAAAAAGAAAAACATTTTGCTGTGATAAATGTTCAGTAAATGTAACCAAAACAGGAGCATCTTATCAAAGAGTAAATGTAGCTCATTGAGCAATATTATTCACAGTTTTACATGCAAATGTGGTTTGTTGATTCACATGTTGATTTTACTTCCTAAATGATGTGTCCAACTTCGTGGTGCTTTCACTCATGCTGGAGGCTGCTGGAGCCTGGAGATCACAGGATAAGATGTGTGAAGTTAACAGTCACTGTGGTAGATCACATTCAAGCAAATCCAGTGATTGTTTACTTACTTTTTTCATCTTGAAGTGCTTCATTAGTGCCTCACGGGTCTGTAAAAATTGGAATAAAACAGCTTTAATGGTGCTATGTGACCAGTTGTTTGTTTGTTTGTTTGTTTTGGGGGGGGGGGGCTTTTGACAGAACCAGTTTGGACAAAGGTATTGATTCTGAACTAAGAACCCCACTGTGGGTCATCCTTCACACTGAAGACCCTGCTACGCTTCCCACGACCTATTAAAGCATGGCTGGATCACAACAAATGAGTAAAACCTCTGTCATTGAGCAATCACAGTGATGCTACTTTATTTTAGTACTTGTCAACAGGATTTTCCCAACTATTTTTCACATCTCCGTGCCACTATCCTTTACCCTCACTGTGCTGTAAGTTTCTCCCACAATTGCACTACAGTATTCCCAAGCCCCATCATGATAAGACTGTCAAACTGCATCAAGATGCAGCTCTGTGGTAGAAGATCACACCATGCTCACATAACAATACATGATGGGATCATAGCCAAGGCATGAGGCCAGCATGACCAGTTCTGCTTCAAATTCACAACAAGCAAGTCACTGGCCCCACCTCCCCACCCCAAGGTACAGCCCTGACACAGTGCCTCCATGATGACAGTCCACCAGAACCTAACTAATGAAGTTTTGTGTATGTTCTAAAACCATCATAGACCCATCTCAAATTATGTGGAACTATAATTTGTATAATATATATAATAAGCTAATTAACAGCGTTTGCATACTTCAACCAGTCAGAGTTGGTTGTGTCAGTTCTCTGCCATTGTTAATTTGTGAGTCAAAAGTTCAAATGTTTGGAAACCACTGCAGTAGAACATATTTCATCTGTAATATTACAATTTGGCATGGCTTTTATTAACTTACCATTCTGTCGCACAAGTATGAGGTCAACAAGATGAAGAAGCCCTGCACATTAAAGAAAGTGTACTTGATTGTCGTTAGTGGTTCAGGTGTTTTGTTTCATTGGATAAATTATATTAAATCTACCTGGAAGGTGTTCAGCAGAACAAAGAGGTAATTGGTCACTAGAGCCACAGTTCCATCTGCCAGATCTAAAATCTCCAAAGCGAATCCAAAAATCCACGTCACGCCGAAGATAGGAGTCAGAAGGATGACTGATCTCAACACAGTTTTGGCAGCTGCTTTCTCCTTCTCCTGTGTTATGTCTGCATGCTGATGGTGGGCATTTAAAAGCTTCATAATTACCACTACCATGGAGAATATATTGACAATAACAATTGTAGCAGCTGGAAGGACAAATGTATAAATGGAGCCCTTCAGAAGTCCGTTATAAACCAGCCAGCAGGTGGTTGATGAGTAGTACACACCATCATCTCCTGCGTTGCAGGTAAGAAACGTAACAAAAACAATGATCAAGGGGCAACCATAGCCCACGACCAACGAGAACCGCAGGTAGTTCTTCTTGCTCACTTTATGGAACAGGAAAACTGCTTGATGAAGAAGTGTGAAGCTAAGACACAGCATCCAAAAGAACATGGCCAGATAACAGAAATGCTTCAGCACCACAGACGTCCTACACCAGATGTCTGTTATACCTTGTGGGTTAGACGACGCTAAAAAACAGGCATCAGCAACCATCAGACACAGAGCAATGTTCACGTGGGCAGTATGGCGTAAGTACAAAGTGTTCGTCTTAACCACATCGCTCCAGACCAACAGTTCTATCACAAGGCAGATGAAGAGTGACACGATTGATACTCCCAGACCACCATAGGTTATCTGCTCTAACAGTGGGACTTCCACAGGACGGTTTGAAATCAGAATAGCAAATGAGGAGAGATGTGTGCATGTGCACTCTCCCACGTTGCTGGAGCCGCCCCATGAACATCCCTCTGGTGACCATGTCATTGTATTGTTGTCCCAATAGGCACATATTAATTTAACATTCCGAGGCCTTGGTTGGATTAACCCGAAGGTAATAATAATTTTATTATCACTCTGGTATTCATCCGTGGTTGTTGACACAACTATACTATTGGGCCGGGAGTCATTATTGTTGTTGGGCAAGTATTTCTGCAGGTATTGGAACCCGATTGTTTTCACTGTGCTGGAACTATCCATTAGAACAGTGGCATTAAAAACAGTGATGTTGCAATTTTTGTTACTGCATGAAACCACTTGTAGATTTGAGTTGTCACGCCTTCCTGTTATGTTTGATTGCTTAACCAAACTCTCAACTGAACTCAAATAATCATTAGCCAATGAGTTGTTAGAAGTGTTCCATGAGCTCGCGAGACTCTCGTTCAGCAGATTACTGGATGATTGCAGATAGTTCTGAAAAGAAGAAGTAAACAGTAATGATTGTTGTTTTGATGTGTATCTATAGAATAATGGTCCGTTTTGGCTCATTTAAAGTTGTTATCCACAGAATTGACTTACCGTAATTTCCGGACTATAAGCCGCTACTTTTTTCCCTTGCTTTGGACCCTGCGCCTTAAACAACGGTGCGGCTTATCTGTGGCTCAGCTAACGGCTACCAAGGGGGCGCTATCAAAGCACCAGCGCACAACAAAGTATGTTTTGAAAAACTGGACTGCTGCGTGATGATGATGGAGAGTAAGAGATGACTGTTTGGGAACTGCTGTATCAAAATAAGCAGCCTACCTTGTTATGTCTTCCTCCTCCTGCGTGCTAAAACCATCAAAATCCTCTTTGTCAGTGTCAGAAACGAACAGGCCCAGAATCGCCTCATCAGCCAGTCTCTCTCCTTTGTTGTCGCTCTGAAAACCAATAAAATCCTCTTCCTCTTTGTCAGTGTCTGAATCAAACAGCCTCCGAACGGCTCAATCAGCTATTGCGCAATCCACTTCTATGGCCGTGTGTCGCATTTGCGCATGCGCACGTAATTTACGTGACCGCGATTCATAAAGCTTTTGCGTGTTTTACGTACGTGCGTTTACCTCGCAGTCACGTTCATTACGTGCGCATGCACAAACGCGACGCGTGGCCATATTAGAGGATTACGCAATAGCTTATGGAGCCCTCGTTCGGAGGCTGTTTTACTCCGAAACTGATGAAGAGGAAGAGGATTTTATTGGTTTTTAGAGGGACAACAAAGGAGAGAGACTGGCTGAGGAGGCGATTCTGGACCTGTTCATTTCTGACACTGACGATGAGGATTTTGGTGGTTTTAGTACGCAGGAGGAGGAAGACGATGACACGGTAGGCTGCTTATTTTTGATACAATAGTTCCCAAACAGTCATCTCTGTCCCAACAATCCCCTCTGTGGTAGCAGGAACTCATATATAGAGTAATTAAACATTAAGGAACAGTGAGGCCAGCTAGTGCTGCTGGAACCGGTTGGGCCGCTCCGGCTTTCTCTCAGTTCAAGCAGCAATCAGTAGCTGCCCAAGGTGGTAAAACATTTACATACGAACAGTAGGCTGTGTCCTCAGAGCAGACAACAACCGTATTCACATACAAACAGACAAAGGTATGTGGGTGTGAGAGTAGCCTCTAAGTGGCCTCCCACACACACATACATATGGTAACTAAACATTAAAACACCCGCGGCTTATAGTTAGGTGCGGCTTATGTATGGACAAATCTGCAATTTCCCCCAAATTTAGCTGCTGCGGCTTATATTCAGGTGCGCCTTATAGCCCGGAAATTACGGTAGATTTTATAGTAATATGATGTAAAAAAAAAAGTCCCTCAATATTGTGGATTTCTAAACAAAGATGGTTGAGGATTCTGTGATACTCACGTTTATTGTTGAATTGTCGTTTATGGATGTTAGCTTTGGTTGCATGGTGCTGAGTACTTGAACTGAGGCGTTTAAGTTGGAAAAGCTGTTTAAATTTGACGTCTTATTTGACGTGATATTCTGAAAGTGCGAAAATACTATTGCAGCATTTGTATACAGTTCGCCAAGTCCATAGCCACTAATCTGTAAATACAGTAAAGAATAGAGTTAGGATTGTGGAAACTGATGCCACAGATTAAGCCACAAAATGAATGCAACTTATTATTGTTTGACATATCTTCATGTAAATGGTGAAGTTGCTTTTTTAAAAGCAAGACAACTGTGATATTTTTTGCAGCTTCAGATGGATTGAGTAGGAGCTGACTTTTCTGTATGTAATGTAAGTTTACGTACCACGGCACTATGCAGCACATCGCTGAGGTCCTGGTTTACACACTCTGAAACTTCAGTCCCCCATTCAGCACTGGAATAACTTAAATAATGGAATTACTCAACAGAAAACAAAACAACACATGGACATGTTTCTTATCTGAGTTTTCAAAGGTGCAGCCATGCTGAGTGTTTTAAACAGTTAACAGCTTTATGTGGTGGTGAAGTAAAGAAATCAGTGATCCTTTTTTACCTGATTTGTAAACATGGTCGTTTTCTTACTCCAGCCTGGTTTTGGCAATCTATGTGTGCATTAAAGCCAGCCTTGGTGTCTCCCCAGTCACCTTCAGCAGAGCAGTATAGATCTCCAGCTGTTTAATAGAAGAAAGGTTAAAACTGTAATTTTCCCCCCACAATCACATCACATAGAAAGCTAATTAAAACACCTTTGAGTAAATGAACTGTAGGAAAATAAATCTACTCATTTGGATCTCTGAAAAAACAAAATTTAAATGTTTGATGTGTCATGGTCACTTTGTCCTGCAATCACACAATCCTTAATTCAACTTAGATTCTCCCTATCCTCTATTTAGTGTTGGAATGTACCTACACCTCAAAAACAATTACATTCATTAAGGTAAAATATGCAGACAATGCAAAGGTTTCAATTTAAAGTATTTCCTTATGCAAAGCATTATTTTATTTGAACATAATAAAGTGCATTTAGCTCTTAGTATGATAATGGAAATCCAGAATGATAGTGAATGTCTTTTTAATGATGGAAAATATGAACTGTGGTTGAATAACAACATTTTAAGCGAATGCTTACGATTTATGATGTTGAAGTTGATTGATTGGTTTGATGATTGTTGGCATTCGTTAGTAAAATAACATGATGCACTTGCTTGAACTGAATCCTGATTGCTTGAGCCTTTACAGCCAATAATCTTTGTAGCTTTATAGGTCTGTACTCTGCCATCTGCAAGAGTCACATACGCATGTCAGATAGTGTACGAGAATTCGCTCAAAATAACGGACAAGAATAATTAACTCGAGAATTTGCTTACCTGAACTGTTTAGCCCTTTCTCAGCATATGTTGACCATGCCACCATATAATTCTCTGTGGTTTGGGCGATCTGACAAATAAGTGTAACTGACAAAACATCTTCTGTATTTTTACAGCGTGGGTATTCTGGCACTGTGTAAGACGTAATACTTGGTTGGAGGCATATTTTCATTGTACCATTGGCTTTGTGTGTTATAGTAGTTGTATTTTTCTGTTGGATGTAGACACACATGTACTCTCCTGAGAAAAGAGCAAACAATGGAAAGGGATAAGCCACCATGTGTAGAACATAGTTATTGTATTTTTTTGTCTAATCAATGACTACTTTGCACTTTGTTCTACTACAATATTTGAATATTGCTTAGTTAAAATAAGCTATGTATTTTCTCCTTTGACTTGTTATACAGAGCCTAGCAGGGGTCACATGTCGACATCAACTAGAGGTTGTAAAAGTCTGTTGCTTCACTTTCAGAAACTGTGGGTGTGGCTTTGGGCATAAAGCTGGACAGATTCTCAGAGCGTTCTGACAACTCAAACCATGCCTCTCTAACTCTATCCTCAATGAGCTACAGTCACCCACATGGTCATTTTAATCAAAACATATCATCTCTTGTGCTGATTGAATATTATTTGTGTTTTAATGTGCAACTGGTGTCTAGGGTCAGTTTATTAAGTGCAACACCCTGTTTCTAATTTCATTCTGACTAATCATGCTGTCACTAAATCAACAGGAGACATCAGCTGCCTCCAGTTATCATGCAGCAACACAAGCAGATACATACAGCGTTGTATTTTGTGCTGCCCTTGTCAAATATTAACTAAACCTAGGAAACAGAACCACTTGGGAAAAAAACATACGGACAGCAGGGGATCCGACAATGACTGAATGAAACCAAGGGCTTAAATATACTGTGTAAGTGATTAGTGGGACTGGAACAGGCGAGTGTAATCATCATAATGTGGGATGGTTGGGTAGGGAGACTAGAGGAGACCAACATGTCCAATGCTGGAGACAGACACCAGCTCCGCAGGACCCTCACTGGATGAAGTGGTGTAGAAAAGAAATGAACGGATGGACGAACAGACGGACTGACCGGAGCATTCAGGTGATGCAGGGAAAACAAATGGAGGCAAAACTAAACTAACAGATCTCAAAGGAACACAGATCATGACACCTCTTGGTTTTATGCAAAAACTTCAAATTTGTGAATCTTTGCCCATCTTTACCAAAACTACCACCCAATACCCAAATCCATGCCCACGGTTTCTGAAAGTCAGGAAACAATTTTATGACTTTCCTGCCGAGCTCTAAACGTTGAGACATTACAGGAGACGAACCGTTATGGCTGAAACAAATGTACCTTTCCAGAGTTCATCCACTTCTTTGAGTGAGACGGTTGTCTTTTGAGTTACAATAGTGATAGTTGAGACGGTTCCATTCGTAATATTAGACACTTGGTTGGCTGATTTCAGACTCCACTGTGGGCTGTATCCCAGATCCTCCCGTGCTTCACAGCTGATTTTAGCAGGGTCTTTATAATTCACAGTTTTATTTGGAAATATTATAGTGAGAATCCCTATGAAAATCAGGAGTAAATCATTATACAGGTGACAGTATGGTTAGCAGTCCCACCACTGACTGATTATTACCTGTCGTCTCCAGATTGATCGAAGCTGACAGAGTACTGCTCAGTTCTATTGATTTGTTGATCAGTTGTTCGGTTTTGATATCAGAGACAATCTTCATTCCAAAATTCACAATGATGCTTCCGATGCTTAAATAAAAAGAAAACAAAAGGGTTTCTGTCACAAACCAAAACGGGCCTCTGTAAAAACAGCTTATTTTATTAGGAAACAAAGTAGATACCTGTAATTTGTTATTCTTAAAGTGTCAAATCCTGGTATAGTACTGTAATAACCTTTCATCTGAGGGAGAGTGTTGGGGTTATTTGATAGATCCTGATGTCTGAGTTACATACATACATACATACACTTATAAATATTTTTGGTGTTTACCGTTTTTAACAATCCATCGTTACATGTCTTAAAGCTATCTAATGTTTGATCAGTCAGACAGTTTTGATATGTTATTCCAGTCAAAGTAATTGCCCCTGTGACATCAACTGTAAAAACAAACAAACAAAATGATGTTTAAGGTCGTTTTCATGCTTTTTGCAGGCAGATGCACATGTACTGCATGTGTATGTTAAGACAGTAAATGATAAATACCTGTAGTGTTTGAGATGCACATCAGTTGTGAGGCTATCGGGAGGTCACATGACGTCTGACCACAGCATGACGGATTGGACTGACAAACTTTATCGCTCCATTTGTAACCGGACATGCAGTCACACTCTCGGGTTGCAGAGTTGGTGTCATTGGTGCAATCTTTTTACAAACAGAACACAAAAACCAGACGTGCTTTTACTCGTTTTGTTATTTTAGAAATTCTCAAAACTCTGTATTTTAGAATATATGATTTTATGTTTTACTTGTTGTCATTTGGAGATTTTGGATTACCAAGGAGCTGTCATTCACAGAAAAGTTTGAAAGTTTATCTTGTAGAAACTTAAAGATGCTTTGGTCTATCGTTAAGGTGGCATAATACATTTGGGTTGAGTTTCCTGAAACAGAGACACAAAACATTCAAACACGTTTAGGAATGATGTCATGCTTCAATTATTGCGCTCATTTTTCCAGTCAAACAAATTACCATTGTCTGTAACCTGTAAAAGACAAGAACAGAGTTGAGTCAATGTAATGTTGTTATTTTAAAATTTGGGATCTTGTAGAAGGAGGTGATCACAAACCTGGCAGGTGTTTATTCCCAGTGTGCAAAGAAATATCAAGACCCACATCTTGATCCTGTAAAAATACATAATGCAAAGTAACAATAGCTTTAATGAAAATCTGCTCATGAGCTTATAGAAAAATATACCCATAAACGGTTCCACTTCAACAAGGCTATAGGTCTCCTGGTGACTGAGTACAATAGGGTATTCTATTTACTAATTATTAAACCTCAGTGAATAAATAAAATTGAATATTTGCTGATATAATTGATATAATGGTTTTAGTATGTTTCTCCTTTTCACATAAATATATGCATAACATCAAAACTAGTGTAATTTAAAAGAAATGTATATATAATTTTAGCAAAAAAGCAATCCTTTAAAGAAAGAAGACACATTTCTATTCATGTCAGAGTTTTAAAATTAGATCATCTTAGAAATAATAAGAGTTTTAGTATTTTTTGGTCAAACCTCACACAATATCACAACATGACATACAGCTAAACATATAAAATACTAAACCTGGAAGATTTTAGAACTTAAGATCTAAAATCTTGAATTGACCCCTGGGTGTGACACCATCCTATACTATCACACAGGAGACAGTTAAAGTACAATCTGTAGTAAAATGTACTCAGTGCCACTGGGATTTTACATTTGTATTTTATTTTTCTACCTCAAAACAGCAACTGAGGCCAAATGAATAATGTTTATATTTAATTATTATTTTACGTTTTAGTTTTACTGAACATAAAATAAGGAAATGAAATTGAACCTAAAGCAAATAAAACTATGATAAACTGGACAGAATAGGATTAACCAATGAACATAAACGGGTCATGTTTTTTAACTTTGATTGTTTATTCCTCCCGTATAGTCATAGACATTTTGACCAACTTGACTCCTTTCAAATTAAGAGGTTCTGCTGAAGCTAAATAACAGGTCTGAGTACAAACTAATGAAATTTAAAAAGAAGAGAACTTGTTCTTTAAAGGTTTCTTTTGGGAAAGCTTTAAATCTTATTGACTCAGAATTATTAGTAACAAACTTTAGCTCTCTGTTGTAACCATTATAGACTGTAGTGTAATAATGATTGGACTTTGTTGATCCTTGGGAGCTGCTATGTCATAAATATCATAAAGGAAAACTACAATACTTATTTAATTATAATTACAGGTCAAATATGAAGAATATGCATTGATGACATGATTGATGGATTTGTTAAAAACGTAATGATTTACGTTTCTATATGGGGTGCAAACCTTTAAGTCATATAAACAATTGCATTGTCTAGAAAATACAGAATTTTTTTATTTTATTGTGTCACCTTTTACATTATTCTATTTCTTTATTTATGCTTAAGATGATCTTTTCATCATATTAGACCAGGCTGGCCATAGTGTGATCTGGGGCCCTCTTGTGGCCGTTGGGGGGATTTTGTGCAGCCCTCAACTGCAACTCAATGATATATTATTGTGGCTGTTGGTGCAGAAAGACACTTTTAATTATTTTATGTTTCAAATATTTTACTAATGACAACAACAATGGAGATAAATCTAGATCTCATTGAACTGTAAAAGGTTTTGTACAATAGAGAGCATTAGTCATTTATGAAACAAATTTGAAGCTTTTACCGTATTTTATTTTCATGGTAAATAGAACTACAAACCATCAGACTTATTATGCTTGTTTATGTTTATGTATTTAGCAGATGCTTTTATCCAAAGTGACTTACAAAAAGCAGAGATGTGAGCATCACTCATAAAACGTGATTAAACACAGAGTGACCCGGATCCTGCTGTTTTTGTTGAAAAAGGATGAACTTTTTTTTTCCAAGACCAAGAAAACAATCGACCAATCAAATCCAGAGAATTTAATGCTTTTCTATTATTAAGGAATGAGACCCTTTCTATGTCTTGTGTCTACAACTTAGATTGATAGAAAAAAAACATGTTTTGTTCTTTTCATTAAAATATTTACATTATGTTTTTTTTTTTTTTACATTACAAATAAAACATTCACAAATAACCATTTTTTGCATTTTTAAGTTAAAACCTGAAGTCTTAGTGTCCTGCGAAGACTTGTTGGATATTCATCTCAAAAAGTTTGAACGCCGCTGAAGGCATGTTGTTTTTTTTTTTTTTTATAAATGTGGATTTTTAAAATGCATTATTTCTTAAAATGCAATGTAATATATTAGCTTGTTAGATTTTTACATCAAACCAATCTTTAGGAAAAACACACACATTTCAATGTTAAATGACGGATAAATAAAAATCAGCTCACCTGTGTTTCCTAACATACATCAGTGAATCGTCACAGCAGCATTTCCAACAAGAGCCAAATGACAGCAGCACGCTGAGAAAGTCACTTATCTGTAGCTGTTACTGCTGAGGGATATGCAAAGTAAAGAAGGCATAAACGTGACACTAATTTGAATTTCAAAATAGATGCCTTGCTGCTGTTTGTAAAATAAAACCATCAGTGTAGCTCGGACAAGAAACAAAATGTTTTCATTTCTAGGTTTAGAAAACAGAATTCAGAAAGGAAAAAATGTTTGTTTTGACAGGCAACTCTAGAATGTAAATAAATAACTTTAAAGAGCTCTAACTCACTGCCATATTAAAATTAAATTACATCTTCAATTAAATATACTCTATTCTCTAATTATGTATGACATAAAAGACATCTGTTAAATTTAAACTATTCAGAAGTACGGTCAGGACAATATTCTAAATGTCAAATAATGTGTACATTTCAGGGAATTTGTTGATTTATGTTCAAAATATCAGAACAAGTAAATAATTCTGCTCACAGAATCAGATCTAGCCAAATAATAAAGGAGAAGTTTCATCATCATCTAGCTAAAAAATAAATGAATCAAATGATTTGTACCTATAGGCAACGCAATTCATATACGGAACATTTAGTAGACAAAGTCTATTCTGATTGTTTTACACAGCATGTAAATGTCCTGCATTCATACAGAGCTTTTCTAAGCCATAGACTACAAAGGGCTTTACATTAGTCATTCACATGCTGATGGCAGTGAGCTACACTGAAGCTCCAGAACGGAAGCAACCAGTCACCAGCAGACCCTCTGACCTCCACCAGCAGATGTGAGTGGTGTGATGTCCAAGGACATGACAAGGTCACCCAGCCAGGTTGAACCAAAAACCTTCCAATTGCAAGATGAACGCTCTGCCTACTGAGCTACTGCTGCCCCATTTTACTTTAAAATCTTTTTTTTTCCAAGAAGAAACTGAGAAATGCTGGTCTCTGTGCTGCTGTCCTTTCACTGGTGGAGAGCCTCCTGATAGCTTCATAACATTCTGGTCTGAGACTGATACGAAGGCCCTACAGTAGTTAGATCTGCTCAATGACCATCAACACCCCCCCATCTCTAATGGACATTTACACCAGCTGATGCAGAACCAGAGCAAAGGACACAATGATGGCCTCCACCTATTCAGACCAAGACCTTAGGGAGTTTCACAATGTTCTGAACCAATTCTATTCAGTCTCTAGGTTGACACGTCTCTAAATGTAAATACAGCTACGTACTGATGACACTGTACTATACACACATGCTAAAATCAAAACAAGCTGCATATATGGTACAGGTGTCTAAGTTGTTTCAACATTTAAAGGTTCCATATTCTGCAAAATTCACTTCTAAAGTTCTGTAACAGTCATATCAGTCCCAAAGACTGTCTGAGACCCAAAAGTGAGAAAATATTTTCAGTTTTCACTTCCTGATTCTCATTTTTTGAGAAATGTGTTTTGAGCTAATGCTAAAACGGGTGGTGAAGGAGTTTTTAATTATTCTGATTCATGTCTGCTTACAAATGTATCCTGCTTGTAACCTTTTAATTTTCAGCATCAGCTTTTGATGCACGGACTAAAGGTTTTGAACAATCAAAACACATTCCGTTCTTGTGAGGAATCAGCAGAACTTTGTTTTGAATCAGCAACATCAACGGAAAAAGTTATTAGTTAGCTACCTGTGAATAGTAATAAACCTGCAGCAGCAGATTCTTATCTTTTTGTCATGAATGCAATCATGTGATGTTGTGCAACCTGTGTTCTAATAAATACTGAGCTGAGAAAAGATTCCGGCAGAGTTCCACTCCGATGCCTAACCAGCAGACGGGTGGTCTCATCCACAATGCTCAAAAAACTTAAACTGTCTAGTCTGATTCTGTTCCTTAGATCTCGGGGTTTCTAAGAGTAAAATCTCTAACAGGTGGTTTCTAAATCTTTCCCCTGCTGACGTCAAGAAGGGTAAAGACCACTCCTCTCTAGAGGACAGAGCCAATCATGTGCACTTTGGCTACCTGAGCCCACCCTGCCCTTTAAAAACAACGGGAGCGCTCATCCTCACAAATGTTAGCAAACAGTCATGAAGCTATGAGCAAAACACGGCAGTGACGGCAATGATTTTAATCACCAGCCAGCAGGAGGCTAACGACAACAACAGCAACCATGTATATCTGTTAATGAGAAGAGACTTGTGGTGGAAATGTTTATGTATCTTTTGACTCAATCTCTCATTTAGGCACACCTAAAAAAATCTCTAATATTATGAAGGTCATAACTTCCATGATCATATAAGACCTTTTCTCAGCTCCTAATATGCAGAAGCTACTATGGATGCAATGATATTCTCACACACATCTTCTGGTCACAAACTACAGCAAACCTGATAAAACCTCAACAAACAAGCGGCCAGGGTTTTAGATAAGAAGCCTTTTTGATACCATTATTGTAACATTGTTAGGAAGTACAATAATTTACACTTTGAAAGTCATCAAATTTAATGGATGTTCGTCTGGTTTTAAAGTTTTACATGGACTCACTCCACCGCCATTACATGGTTTCATCCTCAGCCGAACAATGAAAACCAGAGGAGACTGGTGTCTGCTGAGTTGACAGACCTCGAGGTCTGTCATCATCTAGCTAAAAAAGAAATTAATCAAATGATTTGAACCTATAAGCAAAGCAATTCATACGGAACATTTAGTAGACAAAGTCTATTCTGGCTAAATGATCATTTAGTCAAATGGTTTTATCTGTTAAAGACACACACTCCTGGAACCCATGACCAGAACAGTGGTTAAAAACGACATTATTTACTTGTGCATAAGTGTCTGTTATCTTCTGCTCTTCAGACCTCAAGCTGCCTTGTGTTCTCACTGTCAGTATTTATTTTTGAGTGAATTTTTCTTTGTAAATGCATTTGTTTTCATACTTGGTAATGAATTAAACTTAGCTATTGTGCTAATTTGAGCATATTTACATTGATGTATTTTGCTGATATGTTGATTTATTTGCATTGTCCTGATTAAATCCATCTTTTGAGCAGAAAGTTGAGCAGCCTCAAGGCTCAGACTGAAAATATGGGGAGGCTCATGAACTCTGACCCTTAAGCTGCCATATGATTTTAGATGTTTATTAATGACTTTAGGTTCTTTTATTTTATTCCTGTCCAAAATGGCAGATGGCTCAAAAGCAGGAAAAAGAAATTCCCCAAGAGATAAATAAAGAATGCATATATATATATTAGATATATATGTATTTATTTGTTTTTGCTGCTGAGCAACACATTTTGTTCTCAGATGTCTCAAACGTTCAAGTTTAATAAGTTATTCTGAATGTTGATCACAATAATGGTTGGTTTTTGCATATTTTGTCATGTTCTTAGTTTTCTGATCTACAATTTAAAATAAGTGTCCACTTAAACAAAAAGTATCCCATTTCACTTTCAGTACATTTTGTTTTTAAACATGGTTGATTAAAATATGTTTTAAATTATTTTTAAACCTCTGGATTGTTTTTATTGTCCACAATACACAGTATTTTACTACTTTGAGATAGAGCTTGTTTTATAACCTTTACACGACACTAAAGCAGTTTTGCATATTTCTCTTCCTTTAACCGTCATCTCCATGCAAACACCAACCATCAACAGACATATTTTGTTTCAAATACAACAAACATCCAGTTTTATATCTAAAGAGCGTTTCCGTCTGCGTGCACTCTGAATCATAAAACAAATGTTGCTTTCAACTTTGGTCCAAATATAAACCTTGAAATGAATATTTTACTATTAATAATAATTTGGTGTAGAAACGTCGAGCAGCGTGTGATAGAATGTAATAAATGAATAAAAACGTACGATGGAGAGACAAACTAAACAAATGTAAAAAATGATCATTCAGTCAAGCAAATGTTTTAATACAAAATCTTTAATATCTTTAGAAAATGTTTAGTTTTTTGTGTTTCAGTTGAATTACAGTCACGATTCGATCATACGGTCTTTAAACGAGGCGCTGCACTTCTCTGGACCGTTTACACAGCTTCAGGAGGATAGACTCAATCAGTACAATTAAAATCAACGTCAGTTTACTCACAGAACCTCGTTTGATTATCAGGTAACAAAATAGTGCAGTTTTTACAAGTATAAATGACCTGTACTTGTATAGTGCGCTTCACACCACATTACTCACTCACTCACTCACACGCACACACACGCTGATGGCAGTGAGCTACACTGTAGCCAACCAGGTCCTCCTGACCACCACCAGTAGGCAAGGTGGGTGAAGTGTCTTGGCCAAGGACACAACGACAAAGTAACCTAGCTGGAGCTGGGATTGAACCAACAACCTTCTAGTTTGCCAGATGGCTACTCTGCCTATTGAGCTACACGCCGCCCCAGAGACAAATTCTTTAAAACAAAATCCAGCTGACTAAAACTGATACTGTTAAAAATGGCAGAAGCATCAAATCAGGAAGTGGGTACATTTCAAGTCCGATTAATTTTTTTGGCCTGCTGAGCGTTTATCACACTGCAGATTCATATTCTACTGGAAGGAACCCGTCTGCCTCCTGCGATGCTTTGGTCAGTTCGTTACTGTCTTTGTGCTGTGGAGGCAGCCTCTGAGCTGAGAACTTAGAGAAAAAGATAAACAGGTTAAATATCTGATGCACATTTAATTAATCAAAGCTGAAGTTCTCCAGCAGAACAAATGATGGGGAGATGCTGTTTCAACCAGAAGACGACATTCAGGCTTCAAAAGGTTCTTCTTCAGTTTTACTCACCGGCGGTCTCTGAGGGGTCAAACAGCACAGCTTCTGTTTCAGCTGTTCAGGTAAAAAACAAGATAGCTTCTCTCGTAACGGATAGACCGTTCCAGGTGTCACATCTTCTTCTTTCATTGGGCCTTGGCAGAAAAAAGATAAACATTTTGAAGCTAGAATTAAAGCGATGTCCTGGACTATAAAGTAAATATGAGCCTACCTGTGAGGAAGCTGATGATCAGTCCTATCAGAATGACGGTGAGGCAGTTGAACGCACTGTACCACATGTAGGACAACGAATAAAACCTCTTCAGCCCCGACAGCTGGCTGGAGAACAAACAGGTGGTTCATGTGTGAGAGGATCTCAGAGCAGACAGCGTCCAGCGCTGACAGACACTCACCTTGTGGTGTTGCTGAATGCTGTCGTGTTGTCTGACAGCAGGACGACCGGACAGCTGGGTGGCAGCGGTGGTTCTGAACCAAAGCTACGAGTGACGATGCTTCCAACGCCGATCCAAAACGCCACGACGAGACCTGCACCCAGACCTGCCACCGCACCCTGGACAGAACGCATACAGAGAAATATCAAATATCTCACTTTCAATTTCTATAGTTTGAGGCTTTTATTGTGAAACTGTTTCAAAATGATTCAATAAATGACCACAGATATTTATATTCTAAAATGTAATCCTACATTAATTATATACTTTATTACAATTCTAAGTAGGGATGATATTTGAGATTGGATCTGGATTCTGAACAAGACGTTTTGAATCTGTGAGGTCGGTGAAACGTAGCCCCTGATCTCTAGTGTTGACCTATTTTCTCTGGTTTTACATCAGCCGTGTTGTAATATGGCACCAACTGAAGGAGTCAACTGCCTTCATCAGGAACCAATTTAACCAATGGAAATGTGAACTTTGTGTTTAAAATCTCAGTTTACTTTTAATATGTTTATTTAAATCAAAATCCTTGAATTTAACATGAAGTCAAATTAGCAACAAAACTTGAGCTCAACTTCTCTCGTCTTCCTGCAGTTTGTCTGTGTTTTAATCTCCAGTCACGACGTGTCTCAGTGATGCCACGGCGCTGAAATAGAACTGATGTATCTTCAGCGCTGCGTGGCGCTCCCTCACTGACTACAATAGTTTCGTTTTTAAATCACGGCTCGGGCGCGACGCGGCGCTGACGTCTCCTGTGGGTTTCTGCCTCAGTGAGCTGTGTGTTAGAACATTTTGTCAAGAAACTAAGAGTTATTTATATATCTGGCTCATAACTGTGCAGAAAAGTCATATCTATGATTTATTTTTTACATAATTAAAAACGTCAACACTTTATGTTTATTGTTGTATGCAATGTCCTTCATGCAATGTCCTTCATCCAGTCATTTAATCAGCAGTGTTCTACTATCTTAGATAAAGTAGCTCCAGTTAAACAAACAGTGGTATCTCATAGAAGGAACAGTCCCTGGATGAACGAACATATTTATAATCTCAGAAGGACATGCCGTAAAGCTGAGAGACTTTGGAAATCAACAAAAATGGAAATTCACCGACTGTACCTTAAGGAATTGATAACATCTTTAAATGAAATGGTTAAAAACTCCAGAGCTGTTTACTTCTCTCAACTAATTTCCTCAAATAAAAACTCCAAAGTTCTGTTTGACACGATCAATCAGATAGTTTCACCTAAAACGCCCCAAATCCCTGTGTTCTCAAGGTCTGATTGTAACAACTTCCTTTCATTCTTTGACAACAAAATTAGAAACATCAGGTCAGGTTTCTCACCCCCATCTGCTCCCTGTTCTCCCATCCACCCTCCTCCTTCCCATACCTGGTCCTTCTTCACACCTGTTCATTTTCAAAACATCTGTCTCATTCTTAAAAACATGAAGCCAACTTCAAGCCCAGTTGATATTCTCCCAACCTCTTTGCTTCTTAAAGCTTTTGACCTAGTTGGCACATGCATTGTTGATTTTATCAATCTATCCCTCCAAACCGGCTCCGTCCCCTCCATCTTTAAACACGCTGTTATTGAACCCATCCTTAAAAAACCCAGTCTGGACTCCTCTCAGCCAAATAACTACAGGCCCATTTCCAAACTGAGCTATATCTCTAAACTCTTAGAAAGAGTTGTGGCTGATCAGCTGGTCTCTTTTCTGGAACAACACAACATTTTTGATAAATTCCAATCTGGTTTCCGTAAAAAACATTCAACAGAAACAGCTTTACTCAAAGTATCCAGTGACATCATGATGGCAGCAGACTCCGGGGAGTTTACAGTCTTAGTTCTGTTGGACCTTTCTGTTGATCACAGCACCTTAATGAACAGACTCCGTGACCTGGTGGGGATCTCTGGAACAGTTTTAGACTGGTTCAGATCGAACCTCTCAAACAGAAGTTTCAGTGTCCATATAAACAACATCATGTCAGATACTACAGATCTGTTCTGTGGGGTACCCCAAGGCTCTGTTCTGGGTCCACTCCTGTTTTTACTATATCTCCATCCTCTTGGACAGATCATTAGTAGATGTCACAATGTCTCCTACCACCTTTATGCAGATGACATTCAGCTGTACTGCTCCTTCAAGGACTCAGAGTTCTACAAACTGTCTGAACTACTGGAGTGTCTGTCAGCTATTACTAACTGGTTAGAAAAGAACTTCCTTCAGTTAAACCCTGAAAAAACTGAATGTCTGATTGTTGCCCCTGATAGGATGGTCCCTCTGATCAGTCAACATATTGGACATTTAAGTTCTGCTGTAAAGTCAAACCTGAGGAATCTGGGTGTTATTTTCGACCAATCAATGTCTCTTGAAAGTCACTAAAAACAGCTGGTCAGAAACTGTTTTTATCATCTGAGAAATATTTCCAAACTGAGAAAGTTGGTGTCAAAACCTGAACTGGAAATGGTTCTTCATGCTTTTATCTCCTCCCGTCTAGATTACTGTAACACACTTTTCACATGTTTGAACCAAAAAGCCCTTTATGGCCTTCAGCTGGTCCAGAACTCTGCAGCGAGGCTCCTCACTGGAGCAAACAGAAAAGATCACATCACTCCTATTCTGAAGTCTCTGCACTGGTTACCTGTTAAATGTAGAGTTCATTTAAAAATCCTGACTCTAACTTTCAGGGCCCTACATGGTCAAGCTCCTGTTTATGTTACTGAACTGATAAAGACCTACGCTCCAACCCGAGTCCTCAGGTCCACAGACCAGAATCTCCTAACAGTTCCAAGGACCAGATTTAAAGTCCAGGTGATCTCTCCTTCCAGTCTGTTGCACCGCGACTTTGGAATGACCTTCCTTTAGTTTTACGCTGTATAGACAGTCTGGACTCCTTTAAAAAGCAGTTGAAGACCCAATTATTCAAAACTGCTTTTAAATAACTCTTTTATGTTCTCTTGTTGTTGTTTAATGATTTTGATTTGTAATGATATTTTGTTTGTTTTATTGATTTTATTTGTTTTATCATGTTTGATTCTGTTTTCTGTGAAGCACTTTGTGATTTTTTCTGTGAAAGGTGCTATATAAATAAACTTTACTTACTTACTTACTTACTTTATACTCCTCAACCGCAGCATTAATTAGTTTTTGTGAAGACCACTAAGTATTCATTTATTATATTTTCTCATCCATGTCTGACACTAATAATCAGCAGTGACCTGAAACGATTCAGCTGAAGAGCTTGGACTTACGGTGGAGTTGGCACATGGGAAGAACATCCCCAGACAGAACAGGCCGAGAATAGGACCGCCAACCATCCCAAAGATTTTCAAAGCCACCTGGAGTCCAAACATAACTAATAAAATAACCTCAACAGAAATGTATATTCTAATGTGATCAGACACCACGAGGACTCACCTGTAACACAGAATCCCCCATGAGGTGGGCGAGGTAAGCCATGGCCAGGCAGAGCAGCCCATAGGACATAGCTTATTGAGGAGGAACAAGTTCAGCACGTCAGAACAAACTTCAGCTCTGTCTCATTAACTGTTTAGCTTAAAAGCAGCTCACCTAGAGCTTTAGACACCAGGGTCGCTCTGGACTCGGACATGGAGGGGAAGTGTGGTTTGATGAGGTCTTCCATCGTCACAGTAGCCAGAGAGTTAAAGGCAGAGGAGATGGTGCTGATGAAAAATGATTATTATTAATGCCCTCTTTTATTTCATCTCAAATAACAGAACTCACCATCACTTTCCTAGATGCTGTGAACATTTAAAGTGGATTGTATTCTCTGATAGCACCTTCAGATGACGTATTGCATAACTTGAGCCAAAGTTTATTATCTAAAAATGACTGAGTCTGTCATTTCTGTGTTTGAGAATGTGGTGGTGGGGGGGGGGGGCAGCAACAGGAATCGTGACTGGTCCCGGTCCAGACCGGCCCAAAGTTACAGGCTCATTGAGGATTAAGATGCCTGATTGCCCGATGGCCAGTGCAGCCCAGTCTCCTTCCAGACCCAGTGCAGGCGCCGTCAGTGGGAGCAGCTCAGTGCGGATTTCTGTCCAGGTGGAGGCCGGTCGATCCAGACACGCCTCCTTCCCCTGGACACAGGTCCTCTCACAGCAGCACAGAACCTCGGTCCACTTGGCTGGTGCTGCATGTGCTATTGGTGGGGATTTCTGTACCCTTAGATCCAGTTATTGGTGAGGACACGTCACCTCTGTCCACGCTAAATATACGCCAATGACCTTCACTCTTCTCACGCAGGGCTGTACGTTAACTTTTTTAGCTCGTAGCACCGGTGCTACAAAGGTTGCAGGTTTTGTAGCACAGAACAAAAAGTTGTAGCACCAGCATAAAAATTCAGCTACAATCTCTAAAGCCAAAATTAGTACCCATCGTTTTAACACACTGAGAAAGTGCTAATTGTGAAAACACAATAACAAGAAATATCTTCAAACATGTTTATATGTCAATGTCATTTCAAGAAGAACATTTATTCATTCAAATTAGTGTAGATTTTTTTCAAAGTGCGAGTGTGAGCTGAGAAATGTGTGCACAAAACCACAAAAACAGATGTTTTCAGCTGCTATAATCTTTGATTTATTAATAAAATGCAGAAACTGTTATAATTCTACTTTATATTACTTATTTATGAACTTTGACTCATCTATTTTAAGCTTCTGCTCTGTAGCACTTTGAGATTGTGAAACATAAAGTGCTATATAAGTTAAATTTATTATTATTATTATTATTATTATTATTATTAATTTCGATGTTGAAAGCAAATTCAC
Source organism: Callopanchax toddi (assembly GCA_006937965.1). Classification (NCBI taxonomy): domain Eukaryota; kingdom Metazoa; phylum Chordata; class Actinopteri; order Cyprinodontiformes; family Nothobranchiidae; genus Callopanchax; species Callopanchax toddi. The sequence goes on along the minus strand of SSNR01000101.1, from coordinate 280,638 downwards.
AGGCAGACAGTTTTGATGGTGTACAGTGAGACTGTGATGTTTTAAAATGTTCATTTGTCTCCTGATTCTGAATCTGCTGCATAGTTCTTGCTAAACAGATTTTACTTCAGTAAATAAATGTTATTAAAACTTAGGTCTGCTGTCCATTGCAGTCCAAGACGGCAGAGCATTTAAATATGATGACCTTTTACTGTGCCACCCTTCTTTGCCCCTGCCTGGACCCCCCAAGAAAAAAGTTGTAGATCCGCCCCTGGGGCTGAGCTGCGTTCAGCGGGGTCAGACTCCGGTGTGAAGCCTCGTCTCCCCCTGACTCGGACCGTGGACTCGTTAACAGACATCAGTGTGACCCGTTCAGATTTATCAGTTCCTCTGGTTTAATGTGTGTCTGAAGCACAGGGAGACTTTCTGAGTCACAAAGAGTTTTTTTCCCAAACAGCTAGAACTGATGGAACTCCGTCGCTAGACTCGCCAGTCGACTCGACGCAGAACTTTAATCCATACAAGTGCGCAAATATAGGCTATATATATTAATATGCTTTACATTGTTTCAAAGTCATCACGGCTCCTGCGAAGGGTCGGGTGTCGTCCCGCACCAGTGCGTTGAGCCTAGGTGTTTCCAGTACTGGCGATCTTGTGCCAGCTGCGCCACGGCATGACGGCAACTCCGGATTGTTGGGAGGTCGTCCGCAGCGACATGGAACCATCGGGTGCGGCCGGGGTTTAGGTCGTGGTCGTCTCCAGGCTGCGGCCCTCGGGTCAAAATGCAGAATGTCTCTGGTCGGATGACCAAAACGGAGACGAAGGACGTGCCCGAGCCAGCGGACGCAGCGCGTTGCGCTGCCAGGCAAGATGCTCTGCACTGGCGCCGCGCCTGAGTTCTAGCGCTAGGCTGGAGACCCGCTGAGGCCACCTGACATTGTTTTAAAGCACTTTAAGTTAATTCTGAAGGTGTGGGGGTGCGCCACGATCAATTACATGTAGAGGAAACCCTGATCGCACAAGTGCTACGTCTAAAAATAGTTTGTAGCACAGACATTTTTTTTAATCGCACGTGCGACATATACAGTATGTCGCACTGTACAGCCCTGTCACGCATCTTCATTTGCGCAACACACAAACACACAGAGAGAGAGAGAGAGACTACTGAACCCAAGAGAGCGTGCGAGAAGAAAGATTTGACTGAACTTTTCTCTCTTTTTTCCAATTGATGGAAATCCGTCACCCTGATGAAGAACTTTGACCCCTGGACTAGCGGTTAGCTCATCAATCTGGTCAGAATTACTTTATTTTTCCTAACTGAGGTTGTTCTAAAGCTTTCTATATTAGTAAGATGTTAATTTATTATAACTTTTCCACAGAACACCAATATAAAAGATCTGAGATATCACAAACTTTTTAAAGGCTGAGATTTTCTTGTTTCCTTTGAGCTGCCAAAATTAAACTCCTGTCACCTAAAACAACCACTGAAGGACCCACATTTCTTAATGATTAAATATTCAGTGTTTGTGGTATTGTTTTTCCCATTTTGGAACAAATGTAATAAAATGAACTCTTCCTAATAAGCTTTTAACTAGATGCATGTGTAAGTTGAGTTACTTGTTAGTCAAAAATAAACCCCACAAAGTCAAAACTTCTTTCTGTAAAATGCTGATCCTGTAAATAAAGAGACGGTCCTGGAAAGTCCCGTACCTGAGCCCCGCGCTGAACAAACAAGCAACAAACAGTCCAGGAAGCCCAGGCAGGTCCTGCAGCATGTCCATCACAAAATATAGCACCATCTGGGCAAAACACATCACCATGACAACATCCTGGACCATTTGCATACATCTATGTAGTCATGTGAACCACAACATAAAACTGACAATATGGTCTTTATGTGAATGGACATGCTAATGTAACGAGTCAAATATAATAAAACACAAATACTGGAGCTTATTTGCACTTTGCATGAACCTGAAAAGGGGTTGCACAGTGTTTGCATAGATCTTAGACCTACTGCATCGGCAGGAGAGTTGCGCAGCACGCCAGCGTGGTCCTCTCCACAGTATCGTGCAAACATGACCAGACCCATGATGCAGCTTAGAGCCAGAGCCAGCTGCAGAGAAGGGAACACCATGTAGCACGACCTGCACGAAGCACAAGCAGCAACAGAGTCGGAGGTCAGTCGTTTCCTTTAATCTAAGTTTGACGGAGCAAATTCAATAATATTTGCTCTTTGATGTGATTACAGGATAAAGACCATGTTTGAATATATAAACAGGTGACTGAGTGTCTGAGGATGATGGGAGACTTTAGTCACATAATAAAGTTTAGCTCCAGATGAAAAATGAGCAGAACTGTTACTGGAATAAATCTGCAAAGAAACAAAAAATGTTGTGACATTTCTCTCTGAGTTAGTTTTTAACCTGAAGGAGGCGTTTGAGGAAAACTGGGCCTCGTTCCTGTGAATCTGATGCATCGAAATGTATTTCAGTGCCCTCCGGTGAACAAAACAAACAATCCCTCTCACACTGCATGTGGATTCTTTTAGACCTTCCTAAATAAAAAGTCTCATCTTCATTTTCAGACCAAGATCACTGGGACCCTGCGTACCTGACAGCCTCTCTCTCTGTGCGAGCGCTAAGGTACCTCTGGACCTGAGCCTGGTTCACTCCATACAGCGACAGCATGAGGAAAACCCCACCAACCCCGAGAGTCCAGAAGGTGTGTCTCTCTGTAGGATCGGGGTTCAGGCTAAAAACACAGGAGAGCAGGTGGGTTAAAGACTGGATTTGTTCTGCAGCAGCAGCAGCACATGAGAAGGAAACCGTTGTGGACAGTCTTTAATGTGATCACAGAGCAGCTGTTCTTCCTGAGAAGTGAACACTTCATTGTGTTTTCTGCTGACATGTACTGTACTGTATGTTGGTTTTCTATACATACACTCAGATACATGTGGTATTAAATAAACAAAACAAGAAGCCTCGTCTGCTGCTGTTACAAGAAAAAAAGACATTTGTTTCCCTCTAAATGATGTCAAACCAAAATTCATCTGCAATAATAATAATAACTGATCACTTATTGATCAATTATTATTATAATAACTGATCATTTATTGATCCAAGGAAATGTGGAAGTGAGGCGCTTCGGTGAGACAGACAGCTGGATGTCCAATAGTTGCTTTCGATCCGAAACGTATGATTGGCTGAGGTTTTTAGAGAACTACGGGACAACCACTTTATTGATTTCTTTTGGGTTTTTTAATCTCCACAATATATTTATAGCTATACTATGTTAGAATGTTGTTAAGAGGCATGAAAAAAAATGTTTTAAGCTACATTGTTTACCAGATTTGCTATAGCACCTTTAAAACGTTCTAAAACAAGCGTAGACAAACACTGTTCTATTCAAGCAAGGTTTCCTTATTTTACCTCTTCATTTAATAGGAAGATATTACAAAAATACAAGTTTTCTAAGGTACTAGTAGTACTACTATCTAAATGAAACTCAAAGGACAGCCAGTCAGTGTTTGTCATTTCTCTACTCACTCCAGACCAGAGATGCGGTTTCCCTCCAACACCTTCCTCCAGACTTCAGACACTCCTCCAGTCCTCTGGACTCCAACCACTATGACAGCCAGCTGACCAGCAAACATCACAACAGTCTGAAAGACGTCCGTCCAGATGACAGCCTTCAAACCGCCCTGCAAACAGGTTAACACCACGTGAACAGAGCAGCACTGAAACTCAACAGCTTCATGTCCGTTTCGGGTAACAAGAACAGGTTTTTATTTGACACATTCCCCTGAGGGTTTTAGTGAGCTCTCCGAGAGGTGACTTGGTTCAAATATTATGACTGCCAAGTGCCACATTCACCTACTTAACACAAACGTTACACTTCTGTCCTTAACAGCAGCTTTAAAGGATTATGTGAGACGTTCAACTCGACGTCTCTTCATCAGGATGAGCCGCCTTCAGAGGTCAAAAGTTTTACACAACAATCCTAAATCACACATGGACTGTTTAACAGCACCCAGCCCGAGAGCTCACGATGGCAGACGAAACGACAGAAAAATACTAAACACAAGAGTTTCTGTATCTGCAGGTCAGCTACAGGTTGTAACAGTATCATCAGCATCTGTAGTGATCATCACATAAAAACATAGAAAATGTGATTTTTTTTTTCTTTATAAAGTATTTTTTAATTGATTAATAGTTTCTCAAGTCATCCATAATTTTACTCCATGCATATGAAAAATGTGTCTGACAACGTCAATGCGCTCACAATGAAAAGGAAATAAACATAGATGTTCTAAAAAAAACCATCAGAACTATAAACAAACTGTTTTCATATTTTAACCTGATCTGTTGTTCAGTGATTAAACTGTTAATATTGGATTGAATACACTAGAATGTCTGTACGCTAAAGAATATTCATTATTACAATAAGACCCAAACAGCAGCAGCTAATAACACTGATGTAACTGTGGGATGTCAGGATGTTTATCTCCTTCACTTCTCATTTAAACAATCAGCTGTTTGTTACGGACGAAGTCCTGAGGTGAGCTTTTAAAACATTTTCTTTCCTGTAACCTAATGTGTTCAGTGAATTTATTTTTAACAGAAAAAGCATCAAAGAATGCAGAAAATGGATCTTTTTATGTGAACGTGCTCTGAGACTAAAGCTAAAGGCCTGAATTAACAACGAAACATCTGATTAAGTTATTTATCTGACATTTTTAAGTTGAGTTTTAGGTTTTGTAAAGCCAGACTAGGGGGTGGGGTTAGCCCTGTTATGGGGAATTTGCTTTATTTTACACCCCCCAGTATTTATTTTGTAGTTAATATTTGTCCCATTTTAGTTTATTTTTTATAAAATACCATGGAGTCAACCTAACAGCCTCCTTGGGTCTAGCACAACGCCTAGCTGTCCCACAGCCAGAGACTATCAAGTGAAGCTGTGATAAAATGACTCATTATAACTCACCATTGTTGTGTACAACGTGCACACCAGACCAGTAGCTAACACTGCTCCCCATAACTCAAATCCAGTAACTGAAATAAGTCATAAAAACACATTGAAATGAAAAAAACATCTAATTTAAACGAGTCAAATTAAAACAGATCAACTCTTCCTACCTGCATTCAGAGCAAAAGCAGGCGTATACACACAAACGCCCATATAGACGACCTTAAACCAGGGAAACATGAAACAAATCAGAGCACAACACCACTGAGACTAAACATTTCCTAACTGTTACAGGAAGACACTGATAACCAGTCAGAATTAGGAGCACCTGAATCCACTCACCATCTGAAAGATGAAGGTCAAAGTCCCACAGATTCGAACAGCTTTGCTGAAACGCAGTTCAAGATACTGAGAGACAAAACAACACATGAGCGGTGAGGCTCATTCATGGTGTTGGTTGCATTCATACAATTCTCTGCATACCTGGTAAGCACTGGAGAGACGCAGCCTGTACAGGACTGGGACGAAAACATGAGCTGGAATTAGAAGTCCTAAAACATAAGCACAGCCGATGAACCAGTACTGAGTGCCGTGAGTGTAGATCTCAGCGGGGACGCCGATGATCGCCACGGCCGACTGGAAGGAGGCAATGAGGGACAGCGAGATGGGAAGGCAGCGCATGCTTCTGTCAGCCATCAGGAACTCCTGCGTGGTGCGCTGCCGGCCGCCGGTCAGGGCGTAGTACAGCCCGATGCCCAAGGAGGCAGCGAGCAGCATCGCAAATATCACATAGTCTACAACCGAGAAGTGCAGGTCCATTCTGATCGTCTCCAGGCTGGAGGAGGTTCTGTGTTCCTGTGGTCACACTCTCACTCAAACAGGAAACGTCTCTGATCATACCCATCAGTCAGACAGTCCAGCAGCCTAGAGGGAACTTAGAAAGGACGTGTACTCATGTTTGAATGGAGGCTTTACAGTTTTACATTACAAATAACTTCAATAGAAAACAGATAAAACAATCCTCTTTAAATGGTTCATGAATTAGAAGTATAGAAGAAAAACTAAACTAAACAAATTGAGATCAAATGAGCTGTATCTGAAATAACTTCTGCTCAAACAACTATTTTAAATTAATCCAATTCAAAGGGGATGTTCCAGAGCTCAAGCCCCATGAAGATAAACAGCAGCAACAAATCTCCGGGTAAGTTAAAGGTCACGAAATAAAACCCTCAGCTAAAACTCTGCAGTGAGACAGACGTCTGTTTTAATTAACATTATACAACCCACAAAGTGTGTAATAACACAGCTAAAACAGCAAAAACATTGCCTTCTAAATGACCTTAAACTGATTTATTTACACATTGCCTTTACTGGAATACTGGACTTTACCTGCTCATTACTGGAGCCATCTGAGCTCAACATAGTGTTTAATGTGGTTTTTATGTGTGCCTGGGAATGGGTTGTGGACTGGGAGGGGAGAGCGTCATAATTGTTCTATGTGTGGGAAAGGGAGGGAATGTGGGTTGTATGGGTCATTTTAATCTGTCAAGCACTTTGTGTTGCTCGCTGGGGCATGAAAGGTGCTATATAAATAAAGTTTGATTTAATTTGATTTGACTTTAAGACCTGACTGTGCTGAATAAATAAATGCTTTGCTTTATTTAGAGATGCAACAAGGCATTAACTGGTGATTGTAATTGACCAATCTTTGAAGATTACCTGAAATGAAATGCAAATATCTGATGTCACTTTCAGTCCCTGAAGAGCAACCAGCAATAAAAATTCCGACCTTTTTCCCTGGTTCATGAACTCATCTAGTAATAACAGAACTTCCAGGTGGAAGTCAATCATTATTACTCTCTGTAATGACACTTTTTCCTGTAGCTGTGTTGACCCCTCGTGTCCCAGAATGCACTCTGTCTCTGCATGTCAAATCACTAACAGAAATGTAAAGCATAAAAACCTGTAAAAATATTACGTAATCGGAAGGCTAGACCCGGAACAAACTCACCTGTGTGTGGAGGGCTGCGCTGAGAGGCTTCTACAGGTAAAAGTCTCAGAGAAACCACGTGGTTTGTTTTGACACGTTTAAGAGAGAGAGCTTCGATTTGGTTCCATGAGGAGGAAAAACGACCCTTTTCGGTCGAAATGAGGTCACGTTTTGTTGAACATTAACTTCCGTGTTCTACCTCCTGAGTTTGCGTTGATTAGCGTTAGTTACTGACCCAATCTGTCGCTCTTCGCTCCACGCAACAACAAACTGTTTTCAATTTGCTTCCGGTGTGGAGTATGGCAAGCAAACAACATACAATATCATGTCGTTCAAAACAATTATTAGAATTCAAAATTTCCTCCCCCTAAAGCCAAGCTGTTCAAACTTTTTTTTAAACTGTAAAACGTGTCAAAACCAGACAAGTTGTGAGTGTCTTCAATGGTTTAGATAAGATAATGTCAGGTTAACACTGTATTATTTTGTTTCTTTTCAGGTTTCTTTTTTCTTTTCTTTTTTCTTTCAATCTCTTAAAACTGTTTGTTAAAGCATTGCTCAATCTTGGTGGTTAAAAAAAGATACAGCTGAAAAGATCATTCTTATTTATAGGCCAGTTATTGTAGTTTGTGATTCATGTTCTTGGTCTTCAATACAATTTAAAATGTGTGTGTGTGTCTGCGTGCATGTGCGTGTAAAGGTCCTAAAACATAAGCACAGCCAATGAA
>SSNR01000101.1:171386-272966 GCA_006937965.1 Callopanchax toddi | reverse complement strand
TATATATATATATATATACATATACATATATATATATATACATATATATATATACATATATATATATACATATATATATATATATATATATATATATATATACATATATATATATACACACACACACACACACACACACACACACACAGTATATGCACTGCCTTTATTTTTTATTGGATTTGTTTTCCAAATTCGTATTCATTCACAGCAGCACACATACAGACATGGCAACCAGAACTGTGTCAATCCAGGTGATGAACTGCCTAAGGAACATTACTAAATATATTTGTAAAGAACATAAACGGTAAAAATAAGGAAGTGGGGTAAGAGGTTTTACATTAGATATCTAGTTTAGTGGGAAGATGTTTTAAAGTATTATGGTGATTATTTATTTCAAGCAGTTTTAGAGATGTTATGGTAAATGGTAAATGAGGTACCGACCCCAACTGGGAACCACTGAGTAGACCACACGTTGAATAGGAATAGCTGGGGCGTGGTTTGGCTTTATGTTACAACGGCTTGCCAAAGCTATGTCGCTTGCATTGCGCATGCAGTAGCCGCCAAAATTGAAAAACATACAGTGGATTCATTATCATTTACTAGTTACTTTAGGTATCTTAAATTTAACGTAAAACAGGAGAAACATGGAGGGAGCGTCCACGAAAGGTACGGACCTGCAAAGCTAACTGGCTAGCATTTAAATGGAGTTTGTTGTGATGCTGTGTTAGCAAAGCTGTGTTGTGTGAGTCCTGTCTTAGAAGAGACAATTGTATTTTATTATTATTTGTAGGTGTTTTGAATCACCTGAGTATGATGGAAGTTCAAGCAAGGACCCGTGGACGTCATCCTCAGCAGCAGCCGAGTCGTGTGAAGGTGCTAATGGCTAAAGTTGAAGCACTGAAAGCTAAAAGAGAGCAGCTAAAGGCAGAGATACAAACACTCAAGGTCAGAATTCAGCTTGTGAAGAGAGCAAAAAACACAGATGGGCATAAATGTATGAGGGACTTTTAGCTGGTCCAATAAAACCTGGTTTGTTTAGTTTCTTCACCAGTCCGCAGCTATTTTAATTTCAACTGAAAGTGAACAACATAAACATGTGATCTGTTTGCAGTGTTTTCAGTGCCTGGAGCTTGGTGATCTATGAGGTCCTGGCAGTTACTTAATAAATCAACTCCATTAACTTCAGGAAAGGGTTTTAAAAATTATCAAAGGGGAAAAATATTTAAACAAAACAAATCCAGACAAATCATGTGACCATTTTACAAAGAGGTGACTATAAATAAAAATAGATGCATAATTAAACAAAAATGATCGTGAGATGAAATACAAAACATCAGGGTCAAATTTTCAGGAATAGCTCTAGATGTTTTATAGAAAATCCCATGGTCCGCCCTCCCAAAAAAAAAACATACATTTTTACACATAAACTAATTATAGGAAATCGGATCTTCTCAGTCATTTAACAGATGCATCACTGTAGAAACATACATTCTTAAAAATGTCAGAAATATTGTTCTAAATCAAACACATGACAACATGATGCAGCACAATGGTCTGGTCGATTCATGCATATGATGTTAATTTACCTTATTTAAATATCTGTCTAGTATAAGTATTAGGGCTGCAGCTATCGAATATTTTGTAATCGAGTACTCTATCGAATCTTTTTTCGATTAATCGAGTACTCTAATAAATTACATGTATGTATATATAAATATACATGAATATACATACATATAAATATATATGTATAAATTACATGTACAATGTATAAATCTGAGAGAAAATAACAAAGTATTAAACATTTTTTAAATAAAAAATAGATATAAACCATGGTTTTGTGGCATATAAGTGCATTTACTATTATTACTGGTATTTATTGCTTACCTCGGAACTTTCTGTTATGTCACTGTCTTCCCCTCACACACCTTTTTTTCAGTCGGACTGAAGTGACAGCGCTGCAGCACCAAGTTAATTCTATACGCGATGCGTGGCTTCGACTAATTGCTGGAATGCCTGTTTTTTGCGGCACAAATCTCATAGCATACGTTTCATTTTGCTCTGTTCCCGTTTACCTTTCCAAAATGCGGCGAAACTTTAGAGTTTTTCGGAATTTTTAACCCGCAACTCGCTACGGTGTTTTGACAGGGAGGGGAGGGGCTCTCTGCTCCTCCGTCTCACCTGTGTCTCCACCCGTGTAGCTGCGCAGGCGGATAAATGAAGCATCTCAGTACCAAAGTCGGCACCGTGTTTTTTCGCTACCGGTACCTACCGACATCTTTCAGTCTGTACCGGTCTAGTACTAGTAGTAATAGTACGGTCTAGTTGTCCGCCATGGCTTAAGATAAAATTAAGTTACATTCGCTACTCGCGTGTGCATTCATTGCAGTGTGTATGTGCGCCACTTATTTCGGTCCGGGTGAAACATGACCGCGGGCGATTGCAAAGCCATAAATGAATTAAATATAAATATTTTGGTTTTGGTGTAAAGTTTATAAAAATAATTTCTTTACTATACTCAGATATCAATAGTTCTATTTCTCTGCCTTTTGGAACAACTAAACGCTTTAATATTAGACGAGGAATACGTCAGGGATGCCCAACTTCTCCTTTGCTTTTCATTATTGTAACTGAACTATTAGCCATTTTTTTGAAGCACAATCCAAATATTCAACCCTTGAATTTGATGGGGACTCCATTGATTATAAGTCAATTAGCAGACGACACTACGTTGTTTTTAAAAAACATCTCACAGGTTCCTCTTACACTTGCTGAAATTTCTTTATTTTCAAAAGCTTCTGGTCTGTATTTGAATACTGGCAAATGCGAGTTATTGGCAATTCATGATCACCCACCTGCTATCGTTTCTAACATAGCCATTAAAACCGATATTAAATATTTAGGTATTACAATTTCGAAGGATACAAGTAAAAGAGAAACTCAAAATTTTGAACATAATATCCAAAATTCTAAAAAAATTCTAAATAGCTGGCTCCAAAGAGACGTATCCATCTTTGGACGTGTCTTGCTTACTAAAACAGAAGGTATTTCTAGATTGATTTATCCCTCACAATGTCTATCATTATCTACTGGAACAATCAAGAAAATAAATCAAATTAACTTCAACTACATCTGGAAAAATAAACATCATTACATTAGAAAAAATGATACAGTAAAATCATTGGAAGAAGGTGGTTTGAATGTGATTGACTTTGAGTCAATGAATGGGGCCATCAAAATAAAGTGGTTGCAATCTTTCTTAAAGAAATGTAACAATATCTGGTTTTTTCTCCCCAAGGTAATATTTGAAAACGTTGGAGGTGTTGAATTTGTTCTGAAATGTGATTTTGAAATTTCTAAACTACCAATTAAATTATCGAATTTTCATAAACAGGTTCTTCAGTACTGGAAACTAATATATAAACACAATTTCTCCCCTCACACGACCTCAATTTGGAACAACAGGTGCATCTTAATAAATAGGAAGTCTATTTTCTATAAGGATTGGATGGACCATGGAATTTGGACAGTTCTACATCTATTAGACAGTGATGGTAACGCCTTATCATACAATGAGTTTACCAACAAATATGACATAGTATGTTCTAGACAGAAATTTTTCAAAGTTAGGAATGCCATCCCCGCACCAATGTTTCAGATGGCTAAAGCTTGTTTAACTTATTCCTCCTGTATAATTAGAGAACCGTCATTAATGATTGAAGGATGCCAATTTAAGGATAAGACATGTAACAACAAATTTTTAAGAAAAACTCTTACAAAAGAATATTTTCCGTCTCAACTGAAACGAAAACATCTGTTTAGAGGTTATAAATCTAGTTTCTTGATTAAATATCTTTCTTTCCCGATTCCGCCTAAAGCTAAAGAAAATCATTTCAAACTTTTACATGCCATTTATCCATCCAATGACTATTTACACAAAAAATTCAATATCGGTATGAATGCTTGCACTTTTTGTAATACTGACGCTGAAACGGTTGAACATCTTTTTTATTCGTGTGAGAGCTCCAAAGGTTTTTGGACAGGTTTTCAGCACTGGTTAACGTGTAAGAACATTTACTGCCCCCCGATGACTTTTCAAATAATTACATTTGGTTTACAAACAGAAGATAAAACAGTGGATTTTGGAATTAACAATTTGCTTATATTGGCAAAGTATTTTATTCACAAATGTCGCTTTTTGAAGATTCCCCCAGTTATTGTTGCATTTAAAAATGAAATGCTTCTACTAAAAAAATCAATAAAACTATGCAAAGTAGGCTTTGCAAAAATCTTAATGGATTTTATGAAACAACTGTTTGATCAATGATTGAGATATGCATATATGTATATGTACTTGTACTGAGACCTATATATTCTTGACCATATGTTTTTTTTTTCTTTTTTCTCTGTAAATGTTCTTCATAATATTCCTGTTCATACTATATCTTTGACTACTGCTGCTGAGTTCTTTCAATGTTATACTTATAACAATTTCGACATGTAAACTTTATATGCTGTATTGTCACAAGTTCTAAATAAAACTTAAAAAAAAAAAATTAATTAAATGTGAATTAAACGAAGCCTCGAGGCGGAGAATTTGCCTCGAGGCTTTTTTGTACTCGAATTATTCGAGGTACTCGAAGAATCGTTTCAGCCCTAATAAGTATGACCTATTTTTGAAATACAGTTGTTATTTTTGCACATAGTTTGTGATGTAATGAGCAGATGAACACAACCTGAAACTTTTTATTCATCATTAAACATTCACATATTTCAGTTCATGTATATAAAGTGCTGCTGTCGAATAATGTTTTATTTCCCTCTCCTTCATTGCAGCGTCTCCAGGTACTGAGGTCATCTGAGGGTAAACAGAGCGGACATGAAGAAGAGGAGGAACCAGATGAAGACTCTGAGGACTCACAGCTGCTGCAGCTGATGGCCAGACATTCTGAGCTGACGGATCTTCTTCACGCTCATCACCTCATCGGTACCGACAGCCAGCTGTTTTACTTCCTCTTTTCCAGTTCTGGATATTTCATGTACAGGTCACCAGATTTCTGTCTAATCGTCTCTTTTCTCCTGAATTAATTTAAAAAAGGTGGATATGATGTCATAAGGACCCGTCAAGGTAAAGGAGTGTGTGTATCTCTGGCGACCGCTTATGAGGGCGTCTATTTAGACACCTATAACCTGGAGATGGATCTAATGCCAAAGGTGAGGATCGGTCGACACAACATCCCCCCCTTCATCCCTCTGAACAGCCTCGCCGAACAGGGTGACATGCAGACAGGCGTGAAGACGTTTCTCAACGTTCTAAGCCAGCATCTCAACGCGTTTGCTGGTCGTCAGCAGCAGCTGAAGCTTGTTAAGGTGTCTGACTTCTTCCATTCAGTAAAATATTCAGATTTATTTTATAAATAAAATGTCTTAATATTTATCTGACTCCATCCTCTTGTTGTCTTTTAGGAGCAGCATAAGTCTGTGGAAGTGATGGAGAGCAACGTTTTGTGTTCGATATTGGTGCTGATGTTCACTATGCCGAGAGAAAAGTCGGGCATGCTCTGCACGCTGGACTACACGGACCACAGCAGGTGTTTTCCAACTCGAGTCCACTTTGACTGTGAAGGTAGGACAGCTGGGCCGAGTCATCCTGTTCCTCAGTGGCGTGATGCCAAGCATGGGACAGATTTGGTGCTTTTAAACCTCCCATAGTTTCTTCTTCTTTTCTCACTTTCGCTGGTTTTAATTTATTAACAGAAAATAATCTTTCAAAACCAACCTGGTCCTGTGTGAAAAAGTAATCATCCCCTTTTGTCAAATCATGAATTAATTGTGATTGTCCACATTATCAGCTGAGCTCAGTTTCTCTAGTCACACCCAGGTCTGATTACTGTCAGACCTGTAATGAAATCACTTCAATAGAACCAGTCTGACAACATGGAGTAGGCTAAAAGATCTCAAAAAGCAACACATCGTGTCCTCTTCTAAAGAAAGGGAGAGTTTCAAGACTAAAGTCAGGTTGGGTTGGAGAACTTTTTTCCCCTTTTAATAAATGAAATCAGCATTAAAACGGCTTTCGTATTTCCTCAAGACATCTTTGATATTGAAATATGTGCTGATTCAACGTGTTAAAAGGATACTCCACCAGAAAGTGATTTTTTTGTCTGTTGCCATATTCCTCATAGTTAGATCAGTGGGCCAAAAAAGTTTGTAAACAGCCCAGCTGTTTTCCTGATCCAGCAGTACTCCTCTAGCTTTAGCTTAGTGTAAAACACTGTAAGTGAATGGTAACAACTAGCATTGTGAGAAAAAAAGTCCTTAAAACTCACTCAGTAGTGATAGTAATGATACTAATTCTGCCTAGTGACCTCAGTAAACATATCGACTGTAAGTGAAAATAAAAAGAAACATGAAGGAATTACAGGAACTATTTTAGACTCGGGACTACTTTATTACAAAAAACAGCTGTAAGCCTCCACTGAACGGCGCAACGACATGACGCAGCGGCCCCAAAGACGCCTACATCCGTAAACACAAATACTGGCTACTAGACTAAACCTGGTACAGTTTTTTGAAGATAATCTCTGTGCAGCTCGCGCCTCTGTGTTCTTTTTCTTCATCTTTGAGGTTTTTGCAAACAACATGCGGATACGCATTACGGATGCGAGTGTCTTTGGGGCCGCTGTGTCATGTCCTTGCGCCGTTCAGCGGAGGCTTACAGCTGCTCTTTGTCATAAAGTAGTCCCAAGTCTAAAATAGTGCCTGTAATTCCTTCGTGTTACTTTTTATTTTCACTTACAGTCGATATGTTTACTGAGGTCACTAGGCAGAATTAGTATCATTAGTATCACTACTGAGTGAGTTTCAAGGACTTTTTTTTTCTCACAATGCTAGTTGTTACCATTCACTTACAGTGCTTTATGCTAAGCTAAAGCTAGAGTACTGCTCAATCAGGAAAACACTGGGCTGTTTACTAATGGTTTTTGCCCCCTGATCTAACTATGAGAAATATGGCAATAGACAAAAAAAAAAAATCACTTTCTGGTGGAGTATCCCTTGAAGTGACAAAAAAGCAAAAACAAACAAAACATCTATTGTGTGACAATATTATGAAGCCTTTATTTGTAAATTTTCTTTTTGCAGACGAGCATCTTCCTGACTCTCCACAGTGGAAGAAAAACTTCGGCCTGCTGATGGAGACTCCTGTGCACAAAGCTTTGACAGCCATGAAGAAAATGGGGGATATTCTTTAATTTATTCACTGCTTTCATACTATTTGTTTTGATTAAGCCGTTTCTTTTTGTATTAAATGAAGGGTTCATGTTTCTCCATGGAGTTTCTACACAGCTTTCCAGGCTGCTTTTGTTCCTGAGGGTTTCTGTAAACGTCACCACAGTTTTTTAACTTTCCGCTCCATGTCCTCTCCTGCTCTCTGCTGCAGCCTCTCCAGCTCTTTTTCTGCTATCGAGTCAATACCTGCAATGTTTCTTATCTGCCGGAGTGACGTGCTGCTCTGAACATTGTGTCTGTGTCTCGCTGAACTCGTGAGTTTTCCTGACTGCAGCGGCGGAGCTGAAACAGACCGACTCTGCTCCGACTCTTTAAACACCTGCTTGTGATGGTGAGGTTTGCTAGAATGCACTCTTCCACCAGAGGCATAAATACAGCCTCTGAAGTGCACCTCTGTAGCTTTTAGTTCTTGTATTTCTCTCATGGCGATGTTAACTGTAGCTTTTGGCTCACAGAGTTTTACCATCATCACTCTTTTTTCTTCAGCTATCAGAGATTCTCGTCTTCGTCGAAGCATCCTGCAGGTGTAGCGGCGCTGTTTGTCCAACAGGTTTAGTTTATGTTGGAGGTCTCTGTCCTCCTTTTGGTTCAGGACTCTCAGTGCTCGGTCTCTATAGAATTGCTCCATTGTATAAAAGGGCTTGAAGCAAAACAACATTTAAGCTCTAATCTTTAAATTAAGATGAGTTGTTTTCTATTAAATGTTATTTTCTCACCTGATTTGTCTGTAGGTTGAACAGAGCTCAGACATACGAGTGTGTTTGCTGTCATGGCTGCAAGCGTACGCGTGATAATAGCTCATTGTAAAACCTGCTAAGTGCAGTAATTGTTAGCTGATGCATTCCTTAAAGATTACATTTCCAAGCGGTCACAAGGTCTCTCGAAGAACTAAATAACCGACCTCATGCAAACACTCTAATTTAGTGCAGCGTCAGTGTTTCTGACTTAAATCCTTTTATAGGAGAAATTAATATTTTGGTTTTACAATTTTGCCACCAGGGGGCACAATTCTAGTGTAAAGTTTTCACATGTAATTTTTATTTTTATTTTTATGGGCTTCATTTGTAAATAAAATTCTAAAGTTTCAAGAAATATTAAGCAAAACAAATGTGTGACTGGTTGAATATTTATTTGTGGCAGTAATACTTAATGGTAATAAATCTCATGTCTTTGTAAAGCCTAACTATTTCCTCTTAAAATGAGCAACATTTGTAGGTTGATTATGGGTTGTATCTATTAAATAACTTGACAAATCTCTGCTATTTAGGTCATTTATTGGACCAGCTGATTGAAGTCTGGAGAAATGTTTAAAACGCTTTTTTCTCCTGTCTTATGATAGATTTTTTTTGTTTTTATATTTTAATAGGGAGAAAAGCCTGTTTCATTTTACAGGAATATTTCAAATACTATAAGCTAATAATCCAAATATGCAACCTCGTGCACTGCAAATTGTCCATACTGTAGACAAATAACCAATAAAACACCCCTTCAAAATGACTGAAATATCCCTTTAATTTATAAACCTGGTCTAATAATGGTGAGGCTAATATTATAGGTTGTTTATATTGCATTGTGGGGGTGGGTAGGGGGCGGGGGGCTAACTGGCATTGAGCATATCGGTGTAAAATGCTCTAAATTGTATTGTTTGGCTTTAATCATGATTTCTCTTTTCAGAACACAATCTCTCTGATCTCTAGTCAGGGCCATGCAGAGACGTTTTAAAAGTGTTTAAACTTTAAATGGTCCAGAAAAGAGTACACATTTATCATCGTAAAGCTGTCGGTATTATTGGATAACCGCAACAATACAGCGATGATAGGCTTCAGATGTTTGGATGTGTTTAAGACTCTTATTGTGAAGGACTAAAGGCAATTTCCTTCAGTCCTTCACAATAAGAGTCTTAAATTTAGAGCATTGATGCTTTAAATTCTGTTATGGACAGAGCTGCAGAAATGACCAAAAAACATAATCAAGATAACACTGTTTTTATAGTAAACTCAGTGAAAACACACCCTGAACCCTCCGTTACAACAACAATAATAAATCAAAGAGCAGGTTAAGGAGCCCTTCCTCAGCATGATCTTTTGACTTTCAATATTTTGTTTAAAATAATATGTTTGCCTTTTCTCAACATTACAACTTTAATTGCAACTCTTCCTCCTTTTTTTGTGTGTTTCCTCTCACTGGTCCTAATACACCATTGTAAAATATTAATAATGATCCATTGAACAAAACATTAATTATTTAAACTTGTTTTACATCTGAGACTGTTTTTTCCATTAAACATTAGTTTTACTTGATCATTTCTGTTATAATTTCATTATAAACTAGTGGTAAAAAGTCATTCAAGCTAAACAACTTAAGTATGTTGACCAAAATATCACAGGATGCCTTTAAGAGGATGAATGTCTGAACAGAGATTCTTTCACTGACCCCCATTAAAAGCTGCCCTCTTTCTAATAAATAACTGAATAAAGCTCACACAACCAAATGGATAGTGCGACATTTTGTGGATGTGTGCAGAATGACCTAATAAACTAAAATGCATTTTTATATGTTTTTGTCTTAGTGTGATGATGTATTTTTACCATTTCATATTGATTAAACTGTCCTATCAACCCCTTTGGTAATGTAATAAACTTTCAAATATTGTTCATCCTTGTTTTTTAGATATATTCCTTTAAACTGTAATGACTAAAGACAACTACCTTTGACTTTTAAAAAGTACTTTTGTACTTTATGAATGATCTGTCCAGATAATAAACGAATCCTCCTGAAACAGGACCTGAGGAGAGTTTGGTAGTGAAGTGTTCCTTTAAATACCCGGATGGGAAGCCTGCCCCTCCAGGAGGCTGTCACGTCCACTCTGAGGAGGACCATGGTTCAACTCAAACATCACGACAAGACTCAGACGTCTCAAAGCTGATCAGCTGTTCACCTCCCACACCGGTAAGTTCGCTCATTTGATCAACATACCAAAATAATCAGGTCACAGCGACTTCCGGTTATTTGTCTTTATCTCAGAGGTATTTCACTTTCCTGCTCTAATTGTTTCGGTTAATCTAGCTTAATTATGCACTTTTTTTTTGTTCAAATGTTTTAAATCAAAAATACTTTTAATGTATTGCCTAATTATATTTTTTACAGCGCATGCGCGTTGCGTAATGGTCAGAACTTTAGATTGTCCCCCAAAAAAGCCTGAATTACTTCATGAAATAAATCTTCCCGTTTTCTCTTCTGCTTTTTCCTGCAGTCACTGTCCTCTCTTCTCTCTTCCTTCTGCCAAATAGTTTTGTTTCTGTTGTAGCGGTAGCGGCACCGAGCAGGAGTACGGGAAGCAAAGGGGTCCAAAATTCACCATTACTAATGATTTTGATTTTTTTTTTTTAACATAAAGGTTTGTAGACCAGGCTGTTTATGTTCGTAACACTTAATTGAAATGCATGTGTGTGTGTGTGTGTGTGTGTGTGTGTGTATACATTATTACTATTATTGTTATTATTAAATTAAACAAACTACAGTTCTTACTCATGACCATCAAAAGTATTTCTATTACACATTTTATTGATCTTTTTAATATTAGTGGTCCAGTCCTATAATCAGACATTTTTTAATCTTTTTAAAATTATTTTGAACATGATAAAATAATATATTGAAGCATTAACAAAAAGTTTCTTAAATAAAAGTAGAAAAGTCTAATATATATTTAAGTCACTGGAAATTTAGCGATTTGCTCAACATATTTCAGTTCTGCATTACTTTTAATCTATAAAGGATAGTGACATTTTTTGCAATAACATCTTCTCTTTTTTTGTCAATCACATAAATTAGCCACCACTGAGACGATCAAATGCATCAGATCCTTCAAACTGGACGATTTTTACTAAGAAACCCCTACGAGGCAGTGAGTTTGTATCAGATTAATTAACTATTACTAACAGCTCTTCACCATGCGCCCTCAGGTTGACCTGCTGCTCACTGGATTGCTGCTTTTCTTACAACCATCTGCTGGAAAAAATATTATCTTTGTTTATTTCAAAGCTAGTTTGCTTGACTCTTGCAGACTTGGTTTCGACGTTGCTCTAGCTTCACTAAGATGATGCAGGCCATATGCGTTGATGCACCTGGAGGACCAGAGAATCTGCTGCTACGAACGGTCCCCAGACCTCAGCCTAAAGATGGACAAGTCCTGATCAAAGTTCATGCTGCTGCTCTCAACAGGGCCGACTTATTACAGGTGAATGAAAATGAGATGTAAACCAGATAACTGAACCCAACTGATGTAATAAAATTGGACTAATTTGATAATGAAACACACCCTGGCTCATAGAAATGTGTTTTTATATATTTTTCCTGTAGAGAAGAGGGTTGTACCCTCCTCCTCCAGGTGAAAGTGACATCATCGGCCTGGAGGTAGCTGGTACTGTGGACACTCTGGGCCCAGGGCTGAAAAAGAACTGGAAACCAGATGACAGGGTCATGGCTTTGCTCAGTGGAGGAGGATATGCTGAATACGTGTCTGTGCCTGAGGAGCTTCTGATGCAGGTTCCCTCAGATCTGACATTCAGCCAGGCTGCTGCGATCCCAGAGGCCTGGCTCACTGCGTTTCAGCTGCTGGTTTTCATAGGTACGGACTCTCCTTTGAGCCTGTGTGTCTTTCACTGTTTGCAAACTATGTCATGAACCACTAAATGGATTTTAAACGAAACTGTCAGAACATAATCATGACACATTCATCCATCCATTCTGAAGGCTAAACTCACAAGAATCCTGTAATTTAAACGTCAACATAAAGAAAGATGGCAGAACGAGGGCAAAACACACTGATGGCACAGAATCAAAAGTACATCTCTATTTTGTTCAGTTAAGGCCTTCACACGCTTAGTCGACACTCTGTAGTGTGGCATTCTGTTATATTTTTCCATACAGCGCTTTGCCAAACATCTATACTCCTGAAAAAAACATGTTTTTATTCTCATTGACTCTCTGCTTGGACAACGCTGCTTCCGTAGCAGCTCTTCTTTCTCCAAGTACTAACAGATTGTGTGTGAGATTGTCTAATATGTGAAACTGCAGATCATGTTATTTTCTACATTTTACCAAAACCAGTACAGCTCTATGATTTCTTAATATTAGACATATGCATTCTTTCAAGGAATACTAGGCTTTTAATTCTTTCAATTTTAAATGAGTGTATCTATGATTTGTATTTATGTCAGTAATAGCTGTCTGTCGTCTCCTCCACAGCTCAGGTGAAGGAGGGTGAAGTGGTGTTAGTTCACGCTGCAGCCAGCGGGGTTGGAACTGCAGCCATTCAGCTGGTCCGTCTGCTCGGTGCCGTGCCCGTCGTTACCGCAGGGAGCCTGGAAAAGCTGCAGATGGCTGAGAAACTGGGTGCAGCAGCTGGATTCAACTACAAGGAGGAAAATTTTGTGCAAGGAGTTCATGACTTCACAGGAGGTGAATTTTGATGTAACTTTCTGTTATTTTCACATGAACTCTAACAGAATTTCCAGTCCCTGCTCATGCATTTCCTTTACATGTTTCAAACAGGTTTGTGTATGAAACATCTGTGCAGGTCAGGGAATTTAATAAAACAAACCTATGATTTAGTGCAACATTGAGCACCATGTAACATGCCTTTTACAAAACCAAATATACTTGGTTTAATTCATTTCATCGATTGTTGTCTTTATTTGCATGTTTTTGAGATTTTTAAGCTTTCTAGATACAATGAGTCACCGTTAATTTAATCTCTTTCTCACTATTTTGACCAGTCTGTTTAAAACGTTCACAGGCAAAGGAGCAGACGTGATCCTTGACTGCATTGGTGGGTGTAACTGGGAGAAAAACGTGAGCGTCCTGGCCGTGGACGGCAGATGGGTTCTGTACGGCACCATGGGGGGCAGGTCTGTAGAGGGGGACCTGCTGGGCAAACTGCTCTCCAAGCGGGGCCACTTGCTCAGCAGCCTCCTCCGCTCTCGAAGCCTTCAGGTGAGAATCCACAGCAGAAGTGTCTCAACACTTCATCCTCTCATGACTCATCTCTTTTCTTCCTCTTTCTCACTGTTTGGTGTTCCAGTGTGAGCCAATTTGGGATTTGCTGTTAACAAAACTCCTGTTTGCTCACATCAGGTTTCTCTTTTCTTCACAGTACAAATTGGACCTGGTGACAGCTTTTTCTCACAGAGTGTTGCCGTATTTCTCAGGACAGCCTGCCTCCTTGAGGCCAGTGGTTG
Organism: Callopanchax toddi; assembly: GCA_006937965.1. Classification (NCBI taxonomy): domain Eukaryota; kingdom Metazoa; phylum Chordata; class Actinopteri; order Cyprinodontiformes; family Nothobranchiidae; genus Callopanchax; species Callopanchax toddi. The sequence goes on along the minus strand of SSNR01000101.1, from coordinate 259,437 downwards.
ACAGCACTTATAAGCTGGAGGACATTGCAGACGCTCACAGACACATGGAGGCTAACAAGAACATGGGCAAGATTGTTATTAATGTGATTCCACCGAGTGAATAACTCACTGATTGATGCCTGCAATTATATTAAAGGGAATGAAGATTTAAGTGTTTGATTAATGTAAAAGAATGATTGAATGAATGAATGAATGAATGATTTATTTGAACATATCTGTAATTTCAGCAAAATAAAATAATAATAAGAGAATAATACTTCAATGAGAAGAAAAATAAATACATAAATGAATCGATCCATTTCTTGTTGCTCAGGAATGCATCATCTGCTAATAAAACATGATTTTTCATTCTGTGTGTTGATTGGCTTCAGATTAGTGTTTATTAAAGGATGACAATAGCACAGCCATGTCTGCTGTAAAACCTCAAATCTTTACACATTTTAAAATGATCAAAAGAAATAATGAGACAGAAGTCATTATTGGATGGGGCAGGGCAAGAACATGTAACTGAATAATTACTATCCTGGGGATATTTGACTTTTCTTAAAAACATTTTGTAGTTTTTAGAAATAAAATTTAGACTTTTCTACACATTTTGGGTTAATTCTGGAAATAATGAAACTGTCTCAACATGTCGACTCTCACCTCGGCACCTCCATTTTTATGTTGTTGTTTTAATCACTGCCTTCTGTTAGTGCAGCTTATAGACAGGTAGAGCACGTGGGCTACAGATGCCCACACCCGGAACCGCCCTCTGGCGCATTTTTTACCCAGAATTCCTTCCTGTATCAGTCTTCCGGGCTGCGTTAAGGTGAATTTTCTCGCTAAAGTTCTTAGTTTCGCTCCATGGAATAAGCTTTAAGTGACCGAGCGGCTCTTAGACTCTATGTTTCGACAGGAAACAACGACTGAACTTTGTGTCGGTGAGTGAACTTTGTCCTGTTACCTGTTGCGGCTGGAACCAGCAGGATGAAGTGGAGTAAAACTGATTAAATCTCCGAGTCAGGATCGTGTCTTTTGAACTTTACGCTACTTACTCAATCCATGAAGCTCAGAACACGACGTTGTCCGACCGCTTACGAGTCACCATTAGTTTGACTCGGTTTTTAAATACCGTAATGTATCTCTGAAGTTGTGTTTCGTGTTGTGTGACTGTTTTTGTTTGTGCGTTTCGTGACACACAGCGTCCTGAAACATGGAGGATCCCAACAGAGCTCAGCCTAGGAGGTTGTCCAGGGCAGGAGAAAGCCTGTACCAGGTCCTGGGCTTGCAGAAAGGAGCGACCCCCGACGAAATCAAACGAGCCTACAGGTGTGTTTGCTGCCTCCAGTGAAGCATTAAGATAACACGTTTACCAGGCCAGCTATTCAAAACTCATTTAGTCAATTTCAGGAGGGGTTAATCACAGCCTCCAGGTCAGTTATGGGAAGTATGATCACAGTCTGTTTAAAAGAAGTATTTTGAGGTCCTGACAGGATGGTCAAATAAGTTAAAAATTGTTCATCTACGTTAATATTTACTGACAACAGATGATAAACAAACAAAACTGAAAGAAAAATGTGATATCATACAGGTCACCTGGACCTGTGAATTTGGCTGTAAAACATTTAGAAACCAAACTATGCATGGTGGGATTTTCAGAATAACTTCAGCTTTCAACTTGGAATGCTGTCCCCACGACTCGGACCGGATAAGCGGAAGAAGGCGAGGCTTCAGCTATCTGGCAATTATTTGACATTACTGTGTTAAGACAATATAACAACATTTTAAAGGGAAAAAACAACAGAGTTTTGAATTATCTTATTAAATAAAGGCTGTAATGCAGCATGAACACAAAATGTAACATTAACTCTGTTTCCTGTATACTGTCACTTAGTCTTTGTGTTTTGGAGGCCTGTTGTAGATGGTGATGTGATAGTGAGACCCACAATGCACTGCTCACACTGCCAGGATGTATTACTTTAGCACAGTCTACTTTCACTTTACTTTGATGGTCATGTTTATCTTTGACTGTCTGCAACTGCTGCTGATGGAGGCAGGAAAATGGTTGCAGCTGGGTGTTGATTTGCACCCAGATTACAGCAAAACACCAAAGGGATGAGCGAACTGGAACTCCTGTATCTGCTGGTCACAGCAATGTCCAGAAAACACTGGAAACCTGTAATGTACCAACTCCTGGTTTTCCAGTGGACTAAATAGGTTTAAAGCATCTGGTCTGAGGTTCCTCTAGTTGTTGTAGTCAGTCACTGCTGTGGCATCAGGATGAGACTGCTCACATCTTTTCCTTCCTGCCTTTGCAACCATTTGTCACCTGTGTAAACAATGTGGATGATGCTGCAGCTCAAAACTGATGTCCACCCACTTGACAAATAATAAGTCACAGTTCTCTAATCAACTAAAGATTCCCCAGGGACTTTTTATTTGGGACATGTTTTCAGTGGATGGAAGTTCACTCTTCCGTTCCTGTAAGGGCTACAAACCCCAAATCGCTGCTGGTCCAAGTGATGGAAGAGGTGGGGCTTGTGCAGAAAGCTCATCTGTCACAAGATCTCATCACATAAATGCTCATCTTGCTCACTTCTGCACATCTGATCAGATTAATGAAGTGGGAAGTAGTTGTCCTGGGGGGAAAAAAGCATCTCCTGATTTAATAATCTCAAGTTCCCTACAGTTATTATAGCCATTATGCTAACAACATTTTTAAATAACACATTTTTTCCTTCAGGAAAATGGCCCTAAAGCATCACCCTGATAAAAACCCAAACAATCCAGAAGCTGCTGAGAAATTCAAGGAGATCAACAATGCCAACTCCATCCTCAGTGATGAAAACAAACGTAGAGTCTATGATGAGTATGGATCTGTTGGCCTGTACGCAGCCGAGCAGTTTGGTGAAGAGGGTGCCAAATATTATTTCATCGTGTCCAAGTGGTGGTTCAAGGTGAAAATCATTCTGGTTATTAGCAAATATGAGGATATATGAATCTATATTTGTGTTCATACGTCTGTTTGTGTCTGAAATACTGTAAATGTTTGACTCCTTTAGGCTCTTTTTGTGTGCTGCAATATTATCACCTGTTGTTGCTGCTGCTGCTGCTGCTGTTTCTGCTGTGGGAAGTGCAGACCTGCAGAGGACGGGGAACAGTTTGCTTACATGGACCCTGAGGATCTAGAGGAGGAGCTCAGAGAGCAGGAAGCAGGTAAATGACTTTATTTAAGGATATCGTCCACCAGCTCACATAAATACATCTGTAAAATGTGGGCTCAAGTCTAGTCGTCTCTGAGGTTTTAGTTTGCCATTTAAATCAACATTTTAAGATATATTTTAAATGTGGAAATCTTACATTCAGAACCAAAACATCATAACTAATGTTACTGAAGGTTTGTTTGAGCATTCAAATCAAAATGAAGGTCTTTGACTTTCATTTTAAGATATTAATGCAAAATCTCAGCAGAGTTCTGCCCAAATAAATAACCATTGTATTAAGATCATACTAAAACTATTTCTCATTTCTACCACAACTGATCTTTTTATTTTTACATTCGTTAATCAGCCAGGAATCATTTTTAGTGGTGTGTTTACGTTCTGTAATGATTTCAACAGTTCTGAGTACTTATGGGTACATATTGATCAGAAAAGCACCTGGCTTAGCTTTCTTGGTGTAACAATTAAAAGCAGCAGATGTTCCCCTGACTAAAGCCTGGGTCCCACAGAAAACACCAGCACTGTGCTGTGTGGCGTTCGAGCCGATATTTGAAAACAAACCATTGTAGTCAATTAAAATGATCCCACAAGGACCACCACGTCCCAGATGCGCTGGTTCACGCCATGGCGCTAAAGATATACAACAGTTCTATTTCTGACATTGTAGAGTACTTTATGATGCAGAATTATGACAATACGCTGAACCGCTGCTAGTACGGCAAACAAACAACCTCCAGTACATGGACGAGGAGCATTTCATTGTGGAATATTTACGAAATTTAGCTTTTAGAAACAGACTATTCCAATAAATAGCTCACTGACCCGTTGTTGAAGAATTAAAAGATAATCTCACAAAACACGATGGTAGTTTTGACCAAATACAGACCAAAAAATGTGCTTCATACTTCCTGTTCTCCGTTTCTGTGCGATATTGAGACTTATCGCATGATTTTGCAAGCTGCGTTCAACGGTGCTCCGCTTCAGGAGAGACTAGAAGACTCCCCAAAGACGCGGCGCTAACTTCTCAATCAATCAATCAATCAATTCTTTATTTGTCATTGTTAACAAAGAAAACAACAACATTAAAAGTGCCCTACCATTAGTACTTCATCCATATAAAAGATTTTTAAAAGATAAAACGTACAATTAAAAATATATGAATTAAAAACAAAAAATTCCTAATAAAAACAGTAATAAATACTTGAAAACATTGGCCAAGTCCACACACCCACAAACATTCCACGTCACAAAACAAACAAATAACAGATTGCACAGTGTCCATTAATTCCTAGCAGCATTTAGACAGGATATTGCAGCTGAATAAAAGCTGTGTTTGAGTCTGTTTGTCCTCGCTCTGATCACTCTGTAGCTTCTGCCTGAGGGCAACAGTTCAAACAGGGAGTGACCAGGATGTGATGTGTCCTTTGTCATGTTGTGGGCTTTCTTGAGACAGCGGGAGCTGTGCAGGTCTTCCAGTGAGAGAAGGGGGCAGCCAACAATCCTCTGTGCGGTGTTAATGGCCCTCTGAAGCACTTTCCTCTGAGCTGCTGTGCAGCTGGTGTACCAGATGCAGATGCAGTATGTTAATATGCTTTCAATAGAAGCAATTTCAATTCTCCTGTGGGACCCAGGCTTTAGAAATAGTTCAGCACATTTACTGGCAAGAAACTGAAATCACTTTTATCCCCCTGAATTTGTCCAGATATTATCTGTTCTGAAACTTTACCAAACTTTATTTTTAAACCTCTCAAGGTTTCTTTTTAAAGCAGAAGTTTTTTGATCAGACACACTGTGGAGTTTCTTATTGTTAAATTATTTTTTACAGCAAGAAACCATGTAATAGTTATGCAGCCAAGCTCTACTGAAACTGCAGGTAAGTCTTTCCTCTTCACTAACGTTGGTCTGCCTTTAGCTCACTGCTAACCTGTGCTGCTTGACCTGCCACACTCATCTTAAAGCAGCAGCTCTTGCCTAATTTATCAACTAATATAAAAATTAAAATAGGATAATAACAAGGGTGGGCCCTTAAATTGATCAATGCAGTTGAGTTAATATAGAAATCTGACAATAAAGATCTTTGCATTCAGAGTCCTAAATGAAGCAGAGAGGCAGCACTGATCTGCATCATTATACAAACATCTAATAACAATACAGTTACACCCAAAGCCAAACGGCTTTGAAATTCGTCCAATTCAAGTAAAATCTTTTCAATGTGATCATTAACATGACCAATGTTATTTATATGTGTCAACAAATACCAGCTCTAACTTGCTGGTTACTTTGCATCCTGAAATGTAACCTATTAAACAGATTTATTGATTCATCAGCTGCCTCACTGTTTAAATGCAGGTAATGGTGTGGACCTGGTGTTTTTAGCCACCATGCAGCGTGTTTCCTAGTATGGGGAGTTAGGTGTAACTCTTACATTTCATAACCATGCTTTGCCCAATGAGATGTTGCAGAATCATTGTCCTCAGGTTATTCTTCTGATTGTGCTGCTTCTCTTTTCTGTGCTCTTGTTGCTGTGATGTTTTGTTTTAACACATTTTCCCTTACCAGCTTGAGACAGCATTTTGATGAGATGCTTTCTTTTTAAATCTGTACCACCTTACATTTAAAACACTTATAGTTTGCCAATCTATCAGGCTCCGCATAATCTAAATTACTGTCAATTCAGTTTGAGTGTTTTTGCAGAAACAATGTCATCATTTCAAAGAAGCTGGAAAGAGTTAGTTGTCTTTGTAATTTCCTTTAGCTATTGTTAACTGAAGGTTGTGAGTTTACATTTATAGATGGACAGAACTAAAATATGAAGTGGTTTGTTTTAACAAGCCAAGCTAATCTATTATCTTGACAGCATCGGTTGCACTGACCTGAGATGCAACTTCCTGTAAAACTCCCCCACAAAAAGTATTTTTAACTTACAATTGAGTTTGCTAAATACATTTCAAATTTTTGTTAAATTTTAGTGAGCAAAACCCCTTTCACACCAGTTCCCTGACGGTCGGTTTCTGTGCCCAGTTTATTAAAGGTGTGACCTGTATAGGGTCTTTCCTATGGTCACAAAGAGCCCTGTATAGGTTGGGTTCTTTGTGTTTCCTAAAAACAAAATGTCCTTCCAGTACTTTTGAAGAGAAGGTTATGTTCAAAACTCACATCTGGATTAATACAAGACAGACGGCCCAACTTTAAGGGGGACTACTCTATGTACAACTTTAAACAGACAGTTCTGGGCACAGAATGTTGACTGAAGTTAGCCAATTTAAGAATTAGATCCCAAGGTTCCTCTGATATTGGAAAAAGCCGAGTCCTTCACTCAGGCAGTCTTAATGGAATCCACAGAGGGACTTTTCATAGCTGTGTGTCTATTCTTGTTTTCAACAATAAACAAGCCTTTTATTATTAGGATACCAGGTAAGGAAGGTGTATTTGTATCTGGGAAATTTGGTATCTGAGTTTGGAGAAAGCACTGAGCCTGTAATGTGTGGGTGGAAGATCAAGTTTTTCAGAAATCTGAGCAAAGATCCAAAGCTATTATTAATGATGAGGTCATTGAAACACCAGATGCCCTTTCTGTACCAGTCTTGGAATACAGGGTCAGATATAGAGGGCTGGTGGTTCAACAAGATAGGACTTAAATAATTATACCAAAGCCTTTTCTTATCTGGACCCACACCCTCACAGTGTGTCGAGTTACTGGATAGATTTGGTTGTGGGAAGAAGAAGTGAAGATCCTATCAATGCTAAAATAGATCCATCTTTGACAAAATTCACTTCCATCAACAACCAGGATCACAATTGCTTCGACTATGAAAATAGAACCAAGGTATAATGCAGCCTATGTTAACCACCCAATAATAATAATAACAGAAATCAGGCAGGGCAAGGCCCCCAGTGGCTCTGGAGTTCTGCAGGTGAGCTCTACTACTACTGGATTATATGTCTGAGTCTAGAGAGCTAAAAGGGACTTGGGTATAAAGGTCAGCACTGACAGAAAAGATATAAAAACTTAGGGAGTACATTTATTTTACCAGAATTGATTTTTCCCCACCAGAGATGTATAGAGAGGTGACCACTGTGTAACTGTTCTGTGACCTTCCTATGCTTCCTTATAATAACTATGCATCTTCCATGCAGCTGTTTATTGTTTTCATGCTTGTTTTTGAGTTATTTTCTTCACTCAAACATGAATAATCAGTGATACTCAATTTAAATTAAAAAACCCGACCACCTTACAGTCCTAAAATGTGTCATTACTAGCTGTTTTTTTTTTTTTAAAGTACGACTTTTATCACATTTTCTTAAAATGCCTCTTTTCTCGTCCTACAGGTGAAAACACACCAATTGCGATTCAGCCTCAGTCAGCCAACGGCCCCTCGAGGCCCGGAGAGGCGAAGGTGACGCTGTCGTCTACAGAGTGATCAAACGAGGAGAGGTTCGTCAGTCGGAGCTTCAGGTTTTGGACTTTATGATAAAACCAGGTCTTCGCCAGCAGCTGCTTTCATTAGAACATCGGTCTGTGTCTGAACATGTTTTTAATGGCGTACAAACGGAAAACATTCCATTCAGAGTCTTGTGTTTACATGAATCAAATTCCCTTCTGGTGTAACCACTTTTTATTTAATCTAACAGCTTGTCTTTGTCCCAGTGTCTAATATATATTTTCTTTCAGCTTTTATGGGTTTTGGGAAGCGTGTGTACTGTAGAGATTAATGGTTAAGCCACATGGATCAAAGCCACTGAATAAATGTTTTTATTGTGCACTTTTAACTTGCATGTTGGTATTGAAAGTTTAAAAGTTGCCACGGTGGGTTGAGAGGCTCTGGGTCCAGGAACGAACTGATTCCAACCAATCACATCAGGCCTACAGCTGGTGGTGAAATACTGTGGGTTTAAATTGAACCTCTCAGTGGGGAGTTGGATTATCATGATCATGATTGGGTAAAAGTTTGAATCCTATTAGGATCGGTCCAGATTATGTATGATGTCCTAAAAGTAAAGTAGTAAAATATTATTTTTACAGTGTGTACATATTTTAGACAAAAACCTTTTTAAAGTGACCTTAAAGAGTTGAATTTAGTGTTTTTTTCTTTGTTTATTTTGTAATTGGTTATAAAGCTCTTTTGTTGACTCCATATAACTAAATTGTGAACTGATTAGAGTCAAATCAAACTACATCTGTTGTAAAGTGACAGTATACTTCCACATTTATTAAGTTGGTTTCAGTTAGTATAAAAAAAAACAATGAAAAACGACTTTAATTGTTTACTTTCAACTTCCTAAAATCTAAAGTGTAATTTCCAGATAACCGTAGTGGTCTTTGGACACAGCATCTGGCTGAAGCTAAAATCAGGACTGGACTAGTTTATCTCAGGGGAGGTGAGAACCTGACACTTCTACAGCTCACCTTCAGGAGGAGGCAGAGGACTTCCTCCACAGATAGGAGCAACAATCAGGGTTAGGATTTGGATACCTTTTGTGCACATATTAAAGTTCAAGTTGCTGAGGTGTAGAGCGGCCATCTCTGTGCTAATCTAACAGGCTCCATATGGAGGCAGCACACTCAGATAAGTGATATCTCTGTTGAACACCAGAGCAGAGTCATAGTACTTTAATATAGCAGGGGATGGATCATTTAACTGGTGCTGGTAATGGTTTCCAGTTAGAGCTTTTACTGCACTTTGAACTAATGTTGTTCATTGTTTAAAATCTGAATTTAATGATTACATTTGCAGGTGTCTCTTACCTGCTGATGGGATCTAGATGCATCAACGACCAGTTAAATTTTATTGTTATGATGAATGACGTTATGTAGATCCAGAGTTGTATTTTAATATTAAGTTTAATGAATGTAAAATTATATTTCTCAAGTTTGTTTTGTGTTTGATTATTTTCCTGCTTCATTTGAATGTATTTTGTACAAATCAGGGTTCTTTTAGTTGTAGTGTTTAAATATTATTTGGTCAATCTTAGCATATTTAAAAAGTGCCAGATTAATACTTGCCAAACTTCATATAAAATTTTTAGGATTTTTCTTGCAGGCCACAACTTTTTTTTAATCATGAAAAAAATCATTTTATCAAGTTTTTTCTTTCCCACCTTTAAATTTGACCAAATTATTTATGACAAATTAAAACACCATTCCTGTTTGATGAAATAAACTTGTTATTCTAAGTAGGTCTTGTTGTTGTCATTGGTCCCATCAGTGATCCACGTCTGACCAGATCAACAGGTCAGGCTTCACTGTTGATCTTAGTAGGGATTCTGAGGCATTTACACCTGAAAACTTAAGTGATGGATTCAGAGAAACATCTAATTGAGACCTACCTAAAGGTGTGCGTTTAATCTCTGCCTCAGTTTATCATTTTGACATGGTTATTGTAAATTTTGTCAGAGACCAGTCCAGAGAGAAGGGGCTATGCTCTGTTAAAAAGTGATTGATTACCCCGAGAGCTGTCAGCAGTTTAAACATGTAGACCCTCAACATGATTTGAATGGTTCCATTATTGGTCATAAAAATATTTTTTCTCACACACTCATGAATTCCAGTCTATGCCACTAAAACACCCCCAAATCATTTTAGTTTTGAATGTTTATAAATTTGGCCTCACAGGCGTGTTAATATTTGCAACATGGAATTACCTAGTTGCCCCCGTTTGACCTCCCTCTACCGTATGTGGAATGACCAGCACCACCTAGTGAAAAACAAAACATTTAATTCCTTAATATTGTGAAAAGAATACTGCAGTGCAATGGCAGTGTATTATAGAAATGTTTATTAGACAAAAATATGACCAAAAACAAAAGGTCTTTTTTTGTTTTGTTTACTCAACAGTTTTAAAAAGCAACATTTCATTCATTATAAACTTTAACCCAGACGTTTAAAATCAGTAACTCCACATGTTGTATCATGTGGTAGTTTTTATGTCACGTGCATCAACAGAGCCGAAGTTAAAACTTTTAAAATATCCAAAAACTCACCAGGTCAAAAGGAGGGTTGTATTAGGGGCAGGTGATGTGTCAAAAACAGCCCATCACACATTCCTTTACAATGACATCATTATGGTGGTTTTACCATGGTTAACATTATTCTTTAGATTTAAATGTTTTCATTGAAATCTAAACCTTCTAAACACTAACCTAAGTGAGCAAACATTCAGACAATAAATTCCACTGAATTATGATCTGTTGTGCTCTCCAAACTCACAATACAGGTCAGGTTCTCCAATGTAAAACACATTTCCTTCACCCACATCGTTGTGGTTGAAGGCGAGTCCAGTTTTCGCCATGTTAAAGCAACAATTCTTTTCACCAGTAAAAGTCCCAAATCAACCAGTACCAAAAAGGCAAGGCCCTCTGGGTAGATATCCAGTATATCACATGGCATCTGTACTCCAACACGCTACCATCTTCCAGGATTTCTGGAGTTTGGGACACAGTGGAACGAGGTACCTTTACATCCAGAACACTTAAAACTTCTGGAAGACCAGGTTGGTTCAGCCCTTAATAGTCACAAAGTATTTGTTCATCTACAGATGAAGAGGCTGATTCAGGTTATCCTCAGGAAGACAACAAAGAGTTTGGTTTTTCCAGCGTTTCAAGTGGAGCGTTGCAGCATCTCAGCTGTAGGCTGAAACTTTACAGATTCCTTTGTATATTCATTAGTTGTCGATTTATTTAAATGTGGATTAAAATAAAATTTCCCCATAAATCTACAACTGATAACCAATAATTACAAGTTGAAAATCATTTTTTGTTTTTATAAATTTATTAAAAATGAGAACTTAAGTCATTACAAAACAATTCACACTTTTATACTCGAGCCCTTTGTAGATTTTTTTTGCTTTTGGCAGTTGTAACAGCTTCCAGTCTTCTTGGCCGACTCTTTACTCTTTAAAAAGCTCAGAGTTGGACGGCAGGCACCTTTTAAAAAATGAGGTTGGTGCAACAATTGTTCAGAAATGGTTTGATTCCTGTATCTGATCCAGCATCAGTATGATGTGTTCAAGAGCTGCAGAGGCTCCACCAGCACCACGTTTAACCTGCACCTCAAGAAATGGAGAGTCAGCAGCAAAGTTTAGAAAAAAAGTAGTAAATTAAAGAACAAACACAAATAAATCTCCCCATGCTGTACGAATAGTGCCAAAGAAGAGCAAAAAACAAAAGGCGCAATTTCATGATTACAACATGTTCTATTTGTTACACCTGCGTGTCAGCAGGTGCTGGTGTGGACTCACCTGCTGCAGGTAAAAACCACCAGAATAAGCAATAAGGGACAAGAGCAGAGAGACACACCCACCCGCTTAGAGCGGCTCATAAACCATCAGAGTCATTGCTTTAACTATTTTCTGTCTAAATTCTATTCAGTTTCTTTGAAACAAACAGAAGTTATTTTACAAATTAGAGCCCCGCTAAGGCGTCATTATTAAAGATTTAGGCTTTGGATTGAATCATTTAGATATAATTTCAAACAGGAAACAAAAAGATAAGATCTGAATCCTGGATTCTTTTAAATACAAACACTTCTTTAGAAGATTGTTTCTAATCTCAATACATTCAGAGTCTGATCTATTCATTCAGGCAACGTTTCGATGATAAAGTTTGTTTTGGCACTTTTTAAACTAACAAGTGAGAAGAAGGATCACCAGATTTGATCATTTTCAATTTGATTCTTCAGGATCATCCTTTTTTCTTTGAAAGCAGCACTCCCAGTCAGGAGAGTTCAGTCCCTCAGACACTACAGGCACATAACTAGAAGGTTATACAGTACAGGTAACATTTACTTAATGCTTACAAACATTCTATACTCGTTATGGAGAGTAAAGCTAAGGTTAGTCTGGCTGGAAGACACAAATATAGAACAGTTCTTAAATGGCAAATATTCTGATGTAGTTTTAGTTTTCTTTCTACTTGTATCAATTCAACTGGAGACAGAGCAGACATCGGTAGAAAAACAAAACTAATCATCAGGAGGGTTTGGGGTCAGGTTACCCCAAATAATTCAAGATAATCCTGGTCTGAGGTTGTGTTTCTTCACTGCTTGGAGTCCGGGTGTCCGTCTCTCCAGTAGTTCCTGTAAGTCTCCTGAAACATGGCCTTACAGGAAATGTTAGCTTTTAGTTTGGAGCAGATGAGGAAGGACCCGCCCATCTTTCTGTGGAGGGAGTAGGTTTCCTCTGGCGGCGGCGTCAGGCGCTCTCTCAGCATCACTGGGATGAGCTGGTGGATGCGCTCCGTGGTGCTCTGCTCTCCGAAGTCGAAAGCCTCCTCTGAGGAGAAGGCCTCTCCGAGGATCATCACTGCGTCCACGTGGGCGTTCTCCATCGCCTTTTAGCAGAAAACAACAAGTCACTAAGAAAACAGACTTCTAAGAATGGACGTAAAGCTGAAGACTCATCAGGCTGGATTCTGCTCAGTCAGCGTTTCTGAAGACCATCCTGAACAGACATTTGAGTGATGGATGATTCTGATGTTCTAAACAAAACCCCGAGGCCAAACTACCAAACCTGCTGAGCAGCTCAAAGACGTCTGGAGGGAGGACGTTAGAGAAATCTGATCAAGTTCTCAGAAAAAGGGGAATGAACCCTCCATGAGGAGTTGATGCCTTTTAGAGGAAAGTCCTGTTAAGATTTGATCAGATTTTATTAAATAAAATTTAAAAATCTCCTACAGTAATCCAGACATCTCAGGGAACTCAAAGTATAAACAGATTTAATGAGGCTTAGCTTTATCAGTACGAGGATACTTCGACACATGGCTCAGACCTGGGATTGAACCCTGACCTCCTGATCAGTGGACAGCCTCTCTTCCTCTGAGCCACAGTCCGCAAATGTTCTCAGACAACACAGTTTCTGTTTCAAGACTATATTATTACAGCTGAATAGTTTGCACACTCCACATATTTCACTGGTTTGTTTAGATCAGACTAAAGGTTTGAAGTTCTGCTAACAATTAAATCAAAAGACTGGAGTGGAAACTACAAAATGAGCAGATTAGAACCAGATGACTTCCGGTAGGTGAGCCGACAGGGAAACAGATCAGCACAGATATGAAGAATAAACCTGGATCAATAAAACGGGTATGAAGGATCTTCAAACATTTAAATATAAGTTGGTAGCACCGAGGAAGAAGTTCTGCAATTCATTCTGTGGACCAGCAGAGGTCAAACTGACTCAAAGCTACATTTCTGCTGAGTCTGTGTTTTCCTACATGTCAGAGCAGCACTGATCATTAACTAAACTCTAGTGTTTGTAGTGTTACGGCCCCCTCAGTTTTGTGAAGGCCTTGTTCTGTTGAGCCTTGTTTTGTTTTTGTCCAGTCTGCATGAGAGGACCCAGATTGGCTCTCCACTGCTTTAAAAGGACTTCCTGCTTTGCCTGCAGTTGGGGAGCAGCTTATGCTGGGCTTACACCTAACGATTTTCACGGTCGCAGACTAAAGACTGCCAGTCTTTAGGAATCTTACCGGAGTCTCTGCGCGCTCCCGTCGTCGCGGTCGTTAGATGTAAGGGGATAATCTGCAGTCGGCGACCCGATTTATGCCAGTCTTTCTCCAGTCTTTCATATCCAACCTGCTAGATATTTTTTGTAGTCGGAGCGTAGTCGGAGTGACGTACAACAAGCAAAAACCAATAGGATTCGTTCTCACTGCAGAACCAGGAAGCCCTGTCAGTCATAAGCCAACAAAACAAGACCTTCTGTCCCGTTTATGCAGCCAAGATCGTGTCCATATTCTCTGACGCTTTCTCTTCTTTTTCTTTTCACTACAAACGACTGCAGTGGCAAAAGCTAAAGTAGCTAAAAGCTGCTTCTCCTCCATTTTTAACTTCTGCAGAGTGTAATAACTTGGGAACTGGACTTAACTGTTATTATATCCATAACAGCAAATGAGGAGAGCCAGCGTTCATCTTGGGAAACTTTATTGACAACACCAAACCCGGACATTCTCCGTCACAACAGGAAAAACTCGGATAATAAAATCACCACTAGATGGCGCTGTGTAACCACAAATAAAATAGAATTGCCCAGCAGAACAAATATACTCTCTTTATATCAACATAATATAGTATCACTATATCACACAGAGCATGATGGGAGGAATTTTGCGGGAATGAAATCCTGACATAATCTAGTTGCAGTCTTGTAATTAGTGTTCCTACAAGATTCAGTCTTTATAAAATCTTTAGTCTGAGACTAGTCGACTGTTAACCCGAGTCTTTAGATGTGAGCTGGTAATCTTTTAGAGTCTTTTCAAAATCTTGTCAAAGTCTTTAGGTGTAAGCCCAGCATTAGGTGTTAGTGCTGTTCCCCCCCCCCCTTTAGCTCAGAGAGCTTCTGATCCGTCTATTTAGGTAGACTCGTGTGTTTTGTAAAATCTAGTTAGACTCTTGATGTCTAGACTCTGATATTTCTGTCTAGACTTGAAGTATTCTTAAGTTGACTAAGTGATTTTGTTTGGTTTCAACCAGTCCAGCCCAGTTTAGAGCTTTAAGCTCCTTTCTGTGTTTGCTTATTTATCCGCCCATCAGTTTAATCAGTATTTGTCCTCCATTTTGGAAGCGCTTTAAGTTTTGTATGTTGCTTGTTTTTGTTCTTTTACTTATTAAATGTACACATCTCACTATTTAACATCTGTCCACTGGTTTTATGTTACCTCCGATGTCTCCTAGCCCAGCCAGGACGTAACAGTAGATTTAAAAGGCCGAGCTGCTTCTTACCTTTGACTCGAACCCTGTGAGGAACTTCATGTCTCTGGATCGGAGCAGGACTCCTTCTCTGTCCTGATCTGCAGCTGCCTTAATAATCTGACGTGAGACAAACAGGACAAAGAACAAAGAATATGAAGGTTTAGTTTCTTCTCATAACAGAAGAGGTTTAAAGTTGAATACTATGTATTTTTATTGTAAATTTGTAAAAATGATTAAGAATAAAAATTAAAATCGGTTTTCATTCCAGTGTAGATCTATTTCTTAATTCTTGAATTTATTCAGCTGTAACAAACATCTCTGTGGGGATGTTTGAATACATGTTGGGATGAATCAAGCCTGTGAATAAGAGCTGGTTAAACTGGGGGGATTAAATATGGCGGAGACCTTTTAATTTATAAAACCCAGAAAAAAAAACGTTGCACATAAAAGAAATGAAATACATTCTATCTAAACAAAATAGCATACATCAGGACAAATAAAGAGATCAGTTAGAGGGCCTCATGTGGAATAATTGTGATGAAATATTAACATTGTGCTAGTCACTTCATAAATCCAGCAAGGTTTGACTGTCATTGTTTTCTTTTAGAGAGAGTCTATTTTAGCTAGAAATCCTCAGTGATTGATTTTGGAAAATACAAATAAAGATGCTGCTAATTTGATTTTGATGATGTTTAATAAAGGAGACGGTGTAAAAGCTCTTTTAGTTTATATTTTGTGTTCCAGCTGTTGACAGAGATTCAAACATTGTTTATCTTAAATTTCAGCATTAATTCTGTTTTGTGCCTTTGATTTTTTTAATATTAAATGTTAAATATTGCAGAAATAAGCATAACTACTATTAAATACAATACAGATTCATTAACACATTTTTAAGTAGGCTAAAATGCAAAGTAAAAACATCCATCCAGTTTCTATAACCGCTTCATCCTCCACTGAGGGGCACAGGGAGCCGGACTCCAGCATCACGGGGCGAAAGACGGGGGACACCCTGGACAGGTCGTTAGTCCATCACAGGACACACACACACACAGAGAGACTTAGGGACAATTCAGAGACACACACACACAAAAAAATCCATACATGCACATTGGAGAGAACATGCAGAAAGGCTGCAGAGCCAGGACGCAAACTCATGACCTCATTGCTGCGAGGCAACAGTGCAACTCCCACCGCGCCCAAAGTAAAAACACGTAGAAGGGAATAAAAATCTAAACAAAATGAACAATTCTTACTGGCTCAAAACAGAGAACGTGCAGGTTTCCAGTGAGGAGGCCTTTCTAACGTGTCCCTGCAAAGAATCCCGTCATTTCACAGAAAACAAGTGTAAAATAAACTGCTGATGTAATCAACCAAACGATCACATGACACAATTCAGGAGACACAACTCGAGTCAACACTTGTCCACTTACATCTTAAGCACGATGGACATTCTTATGAGGACAGGAATGTTCATCATCTGGACAGAGGAGATGGATGACTGCGTAAAGGAGGAGGTCTCGGGTTTCAGACGGTTTCACAGCAAGCCACACCTTCAGGAATGTGACCAAATCATCTCACAGGAGGAGCAGAACAACAAAGACCCTCAGGAAGAAGGACCAGGGTCTGCCTTTTAGAGGTCTCAAACCACATAATGGTGCTTTTCACACAGAAATCCACTACAGAAACTCATTATGCTGCTCTGCTTGTGTTTACATCAACCAAGCAGAGCACAGGAGTCACCTCAGAGACGATGAGGCGTCATGTGCCGATTATGAGTCCGTTACTATAAAAACACACAGGAGTGCATTCCAGTCTGGATGTAAACAAAGCAGCAGGCTGTGCATCCAACTGATCAGTCAAGTCAATGAACTCTGGATAGTTAACAAACTAAACTTATTTAGCAGACTTTCACGTGACGATCAGCCGAGTGGAACCAAAGAAACATGAAACCCTAACCTGACCACAAGCTGGAAAACTCCTCCTGAAACTAGAGGAATGTTCCTAACGTTCTCTAGTTCTACTGTGAATCCATCACTACTCTCATCTAAATAGAAGAATCTTGTTTTTTTTTTTATGTTCCTAAATAAAAGACTCAACATAGAAGGCGAACATTGCAGCACAGCATAACTCAGAGGATCCGTGTATGTAAAGTTTTCCCCATGACTCCAGGAAAAACACACCTATTTAGCTTCTGGAGAAGTTTTTATGTCAGTTTGTTGTCAGTGTGAGCTGCAGTTCTCTCTCTTCTGAGATTAAATCTATTTTACTAGAAGAAGAAATGTAGCTTGTTTTAATAAAAAACACGACCTTGTTATGAAAAATCCTAAAGTCCTGCAGCACGTTGTAGATCTACTTAAAAATGACATTTCTGCAGCTTCTCACCTCAATGTAGGCGTCGGTAAAATTCTTGTCAAATCCGCGTGTGGCTCCAAAGTCCAACAGAGCCACCTGAAGACATGAAAACAAACCACAACCCCATGAGACGAGGGAATCTCATCGGCAGTGTGTGCATGTGTGTGTGGTTTTCCACTCAAAATGCTGTAAACTGACCTTGTGAATTTGTGGATCATAGAAGAAGTTGGACCAGTTTGGATCAGTTTGCATGAATCTGAACTCAAACAGTTCTCTCAGGCATAAAATCAAAATCTGCTCACAAATCTGGCAGGAGCAGGAAGACAGGATTGAGTTAAACTCTGATCTGGTGACACGTACAGGTCTCCTCCAGCCAGGACCGTAACGTCAGCAGAACACAGGCGTGGAGTTCAGAGTGCTCTGAATCTGGATCTGACCTCATTCCTGAGTTCCTGAGAGAGATCTGTAGCCCGGTCCAGAGGGAAACCGGACACCAGTGTTGTGGTGAAGACTCGCTCTCTGCTCAGCTCGTCGATCACATCGGGCACGTAGAAGAACGGGTGGTCCTTCAGCAGCTCCCTGACACACACACACACACACACACACACACACACACAGCAGGGTTCTTACACCTCTACCAGAATAAAGTTGAAGCTCTTTCAAAGTGAGTTTTGTGGTTTGTCCTGCACATTACTGATGATTTGCACATATTTACTGACTATACGTCCCAAATAGAGAGGCACCTATTCTGGTCCTGAGGGCCGATACTGATCACTGATTATTGAGCCGCTCTGACCTGCTGATACCAATTTGGACCTTTTCTGATTTATCTCAGAAAACTTCAGTTACCAGATTATGTTTTTTATATTTCTGATTACCTTAAAAATTATGATTCTATAAGTAAAAACGTCCACATTGGTGTTAGCATGAATTAATGCGTGATGAGTGAGTTCACAAACTGGGAAAATGTCAGATTTTTTAACTGGTGTGTTCACTGGTAAATAAAAAAACCTGCTTCTTGAGTGTCAGTTTGACAATCATACTGAAACTCAGCTGATTCCGATCACCAGCTGACTTTTTGGGGCTTCTCGGGTTTAAAGCGCTTCATTAAATTCTAGCAGGAGGCTGCAGGGTTGCACACTTGAGGCATTGTTAGCACTGTCTGTTGCCTCGCAGCAAGAAGGTCACAGGTGTAAATTCCTCTGCAGCCTTTCTGCACCGAGTTAGCATGTTCTCCTCATGCATGTGTGGGTTTCCTCTGGTTTCTCCCACAGATCACAACATGCCTGATATGTTCATTGTTGTACGTAACGTCGCTTTGGATAAAAGCGTCTGTTAAACAAATAAACAAACATAGCACTTTCAAATGTTTCAAACATTGAAAATAAACTGTTAGGTTTTATACCAACGACAAGAAAACGCAGACGAGGTGAGTTAAAGCTCTTTGTAGCTGCAGAGCAAAGCAGTTTATTTAATCAATCCTAACCCAGACTCTGTCTGGACCCTGGCTTGAGCTCTGTTTTTGCTCTGCACCAACTCCTTTGGGAAATCTCTCTTTTGCATCTAATTGTGTTACCATGAGTCCATTCCTCCAACATGGTGCAGGTTCCTGATCTGAAGACGTTGGAGTACAAACAAAAGCCAGAACCAGAGCGCTCCTTTAAGGGGTCAAAACGTCCTTAAACTTCGTTCTAAGCAAACATTTGATTTAGTAGATTCTGCATATTCCTAAACAGAGTTTACAAGCATTAATACTTAATTCTGACACCATCTACGTATAGTCCTGCAGCAAGGTTCTGCACTGTGGTTCAGCTCCTCTTTAATTAAAAACAGATGTGAAAAGAAAAAAGACAGAAATCAACTAAAATTAGGAGGCTGCACTGTCTGCTAGGCGTCTTGATTCAACAAATATTGAAACTCTCATTTAAATCTGTTAAAATGAGTGAAATCAACTCTAAAGTCTGACATAAATCACATGTTCTGTGAACATAAACACTAAACCCCACCCAGCTCTGCAGACAGCAGCAGCGAGGAGCTTCTACTACATCATAATTCATGAGCTTCAGTTTTCAACCGGCTAAAACGGGGCTGTAATTAGACCTGATGCTGCTGCAGAAGGAAAAAGACCCACAGATGTCCCAGAGCTACTCTCTGGTTCTAAAGCAGGTAGCATGGATTCATCAGAGCGTTTAATTCTGAAACGAACGCCTGCTGATAAGAATGTAAGTGTGGAAGAAGATGAAGAACCTTAACGGCGGAATAAGTTGAGATCTAAAGTTTTCAAAGGCTGGAGCAGTCTAAAGTGTGGGAGTACTTTAACCTGACGGACAATAAATACAAAGGTGTTTTGTTTGCTCTGCTAGACGTCTTTGGCTCTTTGCAGCAGAACAATGTTCAAAACGTCTGAAAAGGAGGCATACTGTTGTTGATGACACCTCCACTACCATGAAAATAAAGCTGCCGTAGAGTTTTGAAGCTGTTATATGAGCTCTGAAGTTGGACAGTTGTCATTCTGCTACATTTACAAATAAATAAATGTTTAAGGTAGCGTTTAGAGTCTAAAAACAGGGCCCATGTTGGATTGATTGATTGTGTCCCTGTGTGTATTACGTGGAGGCTTTTATAATATCAAACAAAGTAAATAATAACGTACGCTTCCTGTATCGAGATTAGCTTACTCTTACTGCTTAATCAGGGTTCTTATACATTAGTTAAAATCTAATTCAAGCACTTTACATGACTTATACATATATGAGCTGTACACACTTAAAAGGTAAGTACAAACAGGACAAAACCTACCAGAAAAATGTGAACAAATTTATGTTTTCACATGCAATTTACTTTAAAGGCACACTATGCAGTTTGGGCTTGTTTTTAGCACCCCCTAGTGTCTGTTTAAAATCACTGTTGTAAAAACGTTAGCATTGTCTTTACTCAGAAACACCTAAAGCTCCCTGTTGAAATGTCTCCTCAGCCTTCACTGCTTTCTACTGGAGCGGTTCATCACTCACTCAAAGAAATCAGCTGTGTTCCAGCAGGGAGAGATGGGAAAAAAAGCAGGAATCATGAGCTAAAAACACTCTGGTGCTAGCATAACAGCTAGTCACACTGGGTTAGCCTAACCCTCTGAGATACGTGACTTTGTGAGACTTCAGGGCACCGGACCAGAGACTCAGAAGTTATAAACGTGGTATTCTGGACACAAGCAGCAGATGGAGCCGAGTGACTTTTCATTAACCCTAAAGGGTCCTATTAGCACAGACTGGCTCAAGAAAAAGATTTAAAAATAGGAAAAAGTTACATAGTTACAATTTTCTTTAATTTTGTCCACTAAAAGTTTAATTATAATAAACAAAAATGTCCCAGCACTTGATGAAAAAAGTCCAGGAAAATCACCAGGACATTATTAGTCGTTTTACTGACCTCTCTTACAGAGACACTCTAACCTGTTGGGTAATAAACCAACCCTCGAGTAAACGGCTAAAAGTAGACGGATTCATCATCTTTGGTCTCCAGAGAGAAAAGGTCTTTTCACTGTTAAAAGTCAACCACATTTAAATACTATATACTTTTATACACATAATACTACTGTGTATAAAACATTCAGCAGAGTTATATTTTACTCTTTGGTAACTTTTTCCAGGAAAAACTTAAAGGGGCACAAAACATAGAGACAATCTGAGATAACAGATTTTGTACTAAGAATGAGGAAACATAACCACCATGACTGATAGGAAAAACAACAAAAATGAGATACAAGTGGGAACACAACCAACAACAAACCAAAGACATCCCCATCTGATGCACAGATACGTTGTGTTATAGTGTAAAACCTCCGTCCTGCTTCTGTACCTTTTAGTTAGATTTTAAACCCAACCTAGCCTGTGTTGAAGGAATCAAAGTAGAAAAACTTACTGAAACTTTCGGGCGCATTTGGCCTCTCTTATGTAATCACACTCCAGCGCCAGTTCATGACTCATGACCTCAATAAGATGTTCTGGAAACAAACCTGCAATGAAAAGATTAAAAACAGAAAGTCAAGCATTTCCAGGAGCTGTCGTAGGTTAGCATATAGACATTAGCAGAGGTGACTCGTGCACACAATAGCAGCTGTTATCAGAGGAATGATAAAAACTGTTTTACCTTGAGGCAGAGCGTTGCTTAAACTCAGAGCGGTCATGATGTTACGCACGTCACTGTCGATACTTCTGGCAATTCCAGGGTACTGAAGGGAACACACAGGGTTTTATCCTGCTGAGTTTTGTACATTATGTCACAGCTGAATGTTTTCTTTCTGTGCAAATACTGCGCTCACCTGAATCTTCATGGCCACTTCTCTGCCGTCCTTCAGCCTCCCTAAGTGCACCTGACCGATGGACGCGGCTGCAAACGGCTTCTCTTCAAAGTACTCCAGCTGGTCCCTCCAGTCCGGACCCAGATCGTTGCTGATGATTTTCTGTGGGTAGAGAAGGAAAACTAAGATCTGTAGAATAAACCGAGGGCTGTATTCTGTGCCTGAGCTCATACGGTACCATCATCTGCTTAGTGGGCATGAAGTCTGCACTCTGACGAACACGAGCAAAGATTTTAGCCAGCTGAGGGTTGATAAAAGCATCGTCTGATAGGAAAGAAGAAGAAAAATCTATTAAATCACGCAAACTTTCAAATAAACTAAATATAGTAGCATCATAGATCTTGTTTGTGCTTTATTTAAAAATAATAATAATAGAGAGGAGCTTTAATGACTGTGTTTTGGGGATAAAACAACCATAACAAAAACCTTCTAGGAGGAATCATCAGAATTAGAGGAAAAGCAGAAACAAAAGGTTAAAAGGTGTTTATCTGAAGAACAGCCAGAGTCAGTGAACCCTCTGTGTTCTTTAACTGGACTGGACTTGTTTTGTTGATTATTAATATTATTTTACCAGTGGCTCTGGGTGTGTTTTCACAAAGTGAGCCATAGAAATGACTCATCTTATTGAACACAAGGCACTATATCTTTACGTTACTTCCACATCAGTAACTCAAACTTCCTTCAATCCATCACAATCATTAACTCAGTGAAACATTTAAGGTACCTTAGAAAAGACGGAATTTAGCTTTGCTATACGTAGCATTAGCATACAAAACAGTACATTTCATAAAAATTAGAATTACTTTATAATTATTATAGGTCTGTTATTTATTTGTTGTATACTTTCCTTCTAAACTGGAAAAAATAAATTTGTGTTTTCCATTCGTTACTGAATGCAACACTATTAAATTTGTTTTTACATAGTTACATCTTTAGATTAGCCCATATGAACAACAATTCTTACTGTTAGCCTTAGAAAAAAACTGACATGACGTGAGAACAAGGCTCTGCTTCTCACATGAAGAAGCTTCACTGATGTGCTGAGACATGTGACTAGACATGTGACTAGACATGTGACTAGAAGGAGGAGACGTTGACATTTTACCCCTGCTGCTAACCACATTAAAGAAATAGTCTGATATTCCTGCAGGAGGTTTCCAGCTGCAGCAGAGAGAGCTCAGCAAAAGATGTCACAGCAGTCATCATTTTATTCACTAAAAGAACGAAGTTTGAAAATCCACATCAGCTTCGTCACATCCGGTTGTTAGCTGGAATCTGGGAACAAGCCGAGACAGGATTGAGGAATCACCTTCGAACTGGGATTCTGAAAAGCTGCAGGGGTTTGAGCTTAGAGAAAACAAACGCTTCTCTCTTTGACCTCACGTGACACACACCTGACTGAGGCACGAGTGAGGATGGGTTAAAACAACGTAGCGTTAGCATGCCGAGTCACGTTGACGGACTCTGCCGCCCACAGTAGCTCAGCTGGGACGGTTCTTATTGTGTTCAGCTGGGCTGCAGTGGATCTTCAGTGGTGACTTTTCACTACTGACACATGGATCTGACTTGTTTCCACCCTGAAGGTGAATCAGAAACACACTGAGATACTTAAACATCTAACATAATTCAGACTTCCTTATCCAACATGTCCGTTTGAAATCACCCACTTAAAATGTATTTATAGGATTTCCCAGTAGTTTTAAGGCCTTTGAACCGTTTTCTTACCTTGAATACTCAGCATCTGTCCAATTTTTAGAGCGGCCCCTCGAACTTTGCAAAGTGTTCGGACAATTCTTTCAGCGTTGGCTTCAGAGAGGAAAGGATTGGAATCCAGAACGGCCTTTTTGTTTCCTAAAAAAAGAAAAGAAGCCCAGATCATTTAGTACACGTGATCTAAAGTGAACTATAGATATATACAGTATTACGTAAAAATAAAGGTGAAAACAGTAATAAGGCTTTAGAGAACGAGTTGTTAAAATAAAGAGCTGAGGAAAACATTTGGTTTCTGAACATTTGACTTATTGTTTCAGTTATTTCTGTACGTTGAACCATGACTACAGTATAAAGACAACACTGTGCTAGACGTGATGAGCTGTATTCACGTTATTCTACAACAACAAACAGTAATCAGATCAGCCAATGTTTGGTGATCAAACTGTATGGAAATCCAATGATCTTAAATACAAATAAAATGTACAATTTGGAAGTTTTAGATGCTTGAATTATATTTTTGACACGTTCAGAATAGATCAGACTTACCAGTCATCAACAAACTAAACCTGGGCTCTTGTTACCTTGTTGTTTGGGTTTTAAACTGTTCTTGGCCACCTCGGCGAGCGCTCCAAGTCCGAGTCCAAATGCCAGACCTAAAAATAACAACAACAAAAATAAAAGGGGTATATTTATATCATCAGCCTTTTTGTTTTCAACATTCAACTCCACAAGAGCAGCAACAAAAAGAGACGTGATGACAGCAACCAGCAGGAGATGGGTGTGATTTCTAAAGAGGCGCTACCAGTCATTCACAGATCTGGGGTGAATTAAGGTGAAAGAAAGAGGTGATAGAAGTGAGCTGCTCTGACTCGGCACTGTGTTTTTATATTATCTGAATTCTAGGATATGTATGAAACCTTCCCTCAGCTGCCGCTATGCCGTAGGAAGAGACGAGTCAGCACATCTCGGAAACTGCTGACTCAGATCACACTCTCTGGACTCAACCCCAAATAATAACGACCCAAAGACTGCCCCCTGTGAAACAAACAGTGATTTGTTTTTTCTCTGTGTGGAAAAAAAAGTGACTTCTTGCTGCATTACATCAAACTCTGCCATAGTGATGTCCTGCACACTGACTTGTTATTCTCCCATGAGCCTTTGCTGCTCTGGAGGAAGTGCCAACTCTGCTAAAATCATTTGCACAACTCGCTTTTCCAACTGTTGCCAGAAATAACAACGGGTTACTCAATAAAATATCATTTATTTGCTATAATTTTGACCTTATGAACAAATAAAAATGTGATTCCAGGTCACTGAATTAGAACTATTTTTATGAAGATGCATATTTCTGAATGAGTTCTTAAGAAAACTGCAAATACCCAGAAATAATCCCAGATTATAAAGCAGTTCTTGATGCATTTTTGCCAAAAATCATTCGTTCAAGTTATCAAGAATGCTGCAGACTAAGTTCTGGAATGTCACATGTATAGGAAGGTGTAGGTAAGGTAAGAGATTTACAGCAGCTGTGCGATGCTTTTATGTTAACATGGATCAGAATCTCTGAGGAATGTTTCCAACACAAGGCCACGAAAAACTGAAACTAGTACTGGTAAGGTGTACCTAATAAAGTGGCCAATGAGTGCTGGCGGTCGTGGATACACTGTATTTAACCAAATTGCAGCTAAACAAAAGAAACACTTACCTCCAAAATTCACCAGCCTTCCGATCCGTGTGACGGGAACTCTCCTCTCTCGAGCGCAGTCGCTGAGCTAAAACAAAAAACAAAACTCAGAACTTCAGTGGGTTCTCACAGGAAAATCTAACACTCAGATAAATACCGCTTGTTTGTACTGCTTGGCTTCGGTTTTCTTGGCTCTTCTTGCTTTCTCGATGTCCTCCGATGTCAGCCGCTCCACCGTGGAGCCGTCCTGGTTAAACTGCCGTGAGTGTCCAGGGAACAGCTGGCACGGCCATATCCTGTGGCACTCCAGATGTTTGGCACCATATCTTCTGCCGTACATCCCCTGACTGCCGTTTAAACTTCCAGACAAGCAGGAGCTGAAGTAAGAGCTCATCGTTGAATATCTGTGAAGCTGCACCGCTGAGAGTCTGTGGACCCAATGCTCCATCTGTGTGTTTAAACAAACATGAGTCATGAAAGGCTACAGGTCATACGAGAGGACTTTTAATTAGGAATATAACCAAATAACTGGAAAAAAGTCAACATCAAAAAACCGCTTTATTTGTATTTTTGCACTGTTGTTAAGAGATGATGCTAAAAAACTTCATTTTTTATTTATTTTAGATTAAATAATAAATATAATAGGGGTTGTAAAAGAAAAATCAATGCACTGAAAAATATTTTGTTTCACGATGTTATATCGATATTCTTAATGCAGAATATCAATTTCTTATTAACAATTTCCATGCAAAAATGAACAGTGGTATTTAAAGTGATAATATGAAACTTTTTTATATTTTTAAATCTTTTCCTTGAGCCAGTCTGTGCTAATCTGACCCTTTACAGAGTTAATGAAAAGTCACTTAGCCCCATCTGGTGACTAGATCCGGAATACCACGATTGCAAAATCTCCGTCGCCGTCACGGTACCCAGGAAGTCACGTGTCTCACGAGGGTTAGGCTAACCCAAAGTGGCTAGCTGTTATGCTAGCGCTGGAGTGTTTTTAGCTCATGATTCCTGATTTTTCCCATCTCTCCCTGCTTGAACACAGCTGATTTCTTTGAAGGAGTAAATAACCGCTCCTGTAGAAAGCTATGAAGGCTGAGGAGACATTTCAACAGGTAGATTTAGGCGTTTAGAAGCTGAAACAATATGCTAACTTGTTTAATGCAGTGATTTAAAACGGACACCAGAGGGAGCCCAAAATAAGCAAAACTGCATATTATCACTATAATTATTGTGTTGCGTTTCAACCTGACAGCTTGTTGGCTGCAGTCCTCTGCTTCCACAGAACATTGAGATCTCGCGATGGTAAAACGGCAGAGTCAAATACTTCGGTAAAATGACAAATTTGTGAGCATGTGGCTAGATACCATGACGACAACGTGTTAAAGGCTCATTTTAGCATAAAACTAATTTATTCAGCTCAGCGGACAACTGAAGAGGATAACTTTTCTGTTCAGCTGCAGCAGTTTTCCAACATTTAAATTAATAAATATTGCAATATATCGTATTGTTGCCTAAATTGTCCCTTGGCACAAGACGTCACACCGCTCACCGACGATCCCCTCAGCCATTGTGGTTGGCAGAGGTCTGTTTACACACGTAGAAACTCCTGGGAAGCAATTCAAAACAAGCCAGTTTGTAGCCTTCTATCACTTTCGTTTAGTTGATTTCACAGTAAAATGGTAACAGCTGTGCGGTTGGCTGCACTAACACACATAAGGGTAAACTCAACTTGTCATTTTTTAAAACTTTGATGAAGACCGAAGACGGAGATGAGCCAGTGGTACAGACTAGCATCCCTCAGAGTGTTTTTGGATTTGCAGCTAACACGTTTTACCGGTAAGATTACCGTTTATATATTTCTGGAGGAAGACGAGCTAACTGTGCTGGACCTGAAATGATAAATGTGATGTGTTTATATTACTTATTTAGTATACTCCTTTATTTCACCATGGTGGACGAGTGTTACTGTCTACTGTAGTGAATTCCAAGTTAGTTATTGATTATAATAATATAGTTCCAATGTAGGATTACGTGTGTGAAAATTACACTATTTATTTAGCATGATGAGCTTCGCCGTTATGAGATATCTCGTCTCATCCGGTGTGAGAGCAGCATCTGAACCTGTTAACGCTGCCAGCCACTAAAACTGGAAGGAATCTGGACCATTTTTTGTTTTTAAAAATCTGTTCCAGTGTAAAGTGAACGATGTTCATCACATAATGTTATAAATCCAGCGGGGTGAATTCTGGCAAAGTCGGCAACTCGTTTACATCAGTGAACAGCAGCAGGGAGAACCTAAGCTAACGTTCAGATGCTAGTTAACACTTAACGTTTGTAAATACCGCTCTCTATGAGCTCCACCTAGGTGAGCTAAACCTTCCCACAAGTGAACTGGGCTTGAACTAGTAGAAGACTGGCTAAACTGGAAAAAAAACCAACCTCAGTCGTCACTTTTGCTCTCGGTTCAATACTCCCGTAATTCATTGATACCAACCACTATGGTGAACCCACATGATCAGGTGATGTAGGTGCAAAGGGTCAATATCATGATGCATATCATATTGACAGATTCTTGCCAATAATCACACCTAGTAATAAAAGTTAAACTAAAAGAAAAAACAAATTAAGATCGGACAATAATGTAAAAAAGAGAAAATTCAAAATCTTCAGAGTCTAGGACAAATGCATTACTGAAAACAATCTAAGAAGGAATGAAACATCAGCTTATAAATGCCTGTCCTTCACACAAATCCTTTATAAAAAAAAAAAAAAAATATTAAAATTATTATACTGAGATTTGGTACAGAAATATTGGCTTTTTCATTATCTTTACTAATAGATTTGACTATAATACTATAAAATGTTTTTTATATCTGAAAATAATTTAACCCAAAAAACATATTGAGATAATAAAACATGTTTTTAATTACCAAATGTAAATATCCCTTTTCTAAGTCATAGACTGAAAGCACTTTACATTACAGTCATTTCATGCTGATGGCAGCGAGCTACAATTTAGCCGCAGAGTTGAATCGATCATACAGAGGTGCCACCAGACCCTCTGACCTCCACCAGCAGGTAATGTGGGAGAAGCGTCTCGCCCAAGGACACAACGACAAAGGGACCCAGCTGTTCCAACTGACAAGACGAAGGTTGCAAGACTAATACTCGACCTACTGCTCTACTGCTGCCCCGCCCGAAAGCAACTGATAAAATGTCTACAAGGAACAATTTTGATAAATGTTCAGTGTTTACAAAATTTGCTTTTTAAAAGCAAGTTAAATAGCATTTCTGCTTTGTAAACATATCAAAGAAATGACATATTGTATTACCTTATACATTTTAGAGGAAAACATATCAGGAATCATAACACAAAGTCTGAGTGGAAAATCCTTTTTTAATTTTTTAAACTATCCAACAGTACAAATAACACTAAAATAGAAACAATCCAGGAGTTTTAAACTGGCTAGCATATCTATTCAGCCTAAATATTGTAAAACTTGTTAGAGAGATGAAACTTGATATTTTAAGGATTGTTTTTAGGAACAAAAAGGTGGGAAATTTACATCTTCAAGAAACATTTAGAAGTTCCTGTTTTTACAAAGGTTCTGCATTTAAAAAGTTGTGACAAAGGTCAGTTGTTTAAAACAGTTGAACACATTGTTTACGTGTTATTTTAAAGTTTTGTGTTTTTGTTCAGTAAATTTCGATGTTATTTTGAGACAGAGCTACATAGATTTGTAGTTTAGCCAGTCACTTTGTAGATATTATAAATTCTGTTTCTTACATTCAAGTTGTACCAATAATTTTGACCTGAATAAATATTGAGCAGAATCTGAGCTGGCCTTAAAGCAGCACTCCGGAGGATTTCATCAGGAGAGCAGTTTTTGAATCTAGCGTCCAAAGGCTCCTCCTCAAAACATCTCGACACGCGCGTCCGGTCGCGTGTGCGCGCGGCGCATATACTTCGGACATGAACTGTACAGCTCAGTGTGTAGGGTTTAATCACTCACAGTTCACAATCTTATTCCAACAACACTACGAGGGTCTGAAGAGCCCTCTCTGTCCCTGCTGCTTCTGATATTAGCTCTGTTAGCAGCGAGCTGCTGCTGGACTCTGAAGCTGAACTTGACTCGGCCCTGGATGAACTTTCTGACCAAAATAAACGCGTAATCCTGTCAAGCCTTGCCATTCTGTGAGGTGAAAGGTTTAAAAATAAAAATAAATCCGTCTTTAGCTGGAGAATGGGTAGGTTTTTAGTAGAAATGAGCTGTGAGTCCTCAGTGAACGGCTGAGAAACACACGGAGCGTCCTGTACGACAGCGCCCCCTACTGGTACAGGTTTGGTCGACGCGCGTGCATGTTGAGAGAATGCAGACATTTGAATTTCATTGGCTGAAAAATGTCGGCGGCAAGAAATAATGGAAAGGGGTCTCTAGGAGGAAGGAGGGTCTTCATCAGAATGACAGATGTTGTGGAACTCAACCCATAGATCATAGTTTAGACCTGAAATATCATTTAGAACATTTAGAAAACTTTGATACAGAGAAAAATGCTCCAGAGAGCCGCTTTAATGTACGATGTTTATGCCCAACTAAAACAGGCTGCTAATAAAGGAATTACACGACCTGTTTCTGTAGCCTGCAGCTCAAAAATCAATTAATCTACCCTCACTGACAGTTATTTCAAAACAAAAAACAGCCAAAAATCTAGATTTAGGAAGCCAGAACTTGTACATTAATGTAATTCTGTCCACAAGCCCATCAGCTCATGTTTTCTGGTCAACAACACATTCAGAGACAGCCACGCACAGTTGGGTCAAAGAGGCCCAACATGAAATTTTACACTGCCCCCCCATCCCCATCAGGTTCACACTACAAAGAATCAGGGACAATGGGCAGCTTTCCAACAACAACCCTTACAGCTTTACCTGCAGCTGTATGTTAAATATACATTTAATCTTGCCTAAAGACATTACCTACAACTGTAAGTGCTCCACTCTGATTCCATTCCTAGTTTCTGAGCTCCTCTGCAGCATCTGCTTCATAAAACGAGTCCAGTGGAAGATCTAGACTTTTTCTTTAAGGGAGCCAAAGCTATAGCATGAAAATCCAACAGGAGGGTGGAGTTAACTTTAGGCTTAATTTCACACTTTCAAAGTAAAATGCACAAATTACACAGGTCAACACTTATGCTGCGTTCAATTTGTTGTCGGAACTCGGAAATTCTGACTTTCGAGTGGGAAAAATAACTGGAACGCCACCCCGAAGATGGACTTCCTACTTGGAAAGTCTGAGAATTTTTTGAGCCTCAACTTTAGGAAAAAAAATGGCGGCTCCCCACAAGAACAGTTACCGTAAATGTAGTGAAAAGAAAACATGTTTATTTTGCAAGATCTGCTTGTTTGGATGTGTCTAAGTCCAGAATTACATATAATGCTTTCTATCGTCTGACTCTAAACGAATTCAGAGTGTTTGAATGATCAAATTAAAGTCTAAAACAATGTTTTGAGTGTGTGCTGCTAACAAAGGCAACAATGGCAATGTGTTGGTGTGTGAACCAAACACGAGAAGAAATACAACAGTAAATTACTTTTTACTTTGGCATCCCAACTTTGCAAAGTGGAACGCTGTAACTCGGATGTGACGTCATTCCCAGTTCCAACCTCTGAGGACAAACTGAATGCAGCATTAACCAAGTGCTGGTTGATTTTTACAGATTTAATATGAACTCACAATCAGATGATTTTCAAACCTGAACTCAGGTTTTAGCCAAAACATCAGCAAAGTATTTAATAAACAGTTTTACAAATAATTGAGAAAAGTAACCATTAAGTCTACTGGTGAGACGAGCAAAACATCTATGCAGGCTTTTATTACTAATTATATTCAGCTCAGTAATAATAATAATAAAGAAACTGAATTGAATGTGTCTCAGATTTGCACTCATCAATAACATTCATATATATTTACTTGTTTTTTATTAACATTTGCACCACTTGAATTTTTCTTCCATTTTCTTTTTACATATAATGGACATTAAAATAAGGAAAACCAAGCAAAAAAGTCCTATGCACGTGCACACACACACACACACACACACACAAACACACACACACACTGGCTGGCTGCATGGTAATGTTAAGACTGTAAATAAGTCCCAAATCTATTTTTAATAATGGAACTTTTAACAGTTTTTATTTTTTTATGGACGATGGATGGATGGAATTATTCAGTAGGGTATTTTTTGTTGTCTTTTTCTTCCCCTGTACTGAAAAACAATTTTATTTTGATAATGTATGTTTGCTGTTTAACTATCAAGCTTCTAAATCTTGAGCTACAAAAGAAAAACTAACTCAATTTAAAATCAAATTATTTCTAAATTGGAAAGCTGTAACTGCTATTAATCCTGTTAAACCTAGTTTTTCCTTTTTAAAAGGCTTTCAGTGGCTGGTGTCGCCCCTACCAATATGGCTGACCTGTTGCCGTATCACTGCAATGGGTGAGACTTTCTAGTATTTTTGGTCTCTGCTGGTAACATTTCCCAGTCTGGCTGATGAGAAACTATTTAAAAATTCAAGAGGGATGTGTCTAAATCAGTAAGTAAAGGTAAAGAGTCTGTGACTTCCACTTATGTACAAAATATACAAAAACACTGTATATTAACTATCCTACAAAAAGGATGGTGAGATATATTTTTCCAGAAGCAGCTGTCACCCTGCGCCCCCCTCTAGAACCGCCTTTAATCACCATCTTTGTGCTGTTGATGGTGGCAGGAACACACAGATAATGTGTCTTTGGGTTACACCATGGCAGAGAAACATGATCCCAGTCTGCAGATGTCCAAACCACAGCTAACTGCTCACCCTTGCTGATCCAGTGGAGTGATGGAAGTCCAGCAGCCTCTGGTTCCTGGAGCTGGTCAGACTTCCTGCTGGGGCTCTGCTGGCTGTCCGTTTCATCCAGTTCAGACCTCTCCAGACCACAGAGTCACCTGTCATTGTTCCCCAGTAGAGAGCTGCACAGAACAGCGTCAGCTGTGTGTGAACCAAAAAAACTGAGTGAAGGAGCTCATCTGTGTCCTAAACCATCAGTTGATGTTATCATGCTTGCATGATAAACAAAGCACATGTATCACTGGTCTAAACACCGATATATTTTTAGCATGAAGGCTAATACGATGCTTTAAAAACAATTCATACAATAAGCATTGAGAAAACGTATTTAAGAGTTGACAATGGATACAAAGAACCACAACTTCCACTCACCAGAAGCTTTGCCAAACACGTCGTCTCAGCTCAGACTGCATGCAGGGCCGTGAGCATTGTTGTGCAAAAAGGCAACACAACAAGAACCCTATTTGACACAGTGCCTTTAAAAAAAACAACCCCAGCTCGGCAGCATGCGGGCGACGCGTCGAAGGACGAGCGGGTCTTCCTGGAGGAACAAACTCGGTCCAATGAGGCAAAGTTCAGCACCGAGCCTCGACTATCAACAAAGCGCCACACTGGCTGCACTAACTGTCAGTCGCTGTTCGCTGCCTGCGTGGGAGCGCTGACGTGTCCGCCGTTCAGGGCGGTCCGTGAACTGCACGCGTGATGCACGCGTGATGCGTTCATGGACCTTCCCGCCAAACGTTTTTTCGAGCGTCACAAGTTAAATCACTTGAGTTGTTTTTTTTGAATGACATTAAATATAAATATAGGTTTTGCCAGTCTGCGAGCAAAATAAAGTGATTTAGTAAAAGGGTTGAATGGTTACTATTAAAGATATAATTCCTCTTTTTGTATTGTTTTGCTGATTGTTAGTTCTTTTTTTTTAAGGAATCTTAGAATAACACTCTGTTGATTTTTTTTTTCAATAAAGAAAAGATGCCAAAAGCTCATCACTGTAGCCTAGATTCAAAAAGTTTTTTCCAGGCAATTGTCTGTACAATTTAATTTTAAAGCTATTTTAACAACTTAGATATCAAAACCTTCCTCTATTAGGATCTTCTGGCTATTACCGTACTTTTGGTGTGAATATATTTTGTGCTTTTGAATATATTTGGCTTTTGTGAACTTTTGGGCCCATTGGAAGTGAATGCATAGTCTGCAAATTGCTTCAAATTTTTTAGCAAAACTTTGTGCTCTTCAAATGTCAACCATTTCATCATATTTTAACCAAGAAATCTGATTAAAGTACTAAGAAAAACTAGCCATTTAAAATATCTTTTACCATTTTTGTAAAATCACAGTTAAAATGTTTTTCAAAATGGAAAAACTTCCAGATTTTACAACACTCTTTAAGTGTACTTGCTTAGACATTTTTCAAAGCTTAGGCAAAACACGTATTACTCTCCCACACCCTTTATAGTAGCTACAGAAACAAATTATATCAAACTGTAGTGATTTTTGACCTTGTTCAGAAAATATGCCTCTTATGGGTACTTTAGTTTCTTCACAATCGCCTGCCTATGTTAAATTTTTGAACAGATTTCATTATTTTTATTGATTTGGTTTATTATATTCCTGTTCTTTTCTCCAACTTTCTTTTTTCCCCTACAACTTTCAAGTTATTTTCCTCTTTAGGTCCTATTATAAATAGTCACTAATTGGAGGAAAAAACATTATGATAATTACAGATCTGTTGCACTCAGGGAAGATCTCACCAGTCTTATTTTTTCATCAGAGCCTGTTCATCACTCAAGGTGTCACTATCAAGGTGTGACTAAAATCCATTATGGTAGTCTAATCTGCTGGAGATAGTCGTGCAGCAGTTTCCTCAGATTACTGGTCAACATTGACTTAATCTCATTGGACCCTGTCAGTTGAAACACACACAAACATGAAACATTCAGTCTTCATTTTCCTAACTGCTTTATCCAGTCAGGGTTGCAGGGAGCTGGTGTCTGTCTCCAGTCATCAGGTGAGAGGAGGGGAACACCCTGGGCAGGATGCCAGTCCATCACAGGGACACACAGAAACAAGTATGACAAACTACCATTCACACCTAGGGAAAATTTAGAGTCACCAAATTAACATGCATGTTTTTGGTCTGTTAGAGGAAACCCATGCATGGAGAGATCATACAAACTCCACACTGCTGGAAATCAAACCTGTGATCTTCTTGCTACAAGACAATAGTGGTACCAGCTGCAGCGTGCAGCCTAACATCCATTTTCCTTTATTTACAACTTTCTACTCCCAAAACCTCACATTTAAACACTATTCTCAAGATCAATACAATTAAAACATTTAAAATATATATTTTCACACATTTTATAAATTTTCACAAATATTTGTACTGAATTAATTTATAGCCAAGGACACATTTTAAAAAAAGTTAGCACACGGGCAAATTTCTTACATCTGAGTTACTGTATCACGATTGAGTCAGTAAATAGCATCAGTTGATGTTTAAAATGTATGTGGATGATTTCATTATTCTGTGAAAAAGTTAAAACATTAGGGAACAATGTCCATTCATGTAAAATTCTAATTTTAATTATCTACCATTCAGGCAACCTGCTGAAATCTCTACACAAGCAAACAAAGGAGGACTTGTGATTATCAGCACTCACTTCTACTGAATGAAACAGACTTGATTCTTTTGTGGAAATCACTGATTAAACAGTTAAGATAATCAGGCTGGTTATCACTGCACAGATTAAACGTCAGCATCGGTGTGGGGGTGCAAAGCACTGTTCTGAAAAGTTCTCACTACAACAACTGCAACCACAAACTTTTTTATTTTAGCATGATAAACAAGACTCTTCTCTCATTTAAACACACTGGATTTGTGGTAGAAACCATGCTGGGTTAAACTGTATATATACACATTATATTTAAAGAAAGGAGGACCTAACGTGTTAAAGAAAGGCTGCATGTTTCTACTGTAATGCATTGTTGGTTGTTCTCTCATCTTTCTTTCTTAATGATTAATGGGAACAAATGTATCTATAAATATATCCTATTCCTATTTATTTGTAAAGCACTTTTAAATATAAAATAATTAAATAATATAAGTTAAACTATAATAAAAATACTAAAAAAACAAGACTTAAATAACAAATGTTTTATTATGTTATGACAGGGATCTCATTAACAATGTTCACGTTCAATAAAATTTAGTTTTTTAGTAAATGTGACCGATGAACCACAGTCAGGGTCGGAGAGCAGACTTTAGCTTAGGGAACAGCCTCAGAGCGTTTTGTGTCGTCACCTCCATCACCGTCTCCACTGACACTCCCTTAATCTTACTGATGTACTCAGCAGAGATGCAGATGTTTTTCGGCTCATTTCTCACCTGGAAACATGAAGAAAAGGGTGGGTAAAAACTGGGAATGTGAAATTAATATAATTTTCTAAATCATGGCTTTTAGGTAAACAAACTGATTTTAGCTTTTTGTACTATAACAAAGGTTGGTTTGATGACTAAACATTTGACCTGTTTTTCTGGACCGAGAGCAGGTGAATCCGTTTCCAGACAGATGTTCTCCAGAGGTAACTGTTTTACAAGTTTCTGCTTCTTGGTTAAAACACATAAATCAACCAGTCATTAAAGTCAGCCAATGAAAACACAGAAAATTTAAAAAAAATTTGCCATGCATACCAAAAACTAATAATACGAGACGAGCAGGTAGTCGGTCGTACCTGCTCACTCCGTATTATAGATGGTGGGATAGAAAAGAAATATCCTGCTTTCACTCCCTCCATTGCAACAGAAGGTTTCCCATCAAAAGCATGAAGAAGGGCTTTGTTGACACCTAGTGACAATGTAGAGATACTGCAGCTAATCTCAAATAATTCAATTATTCCTTGATCTGAATGTAAATACAACACAGTGGAAACTTATAAACAACAACTTATTTCACCTTGTTCCTTCAGGAGGTGTATGGTGGGTCTTCCTGCTGACCTTGAATGCACATTTCTAAAACAAAAACAAAATAAGAAGTTTACTGGCTAAAAACTGCACTGTTGTGATGCTGCTTCAAACACCATTCCAGCACTTGATGTTGATAGGCTTTGTGCAAAAATCTTGTCTCCTATGATGCATTTTTTACTTTAAATATTGTTTTTGATGAAAAAAAACAACAACATTTCAACTGATAGTTATCTCATTTTTAATCAGTACTCAACCTCTAAAAGTAAATTTATTAAAAACTAAATCTGAGATAATTTCCTAACTTATTACCAGCTACAGTAAAACTCACAGAGGGAGATCCAGCTCCTTGGCGATCTGTGCTTGACGAATCAGGACCTGCCTCTGATTCTCTTTATCAGATTCAATGCTGACAAATCTGGGTGTAAAATCCAGGCCAACCTATGAATACATTATGACAATAAAAATCACAATTGTAATATTATTGTAACTAATAGTGTAAATAGCTATTACTAGATTGACTTATTCCCAACTCCAGTTGTATTATTTGTAAATGATCTGGATATAAACTTTATCAAGTGTATTCACTGTGGACATTCATTTCTGAAATGCTTATCTTGATTGCTGTCATTTTAAGAATTAAGTATGTTTGCAGGTTTTGCATGTCCCCTTATTGTCTGTATGGGTTTAATCTTAATACTTTGACTTTTTCTACAATTCAAAAACATGTAAGTTAGGTTAGTTTTGAAAGCATGCATGCTTGTGATATCCATGTTAATCTTAGGCCAAACATCTGCTGGTGACCTGCCCATGGAGTACTTCCTACAGCTGGGATGAGAACCAGTTTAACTAATGAATATAGAAAATGAACATTAAATGAAAATGTATCATCAGCATGGATATAGCTTGAAACTTCACCTCTCCAATGGCAACAAGTTCATCTTTGTACTTCTCTATGAGCGGCAGAGCTGCATCTAGATCCTGCAGATCAGAAATAACACATTATTTAATACAGTTGAAAAAAACAACAACTTTTTTTCCCATTTCTTCTCAGTCATTTTATGTGTTTTTGATTATTCAATGACCAAAGAAATCTAATTTATTGAAGCAATTCTACCTGTAGCGAAGCACCTCTCTGCTGCTCAGGGGAAACTTCCTGAACAGGATGGACTCCTAAACATGGAAAAACAAAACCTGGAAACCTGTGAAATTAATAATGATCATTTAAAATATGACTCCACTAAACATTTTATATTTGAATTATAGAAACATATTTAATCACCTCTGTGACAGCTCAATAATCTTGTTAAATTCTCCAGCATGCTCGGCCACGGCCAACAGTGCCAACAATCCACCCTGGATGATAAACCACAACAAATTAGGCTTAAAACCACGACAAATCGCTATTTAATGTCTCGCTTGAAGAAGTCTAACCTTTTTGGAGCTCTCAATAACTTCTTCTACATCCTGACAACAAATAGAAAAAAGTCACAGCTTAATTAAGTGTTTAAACAACAAAACAAAAACTTAACTTGCTCCTTACCTTGTCAAAATCCCTTGCAGAGATATGACAGTGGCAGTCGACGTAGCCTAGCATGAGTAGCCTTCTTCTCAAAACCAAAACATTCCGCTTCCTGAATTAAAAAGCAATTTGCGCATGCGTGGTAACGTGAGACGAGAAAACATAATTCAGCGAAGCTGTGTAAGGCGGTTTTCTCTCACATATTGTTAGGCGAACGTTAAACGGCATACCTCAGGAAACAAATCAAACGCACCCAATGGAACCAGGAACTCTCGTGACTTAAAAAGGCTGTAATTCTACTTTACCTGCTGTTGTTTTTTCACTGTAGTTCATCATGTGATTGTCCTATGATTTTAACACATTGCCATATAAAAACCAGCCCGTCTAACCGGATAATTTTGCCAAAAGTCGGGTCGAAATGGGAGTCTTTACATGTGTCTCTGTCGTCTTGTTGACGCTGCTGATAGCTGGTACCAGTAGAGCCAGATACGAACCGACCTGGGAGTCCATCGACTCCAGACCGCTGCCGGAGTGGTTCGACCAGGCCAAGTTCGGTATCTTCATCCACTGGGGAGTCTTTTCTGTGCCGAGCTTTGGCAGTGAGTGGTTCTGGTGAGTTCTCCATCCACTTTATAACAAACTATGCTAATTGTTTTAAGCCATGGTGTCCTGAAGAAGTTGGGACCCCCTGAAATGCATCTCCTGTATCTTTAATGGCAGGCTGAGACATGCAAAGTGATAATACAAAGTTTGGCTTGTGTCAGTTTTTACGTTTTTAAAGCGCCAGAATTACAACTGATGGAAATAAAATGTCTTCATCAGGTTAAACAAACTGCGTTTGAACTTTAGGGTTTCTGATTTAACTATTAATTTATTCATATCTAGAAATAAACAATGACAGTTTTTCTTTTTTAAAATATTTTATTCATTTGCAGCATTAACATAATGTAAAATAATAATAATAATAATAATAATAATAATAATAATAATAATAATAATAATAATAAGGTAATAGTAATATAATATTGCGCTATAATGTTTACATTTTTATTAAACATCTTCATATTTTTTAGTTTAAATGTTTTTATTTTTGACCTAAGTTCAGGGCACATTTCAGTAAAGATACAGGGACTAAAATGTGCTCTACCAAGAGGTTGCACTGCCCTTTAAACCCTTTATAGGGTAAATGACCATATTTGATCACTGGTGCATGCTTTACATTTGGATTTGCAGCCTAAAACTGAAACTATTACCAATAAAAAAGTTTAAAAAAATAACAAAGTAAGAAAAAATTATGTTTTAAAAATTACAAACATAAAAAAAGAGAAAAATATAATTAAAAATAGACGTGCCCTTTTTAAGAGGAACTCACTGAAATACAGTTTAAACTTAAAATATTTGTACATAATTAAAAAAATCCTGTTACTTTTTCTTTTTAAAAATATTTTGTGCAACTTTTTGTCAAAGTTTCAGGTTTGGGCTACAAATCTAAATTTAAAGCACGTATAAGTGATCAAATAAGTTCACTTTCCTAATAAAGACTTAAACAAATATACATTTCAGAAACTGTTAATTCAACTCCGGTTGTTTTTTATTTAAGTTTTCACATTTTACTTTGGAATATCATATCTATCATCAGCTAACAACCAATCACATTAGTCCTGCGCTTTTGACACTTTATTTCCTGCATTCCACTGACGTTTTTTTTAACCATTTCATCATTTAGATAATTTATGTTAAAATTTAAACGTCAGATTACATTTTAGAATTGACTCTTTATGTCAATTACACACACGGCTTCTTGTTTGGAATATAAAGGGATGTATAACCATAAAAAAGCAAATAGGGCAGCAGGAAAGATTGTTAAAAAGTTTTTTAAAACTGTTTGACATGACCAACAGTTAAAAGTTGGCCAGTGTGTTGTGACCAAATCGAATCCTGATCAGGGTCATTGTTTGTTGTCTTGTCTATGTGTGAAATATTTATTGGTTTCCTACATGAAACCAGAAGCAGCTGATCATGAAATGGAGGAATCTGGTTTTAGATAACATGATGATATGGTTCATTTAGAAGCTGTCCTGCATTCCTATTGGGTTTTCCACACCAGATGGTTCAGATTTTTGAGTGATTTTTGGCCATGTTAAAGTGTGATCATTTATGTGATTAAAACTCTGACTACTTCTGTAACACAATTATTTTATTTATAAAACTTAGTAAAAAATTATCTTAATGTTATTTGACATAAACAACTTAAAGTTTCGATTTGTGATAAATGTGTTGATAAAGTCTATAAATTCCAGCATGTAAAGCTCAACTCTGTAAACAAACCTGCTCCTCAACTTGTGTAAATTGTTTTGAAGGTGGTACTGGCAGGAACAAAAGCTGAAGCCGTATGTCGACTTCATGCAGATGAACTATCCTCCAGAATTCCAGTATCAAGATTTTGCTCCACAATTCACAGCTGAGTTCTTTGATGCCAAAGAATGGACGGACATCTTTGTTTCCTCTGGAGCAAAGTACATCGTTTTGACCACTAAACACCATGAAGGTACACCACAAACAATACACATCAGTTTTATAGCTCCACACGAGTGTTTACAGGGTATTTAGTTTGTTTTGGACTTCCTGATCTGTGCTCTTATCAGACTAGTGTCAATAAAGTGTTTTTAGTAAAGCAGGAGATGTACTGTTGTTTTTGTCAGGTTTCACTCTTTGGGGCTCGAAGAACTCCTGGAACTGGAACTCTTTAGACGTGGGGCCAAAGCGAGACTTGGTGGATGAAGTGGCGACAGCTCTGCGTGCTAACAGTTCCCTTCGTTTAGGGCTCTATCACTCCCTCTTTGAGTGGTTCAACCCGCTCTTTAAACAGGATGCTGCAAACGTCTTCACCACCAACTACTTCCCCACCACTAAAACTCTGCCTGAGCTGTACGATCTCGTTGTCAAGTACAAACCAGAGGTGCTGTGGTCTGACGGTGATGGAAACGCTCCTGATAAGTACTGGAACAGCACAGGCTTCTTGGCCTGGCTCTATAATGATAGGTAAGCCCTCACAGGAAGTGATTTTTAAACGTTTTCTCTTTGTGGATCTAAAATCTGAAATGATTTGTATTTGTTGACAGTCCAGTTCGAGACACGGTGGTGACAAACGATCGGTGGGGTAACGGCTGCATCTGCACACACGGCGGATATTACACCTGCTCTGATCGCTACCAGCCAGGACACCTGCTCAACCACAAGTGGGAAAACTGCATGACCATCGACTCGAAGTCCTGGGGCTACAGACGGAACGCCCCGCTCAGTGACTACCTCACCATCGAGCAGCTTGTAGGGGTGAGTTAAAACCGTCTTCACTTTTATTTAGTAACAAAACTAAACCATTACTATAGTAACAACAACTTCTAACCACAGACAATATCTAGATTATGAACTGCTGTTTAGTACAGTAGATTTTAAAACAAGAATGGCACGTTTGTATTGGTGCTTTTCTTCAGTTCTGTTCAATTTAATATTTTATCATTTGCAGTAAATTAAATAAAATTAATAAACAGAAAAGAAAATCCCTTGGCAACTTTTAGCTGAAGGAACACCGGAGCTTTAAAATAAAATCTTCATATGTCAATAAATTATAGTTATTGACAATTCTTTAAAATAAAGTTATGTGAGATGTTGCAAGATTCTGTGGACTCCGTTAGCACATCCGTTTGTGCTCAGTGTGTTAGGGCTCAGTCTCAGTGACTACGACAACTAATTAGCTATTTTTGTTTGCTAGTTTTGAACATAGATATCATTTATAAAGGCTAGATATCTTACCCGCGCTGTTCGTCAATGGACCCTGACGTAGCTACGCCGGCGGCCATCTTGTGACAGCGAGCTGCCCCCTTTCTTAACATTGGTGTCAATGGAGCATGTACTATTAAATACCTCTACTTGCTACATTTTTAACTGATTTTCAAACGGTTTGATTAGTTATAAATGTCAGAGACATGGCTGTGAATATATATCGATAATGGTCGGGAAACTCATAAACTGTGAAAGTATCTTTTCTCATGTCTATGCATAATAAGGTTTGTAAGAAAGTGAACCGTTTGTAAATCCGTTCATTTTTCATCAAGTTAACAGTATTCTTAGTTAAGTTGATATTTAGAGTTTACTTTGAATATGAACATGATAGAAAAAAGAAGAAAAAAGAAAAATGCATATGAGCAGAATTTACATACCATAGCAACTCAATATTAGAATGTGTATTATATTATGTAAGGTAATTCAGAGCCATGATTTGAAACTTTGGAATGATGAAAAGCCTGTGTAACGGACTGTAAGGTGGCGGACAAAGTCAGCCTTGGACCTGCTGCCTGAAGATTGAACCAAAACAACTGATTAGATGCCCTTGGATTCCCAAAACTTGCTGCGATGGAATGTGAAGGCGGCTCGGACCCACTCTGTTCTCTGTCCTGGAACTCCCCCCCCCCTCCTCTCCCCCCCCCGGCTGAAGCGATGACGTCGCGCTTTGGCGTTGACTCTCGTGTGATATCAAGGGGTTAACTTACCTGACTTATCCGGAATGTTCTCTTTCCACCCATGTGACTGTAGTCTGTATGCAGGGTTTTTATCCACCGTTAGCAGCTGCCCCCCCCCCCCCCCCCCCCCCCCCCCGGTGACAGCTGGTAACTTTTGGTTTTTCTCTTCCCCCTCCTTTTCCCACTGATAAAACCAGATTTCATTCTGTATACACATGTCATCTCCACGGTAGGCGCCACCCAGTGGCTGCCCGGGTGATCTACACCAAGTCATTTTCCTGGAATTTGTAAGACGTTACAGTTCTGGCAATAAAGTTGATTCTGATCTGATTCTTACGGAAGCGTATTGCATTCACCCGAAAAAAATAAAAACGGCTCTGTTTTTCTGAATTAACGAGATAATTTTTACAAAAATAAATAAAAACGGCTCGGTTTTTCTGAATTAACGAGATAATAACAGCCTAACCCTCTGCATGTTCTGTGGCAGGCTAACAACATGTCCCGTTTGTTGAGTTTAATTCACTTTTACTTATACTGTAGATTGAGAAACTGGTAAATAATCTTGTCTATGAACTATGTAGGTGGGATTATTATTAGTTTGTCGATCAGAGCAGACACCTGAGGGAATTGCTGAGGAGCGAAGCGGCAGTGCAAACTTCCTCTCTGCTCCCGGCGTGTGTGAAAGAAACGCAGAACTCGTGTCCTCCTTGAACGAGCTTCTTTTATTTACAGCAAGTAACAACAAACATTTTACGGACTGGAACTCAGACTGGAGGAGCACACAGGCAGTAGCCTACACTGGCGGAGGGAACACAGCTCCTCCTGCTGGCGGGTTACCGTAAAACAGAACATAAATACAAACATATTCATCCTCTGCTACACGGGCGCAGTTCAATGTTTACATTTAACAGATCTGGACGTGGCCATGTTTCTCCAGGATCAGCTGACTAAATATGGGATGCTCCACAGTTGATGCAATAGAAAGGCTTTCAGTCTGATTACGTGGTGACACGGAAACAGTCAATTCTAGACGTGTGGAGTTGTTCAGCTGAAACTCCGGACCGCAGGTCTAGATCACTTTAGGCTATTATTATCTCGTTAATTCAGAAAAACCGAGCCGTTTTTATTTATTTTTGTCAAAATTATCTCGTTAATTCAGAAAAACAGAGCTGTTTTTATTTTTTTCGGGTGAATGCAATACGCTTCCATAGATTCTAACGTCTGAATGGAGTAGGAAGAAGTCTGGATCTATTGAATCGACACTGACCTTATTTCATGTTGCTGATGGAACTATAAGTAAAAACTTGAACACATATAGTTTTTTTTTCTAACTTACACACAGTTCAAACTGGTCAGGTGTTTTTCCTTTTGTTTATAGGCAAAATGTTGTTTTGCTTCATGATTTGTGCAGTTTTTTATTTAACCAGGTTGATTAACTTAAAGCGCCACAACTTTCACATTAGTATGTTTGTTTACTATCCTCACAGCTGGTTTCCGTAATGGTTCCATCACTGCAGACGCTGCCCTGATCTGATGACAAAATATTTGTGTCATCTGCAAATAGAACACAGTATATTTATATTTTATATTAATATTCAGGTGACTCTGGGATTGTTGAATGTATCAGAGATGGACAAGAGGCTGAATCCAGAGACCTGGTGGACCACTTTGTGGAAAAGAGATGATTGCAGATTTTCAAAGAAGCAGAAATATGCCCAACACTTTTTCCATCATGGGAGAAGTGGAGGTGATGGAGGAATATAGAAACCTGGATGCTCACTTGGACAGCAGACTGGACTGGAGCTGTTTACAGAAAGGACAGAGCAGACTGGACTTCTGGAGGAAGATGAGATGTTACAGACGTTCTATCAGTCTGTTGTGGAGAGTTTGATCACATCTGCAGTCACCTGTTGGGGCAACAGATCAGAACCAGTGATCTTAAAAAGTTAAACAAACTGATGAACATCCTCCTTCACCGGCTTCACCATACCATTGGACTCACAGACACCGCCTTCAGCTGGTTCAAGTCACTTCTAACAAATCGAACCGAGCACGTCTCTCTTGGTCACTCCAGATCACACTCACACCCAGTCACTAGTGGAGTCCCTCAGGGGTCTGTTCTCAGCCCTATCCTCTTCATCATCTACCTCCTGCCACTCGGTCAAGTCATCAGTCATCATGGAATCGCTTTCCACTGCTATGCTGATGACACACAGTTATACATTAAAACCAAGCCTGCAGCTCCTCGTTCCTCTGTATCTCTGCCTACCTCACCGACAACATCAGCAGCAGCATCTAAACTTTCCATCTGTCTGGAGGAGATCAAAGTGTGGATGAGCCACAATTTACTTCAACTAAACACCTCCAAGACAGAAGCCATCATGGTAGGCACCCCCCATCAGATCCAGTCATATCCTTTAACCAGCATTACTTTCTCTGGTCACAACATCCCCCTCACCTCATCAGTTACCAACCTTGGTGTTAAAATGGACTCCCACCTCTCCTTTGAATCCCATATAAACCACTTAAGTAAGACTTCCTTCTATCACCTTTGGAACATTGCCAGACTTCGCCCCTCTCTTACTCTTCCAGATGCAGAAAAACTGATCCACGCTTTTGTCTCCTCCAGACTGGACTACTGTAACTCACTGCTCCTCTGGATTTCTGGCAAGAGTCTTCAGAAGCTCCAGTATGTCCAAAACTCTGCAGCTAGGATCCTGCTGAGAGTGCGGAAATATG
The DNA here is from genome assembly GCA_006937965.1 of Callopanchax toddi. Taxonomy (NCBI): domain Eukaryota; kingdom Metazoa; phylum Chordata; class Actinopteri; order Cyprinodontiformes; family Nothobranchiidae; genus Callopanchax; species Callopanchax toddi. The sequence continues at coordinate 214,796 of SSNR01000101.1, read as the reverse complement.
AACACATCACACCCATTCTGTCTTCACTTCACTGGCTTCCTGTCGCTGCCAGGATAAACTACAAAGTCTCTCTCCTCACTCATCAATGTCTGCATGGAAATGCCCCTTCTTACTGTACCTCAAAGAACTTCTCACTCCACAAAACTCAACACGCTCCCTCCGCTCCACTCACTCTCAGCTCCTTCACAGACCCAGAACCAGACTGAGTACGACGGGGGACAGAGCTTTCTGTGCTGCTGCTCCTCGTCTGTGGAACGCCCTTCCTGAGACTCTGAGGGCCCCCCAGTCTGCTGACAGCTTTAAAAAAGGACTAAAAACATTTCTTTTTAGTAAAGCTTTTAATCTTTTTTAATCTATTGCTTTTTAAATTATTTATTTACTTTTTAAACTTCCTTTTAAATTCTGTAAGCGCTCTGAGATTCCATGAATGTAGAGCGCTATATAAATCAAACGTATTATTATTATTATTATTATGAAGAAGGCGGGGTCTGTTCTGGGGACTCTAGAGCTGATTGGACAAAGGAGGACCCTTCATAGAATGAAGAACATGATGGACAACCCTGAGCATCCTCTACAAGACAGACTGTCTTCAGTCAGAGGTTCTTCAGATCTGCTGAAACACAGAAGATTCCTCCTGTCCACAGCTAGAACAATCTATAATCATTCTTTAAAGAGTTCTAAACGAGTTACTAAAAAAGTGAGTGTTTTGATTGATTTTCAACGTCATCGAAATACAATATAAAGAATTTTGTTCCCAACACTGACCCCTGAGGGACGCCACAGGTAATGTCACCTATTTTCACAAATTGTCTCCAGTTTTTCTTGATAACATTTGATCCAGTTCAGGACGAGACCTCTAATACCACATCGTTCTAATTTATTGAGTAGTATGTTGTGATTGATTATATCAAAAACCTGAACTGCTTTCTTTGAATGGCCAACATGATTTATTTCCTCAACCTAAACTCTATTGACCTGAGCATAAAGAACCTAGAAGATGAACACGGTTCTTCACTTTGATTTTTGAATCAGCGGTTCCTGCTTCTGTTCAGCAGCTCTTTAGATGATTGATATCAGATTTAAAAAGCCTATTAAACTCACCTAGTCACAGATTGCTTACCATATATTTTCCAGCTGTGCAGGAAGATTTTTTACTTCAAAATTCACAGTTATTACAGAGAAAACCAGGAAAATTAACAGTCTTTTATAATAAACAATCCTGTAAACTAATGGTCTATTTTTCTTTAGTCTCTAAAATAGAAACACCTTCCAGCTGTTTGTTGTTTTAATGAAATATTTACTCTTCCTGTTTTTCCTTAGTTTCTGTTACCTGTGTTTATTAGATGGAATGATGTAGTGCTGTTCAACAAACACACATATCATGATTTACTTACGTGTGTGTGTGTGTGTGTGTGTATTCAGACGCTGGTGGAGACTGTGTCCTGTGGAGGAAACCTGCTGATGAACATCGGCCCGACACACGATGGAAGAATCTCTCCGATCTTCGAGGAGCGTCTGAGGCAGATGGGTCAGTGGCTGAAGGTGAACGGGGAGGCCATCTACAACACGACGGCGTGGCGCGCTCAGAAGGACAACGTCACCGCAAATATCTGGTGGGTTTGGCCTCTATCAGAATCACATCAGTCAGCCTGGACATCGTTTATTGGAGAGGCAGATGATCCTGGGAGCTTGTGTTAGTTTGTTCTGACAGAATCTGCTTCAGCCAGTCACAGCTTTGTTCCTCTGTGTGGGTTTGACGTCACGAGGCAGCGTGGAGCAATGTGTAAGCTCTGATTCGACACACATCAAGAAACATCACACATTTAAAAGAACAACCTAAGCTGGTCCAGACATTTATGTTTGTGTGTGGTATAGGCAGTGGTATAGGCAGTGTGCCATATAATATGAATTAATAATAATAATAATATTATATCACATTTACAATCCCTAGTGTCCACTGTGATTTATAATTTAGGAGCATTTTGTGCAGGCAATAAATTCACATTGTTATGAAGTCCTTGAAACTGTGTTTTAATGTGTATCAAAACAAGCAGATCCAACATCATTAATGGGGTATTATCGATGCAGAGTTCCAGTGAATATTTAAATGAGTCAGATTTATTACCAAAACAAGTTTTTTAATAAGTGACAATTTGTCAGACTTGAACCAAGTGGATAACACCGGGGACTTTATGGAAGTAAAACACACTTGTATCATCTGTAAATAAGATTTTAGAAAGTCCATTAGGGAGGCCATTAAAGTGATAATATGCAACTTTTTCATATTTTTAAATATTTTCCTTGAGCCAGTCTGTGCTAATATAACCCTTTGCAGAGTTAATGAAAAGTCACTTAGCCCCATCTGGTGATTACAGCCGGAAAACCACGATTGCAAGATCTCCGTCGCCGTCACGGTACCCAGGAAGTCACGTGTCTCACGAGGGTTAGGCTAACCCAATGTGGCTAGCTGTTATGCTAGCGCTGGAGTGTTTTTAGCTCATGATTCCTGATTTTTTTTTCAATCTCTCCCTGCTTGAACACAGCTGATTTCTTTGAAGGAGTAAATAACCGCTCCTGTAGAAAGCTATGAAGGCTGAGGAGACATTTCAACAGGTAGATTTAGGCGTTTAGAAGCTGAAACAATATGCTAACTTGTGTAATGCAGTGATTTAAAACGGACACCAGAGGGAGCCCAAAACAAGCAAAACTGCATATTATCACTTTAAATAACAAGTTAGCCACACTGAGGAGAGGGGTGGGATTTCTAGGTTGAATTTAAGCAGCAATCTGGATTATTTCAGCAAGAGAGCAGTTTTTGAATCTAGCGTCCAAAGGCTCCTCCTCAAAACATCTCAACACGCGCGTCCGGTCGCGTGTGCGCGTGTGCACGCGGCGCATATACGTTGTGGGCATGAACTGTACAGCTCAATGTGTAGGGTTTAATCACTCACAGTTCACAATCTTATTCCAACACTACGAGGGTCTGATGAGCCCTCTCTGTCCCTGCTGCTTCTGATATTAGCTCTGTTAGCAGAGAGCTGCTGCTGGACTCTGAAGCTGAACTTGACTCGGCCCTGGATGAACTTTCTGACCAAAATAAACGCGTAATCCTGTCAAGCCTTGCCATTCTGTGAGGTGAAAGGTTTAAAAATAAAAATAAATCTGTATTTAGCTGGGAAATGGGTAGGTTTTTAGTAGAAATGAGCTGTGAGGCTGAGACGCAAACAGAGAAACACACGGAGCGTCCTGTACGACAGCGCCCCCTACTGGTACAGGTTTGGTCAGGCATGTTGAGAGAATGCAGACATTTGAATTTCATTGGCTAAAAAATGTCGGCGGCAAGAAATAATGGAAAGGGGTCTCTAGGAGGAAGGAGGGTCTTCATCATCAGAATGACCGATGTTGTGGAACTCAACCCATAGATCATAGTTTAGACCTGAAATATCATTTAAAACATTTAGAAAACTTTGATACAGAGAAAAATGCTCCAGATTGCCGCTTTAAGCTGAATATAATTAGATATAAAACATTATTTTGTTGAACAGAATTTAGTTGTTTTTCCTAAAATAACTTCAGATTTTTTGCTTTATAAATAAACTGACCTGAATCTTCCACAGGTACACGTCCAGACCTCAGGAAAAGACCATCTTTGCCATTTTACTGGAGTGGCCAGATAAAGGGCCGGTGATCCTGAGTGAACCAGTGGCCACACAAGGATCCACTCAGGTAAAGTTCAGTTAAAATACTAATAGGTGTTGTTATGTGTGCATGTGTAGCAGTGGCGTGTTCAGCACTTGTTTGTTGTCCTGAAACAGGTGGAGCTTCTGGGGTACGGCTCTCTGCAGTGGCAGCCTGCGAAGCCCAGCGGGCTGAGCGTGGTTCTGCCTCAGCTGTCCTTCAAACAGATGCCATGCCAGTGGGCCTGGACCCTGAAGCTGACCGGCGCCTCCTGAATGAAAACCTCATCACTTGAACAGATGATGCGTCTGAATCATTAACTTTGTGCTTTCTTTCTAGAAATGTGGTAAATCATGGGAACAAAAGGACACATAATTTTCTCTGACTTGCATTTATATTTAATGAAGTAATTATGCAGGAATCAATGATTTCATGTTCTTTGTGACTATTCTTTTCAAAATTGAAAAACTTGAAGAGTTAATGTTGTTTTTTTTGCAGCTAAAACTCCTTTTCTGTAAATCTGCACATTTTAATCTATAGAATCTACCTGTCAGGTTTTTTTTACCAAAAACAGGTTTCCAGGTTACATGATCGTTACAGATTTGTGCACTTTTATTTTTACACATTTTACAGTTTTTTTTAGGGTTTTTTGGACTCGTCGCTTTGCTATCTTTGTATGAATACTTGAATAAAATCATCTGAACCTTTACTCAGATTCCTATTCATTTCCACATGTAGTCGTTGTTTGAATGCTGAGTCAGACTTCAACCCAAAGAGATTTTATTTTCATGTTTTTTTAAGCTCTTTTTCTATATTTTTTCAGTTATTTCAATGAATTATAGATCAAAATGTTCAGCTCATTCAGAACTTTAAAGCTTTGACTTTTGGTACTAATATAATTCATGCTTTTAGCTTTCCATTTCAAATGCAGTCCTTTAGCTATTTCAAATTTTTAGCTAAACTTTGTGCTCTTTTAATGTCAATCATTTCAGCGTACCTAGAAACCTCATTCAAATTTTGAATACATCTCACGACATATTAAAGCTATGTCATAATCCTGTTCACCATTTTGTAAAATCTCACTTTAAGCTTCATGAAAATGTTAGAATTTCCTCTAGTGATGTCATCACTCCACTCTGCATCTCACACAGAGGTCTATGACAAATACACTTTTATTACTCCCACACGTTTTGTGGCACAGAAACAAATTATACATCAAATCGTAGTGATCAAAATTTCTGATCCAGTTTATTTGCCTTTTACCTCTCATTTGAAATGGACATTATGTTTTTTAAATTCAAGTTTGTGGGGAAAGCCTTCAAATATTCTCCCCTTATTCTTGGAATCGGCTCTAAAACCAGCTGAATCAGAAGGAACTCGTCTCGCTGGATGAATTTAAACGTTTTAGACACTCAGACATCTGGATGTAAAGCTTTTGATCTATAATTTATGTTCCTGCTGCACAAAACTACTGAGTTTATCATCTGATTCCTTTCAGTTTGTGTTGCTGATGCTCTTAAAGTGATAATATGCAGTTTTGCTTGTTTTGGGCTCCCTCTAGTGTCCGTTTTAAATCACTGCATTAAAAAGTTACCAGATCGTTTCAGCTTCTAAACACCAATATCTACCTGTTGAAATGTCTCCTCAGCCTTCATAGCTTTCTACAGGAGCGGTTATTTAATCCTTCAAAGAAATCAGCTGTGTTCAAGCAGGGAGAGATGGAAAACAATCAGGAATCATGAGCTAAAAACACTCCAGCACTAGCATAACAGCTAGCCACATTGGGTTAGCCTAAGCCTCGTGACACACGTGACTTCCTGGGTACCGTGACGGCGACGGAGATCTTGCAATCGTGGTATTCCGGATCTAGTCACCAGATGGGGCTAAGTGACTTTTCATTAACCCTGTAAAGAGTTATATTAGCACATACTGGATCAAGGAAAAAAAATTAAAAATATGAAAAAGTTGCATATTATCACTTTAATGCCCTTTAGTTTTTCTGTGATGTGTCAACAGTTTTCTTGCTGAGTGTCATCCCCAGAGTGACTAGACATGCTGTAAAATGTGGAATGTTTATTGCTAAACTAAGCAATAAATCTAAAAACTTGTAAATTCTTTGTAAAACAAACACATATATTCTGGTTTATTTTCACCACTTAAAAACATGAACAGAAAAAATGTCACTGCCTCATAAACTTTAGTGAAAGCTAATCAAATCAAATATCAGAAGACTGTGTGGCTGAGTGTACAGGAGTCTTATCAGGAGGAAATCATTTGGACAGGTTGCTTTTCACCCGTCTTGCTGCTCTCTGGCGCCCTCTCCTGTCAGGCTGTATAACAGCACCCCTGCTGTGTGAGACATTTTACAGCAGCCTGGACCCAAATGGAGCGGTGCACCCTGCTGTGCACAGATGACCCAGCAAAACAACTCTCCCTCTACAGCTCGTCCTAAACACGGCCGTGAGGAGCCGTCTGCACACGGCGAACGGTGAGTTTTAGCTTCCTGCTCCTTCTTTGAGTAAAAACCCGTCTAATTGAACAGCGTTCACGTTCCGTTGAGCCTCAGCAGCTGTAACAACGCAGCCGGCGGAGGACAGATCACACTGTTGTGTCTGCTGCTCTCTGCTGCACGCCTTTAAGGTGGGAGGTCCCTGTTCTGCAAATGTTCCATGACGTGCAGATGGGGGGTTTGCAAGGGGTTCTCACGTCCATGCATCCCCCCCCTGCCCCCCCCCCCCCCCCCCCCCCCCCCCCCCCCCCCCCCCCCCCCCCCCTCCCCCCCCCCCCCCTCCATCCAGCAGGCTTTCCCCAGCCTGAGACCCGCAGCGCGTGACTGCTGATCCCCCAAACAAACAGCGAGCTGGGAGGATGCAGGCAGATCATGTGGAGGGAGGCCGCCTTGGACTCGTTTCATTTCTGATCTGCCTGCAGTTTGTTTGGAAAGCTCAGGCAGCTGAAGCTGGGGGTTTATTCATAAATTAAATATGAAACCTGAATATAGAACTGTATGGAAAATGATCAAATAAGCACCAAGAGATCAGTGCATCCAGAGGTCATTTTTAGTCAAATCTGTTGAAGTGATGTTCTGTGGAAAGGTTATGAACAACTAGACTAGAGTTTCTGTCATTAGCCGACCTGTTATTGATAAAATATTATTTTAGAATTAGAAATTTATAAAGAAAAACATAATAATAATAATTAGAAAAGGTTTACTGCTGGAATGCTGAGTGCTGAAACCTGCTAAAGACCTGAACTGAAGTGTGGATATTAGAATTGATTTGCAGATTTGAAGTTCAAGCAGAAAACACAGTGACTGTCTGAAGAGGATCTTCAGAAACAAAAGTCTTATGAACAGGAAGCCTGACCTGCTAGTTTCAGCTGAAGGGGCAACACTGCTTAGTGAAGCCTGTTGATATTTCCTGAAGACGTTGAATATAATTATGATTTCTAAGTACTACAAAGGGAACAGCAGGAAGGCAAAAGTTTTCTAGAATTGTCAAAGATTTGAGTGAAGTGATGACATCATCAGTGGGAGATAAATGGATTCATCGTGATATTACTAAAACAGTAAAAGATATAAATGCTGAAGCACACAGAAACAATAACAGCCATCGAGTCCAGTGAAGTTGATGCTACAGGACCCGTGTTGTGTCTCGTATCTACAGATACTTTCCTACAAATAACAATTACTTTGATTTTTTAAATTAAAATATGTGTTTGATCTATTGCTGAGTGGCTGTTTTCTGATTTAAACTGGGCAGTAATGCTACAGCTAGCTGCTGCTATTATTTGTAATAACAAATAACCATATAGTGTTAAGTTGGCTGATTGATAAAGGGTTATGAAATGAACTTCTGTGAGGATTAGTTTTTAATGTTTGACTTGTTTTAAGGCCAAAGCAATCCACGCTAGTCTCACCCCTGTTCAGACTAGCCGTTAGCTATAGACATAGAAAATATAGACAGGGATTCAATGAAGAAGTTGAATCAACAAGGACCTGATGCACCCCCTAGTGGCTGGCTGCATTACATGTTTTAGGCTCCGCCCCTTTATGTAAACAACACATTTCCCAGCTAAAAAAAAAACTACATTTTAAATGTCGACGTCTGTTGATTCATGTAGTTCTTACTGTACTGCTGTATGACCAGATTTTCATATTTCTTATAGATGAGTTATTTGATGTTTAATAAACACCCTGATTGTTATTAAGGCTGGTCAAATCTAATCTATGTTTTTCCAAACTGAGGCTGTTCTATATTTACAACAGGTAAGATAATAACTGTTCATAGCATTTCCACAGAACTCCACTTCAAAATATCTGAACTATCCCTTTAAATGATGCAGTTTTACGTGATATTGTGTGTTTTCTTGTTAAGTTCATTAAAACTCCTACAAAAACACGCCTCTGTTTAACAAGCTAATATTTTATAATCTGACCAAATATTCACAAAACATTTAGGTGTTATTTTCATACTTTTTACCATTTTGTATGTGACATTTGAGGCTAATTTATTGATAAGGCTTTATGAAAAAGTTGAGTTTATTATTTTTTAATAGGTCAGTGAAATAACAGATTTTTCTTAGCGAGGCTGAAGACAGTTTTCTTTTCGTTGGTAGCATGCATTAAACATTGAAAATTCAGTTCCCAAAAACCCAACATCTGATTGAAACCCTGCAGTATTTCTGTGTGATTTGAATCACAGGTGACTCTTTAAGTGACGGTTTCTGTTCTGTTTAATCACATCCTGTGAAACTGGTTGTAGGCACGTCTGAACCCCGTTTTGCCTGCGTATTTCTTCAGCCTCTGTGCTGTAGTCCATGGCAGTAATTATATATGTAGACAGGAACTGAGAAGCTGTTACAGACATTGGCTCGGTTGTCATGGAAACACACAATCGTGTCAGATTATTTTCAGGTACTGCTGCGATAAAGACACGAGTCTGCCTTCCTGAGAGGATGACTTGAGGATGAAGGAAGTGGCCGGTGAGGAGTCTGAGAGGGAAGGGGGAGTTTTCTGAATGAACTGATGCATCAGGTGAAACGAGGAGGATCCCAGTGGGTTTGACGCTCCTCCCTGTTGGTGTTTAACCTGTCAGTGATCTGACCGCAGCCAGCAGGGCGGAAACCCTCATTCCTCCCATTCATAAGCATCCCATCAATTTTAATTTAAATATCAGCGATGTCCTGCTCCTGCTGTAGTCCGGGTCACGCGTGACATTCAGTCTTCTGCAAATCTGTGGCAGACAGGTCCGGTCAGCGGAGCTGCAGTGCAGCTGTAGATAGTGGAAATGCCAAGCAGTGTGTGGAACATCCTGGGGGACAGACCATTATATTTATAGAGACGAGAGACTTGACCTTCACTGCACATTGAGTATCAGCCATTTTAGTGCCGCTCCTCTAGACACTGAATACAGCATAATGGATCTCAGCTGCAGTGCAGTTAGTTAGCTTCAATCTCATCTTTGGCTTGTTAGAGGCTATATCTAATTATAGCTCCCTGCAATTCCATACTGTGGAGGGACTGTCAATCGTTAGCATTCACTGCTTTTCTGCCATGTGCAGCTTTGCTGTTTCCTGGAGGAAATGTGCTGGGAAATTACAGCTTTCTTGCACAGTCGATAAAAGCTTGCAATTTGGGCAGGATTTAGTCATTAGCTGCTGTTAGTCTCAAGCTTTTGTTCTGATGCATAAACTTAAGAATGGTGTCCCTGTTAAAAGAACCACATCTGATCACAGCTGGTGGTGGGTGAAAACCCCAAAACCATTTGTTCTCACCCAGCAGCAGCAGCAGCAGCACAGAGTGGAGTTATCGTTTCATAAATGACATCATATTAATGTAAACGATAATCATAAACAGCTTAAAGTCAGATGAATTACATAGTTTGATGTATTAACAGACAAATGTTGGAACAAATTCTCAACAAATAATGGAGGCATTTGCATTTTTAGCTGATTTTTAAAATATTCCCAAGAATCGCTTAAATAAAAATAAAAATGTAATCAAATAAAACTTTTTAGACACATTGAGCAATAAAATATATATGTGAAATCAGAAATAGTAAAGCTTACATTTGTGTGTGGTGAACAAGCCATGTGAGTTTGATTCAATCTAGCAAGAAATTTGAAAATAGTACAACATTTTAAAGGTTGTTTGTATTTCTAAGTTATCTAGAGTTACCCATTTTAGACAGTTTGCTTAAACAGCCTTTATTTGGAGAAACAGAGTTTACATCCTACAGGACCGATGAGCTAATGGCTAGTCAGAGCATTGCTTATGCTGTCATCAGTTTAGCAGTATGGTTTATAGATGACGTCACAATTTAACCGTGCAATGGCTCATGGGAAAAAGGTGCGGACAAACGATAACATTTCCTACACTCGTTACAACACGTAAGTCAGCTTTATTTTCAAAACAAGCAGTGAATTTGTTTAAATTAAGTTCAAGCTTGGATAAATGGTAATGAAGGAGGTGGTTTTGACCGAGAAGGACGTACCTGGAGCCTTCCTCACCGGCGATCCATCTGAGTACCGCCTGCCTGAAGTGAAGAGATGGCTCGAATGCCACGGACAGAGTAAGAATGTGAATTTACTGTATGAGAGGCAATCGAAAAAGTCAGTGCATGCATTGCTTTGAAGATGAAAGTTAATCAAGGAGTGGACAGTGGTAAATGGTACGAACTGAAAAAGCATGGAATTAGCACCCAAACAACAGCTAGCGGAGCTACCGCTGTGCCCGACAACGGCTGGGCAACATTCCAGTCTGTGGACATCCTGGAGATGTTTAATTACGGCTCTGTTACCACTATTTGATTGAGTCCTTGCTCACTTTGGACACAAATCTAACAGCAGCAGTGGTGACGGACATTCTGACACAAAAATGAATATACAACCACCGTGAAGCCGATCAGAAAGAGGAGAAAGCTGATGGTGAGTGAGTTTGTTGATGACAATAGAAACGAAGCGAATCACTTTTTACGAGCACACGTCCAGCACAAACCCCAACTTTGCTTTGCTGCTCCTCTTTTCATCATTATTTCAGAGAGTAATAGCTAATAGCTTGTAGCTGATCGCCACGTCGTATAGTAAACAGAAGAAGGTGCAGTGCTTGTCCGCCAAGAAATCCCATGATGCTCTGCAGCGTGACATCAAACTCTATTTTTAGCAACTGGGGAAAGCGCTTTTACATGGAATTGTGTGGCAGACGGGAAGTCCCAGCTTGTTGTTTTATGAAATTCAACCTAAAAACTTTTGCTGATCAAATCGTTCGCCCGGGAAACGAGACGCTACAGCAACAGAACGATCTCACCTCAGAAATCTGGAGAAAGTAATACACTTAACCGTTACAGTACTTAATCGGAACACTATGGACTAACTGTCTTGCGATTTACCAGTAATGCCCTGATGGTCGACGTACTGTTCTAGAACATGATCATACATGTAGTTGTGACCACCCAGGCACGGCTAGAGGCTCCAGTCCCCATAAGCGCTCCGGAAACGAAACGCCCATAAAGGGTTAGGAAACACAAGGAACTGCTGTGAGTACAGACGTTTCACTAAATCTTATATTTCTACCACATTTAAAAGCAAACGTCTACATTTTTCTGCCAGAATACCTGTGTAATGCTAAACGGACTGCATTACAGAGGTTTATAAAATAACCTTCACTTGACCTCTGTGAATCTTTAAAGATGAAGCCGTTTTAAAGGGATATTTGGGTCATTTTGACGTGGCGTTCTATCAGGTATTTATCTATAGTAGGGAACAAACCAACCGGTGACATCACTCAAAGAGGACGGAGTCTTCTAGAAACAGGAAGTAGTCCTCTGACTGGAGCAATACTCATGTCTAATCAAAACGGGAGAGACACTGATGCAGATTGGTGCCAAATTAGCCAACCTGACTAGCCATGAGAATGGATCAGATCAGAGGACTACTTCCTGTCTTTAGAGACTCCGTCCCTCTTTGAGTGATGTCACCGATGGGTGCGGTCTTCACTGTAGATAAATAACTGATAGAACTCCACTTCAAGATGACCCAAACGTCCCTTTAAGAAGGCAGCGCTCTCCTTTGGCCTTGGCTTCATTCAGACCAGCTGTTAGCTTATCGGAGACACACTAACAATAATCTGAAATATGAGAACAAAACACTTCAAAAATCACATAAAAAGAAACACAACAACAACAGCTCTTGACACAAGCAACCATTTTCTAATGTAAACGGCATCTTCAGAATGTTTATATTTATAATCCTTTTATTAAGCAAAATAAACCTGAAAATATCTGCAAAATATCTTTTTTCTTTTCACTTTTTTGAGCTGAGGTATGCTCTGGGCCAAACTTGATACAAGACAGTAGCCTCTGTGTCTTATTGAAACATTCACTGAAATTCACTTAAAATAATAATAATGATTCTAAAAAGTATGGGAGGGTTTAAAAAAGTTAAACATGATTACCATACATTAATATTCCCTTAAAATGAATACTGTTTGCATCATGACTTTTGTTTTATTATAACGCTTATTGCCACAAATGGATCAAATACACACACATACAGTAAATGATGCCATCTTTTTTTGGTGTGGACACCAGCAGCTGATGAGAAACAACACGATCATTTTTAGATGTAAAATTCATCATCAAAAGAAATAACTGATAATTTCATGAAACATTAACAATTGTTGCATTATTTTAATATTAACACAAATGGATAAAATAATCAGTGTTAGAATGTTGAAGACATACAGTCTGGATATCTGATGTTATGTAAAGTGTTACTTAGAGGAAGTCTTTCAAACTCCCAAGTTGTTTCATTAATGCAGAGGCTTTGTAACATCGACTTCATACGTCTAATTCACAGGATGAGGTTTGCAGCTGCACATAATCTACAGTATTGTCCCAGTTTTTGCCGTGTTAATGACACCCTCATCACGACTCTCTCCATTCACAAAGCAAATCCTGTCGTGACGGGAAGAACTGGCTCTGAGCAGGCTGTGGGTGTCGCAGAAATCACAGAACAAGTCTAATTTTTGCAGCAGCCACACATCCAGCCGCGCGCTGTCTTTTCATCGAGCTGCTCTCAGCGTGCGCGCTGAATAGGCTGCACGTTGTAGGAAATGTACATTCAGAGCTGCTGCTGCACCGTGTGATTACGGGCTTTCAGAGTCACTTATGCATTCCTCCTCTTCTGCTCAAACGAAGGCACGTTCAGGTATTAAACTGGATAATTATGAATACCTGAAAGGCTGCGTGTCATCATCCAGACCAAACCATCTCAGGTTCAGATCTTGAATGAAGGAGTGCTTTTGTAGAAGGATGATGTTTGGCTCTTTGGATCATGACAGCCGCCTCCCCTCTCTGTGTGTGGAGTGAGGCAGCTGCTGCTGTGCTTTCCAGCACAATGAGAGGGAGAAAAAGAGAGAGAGAGAGAGAGAGAGAGAGAGAGAGAAAGAGAGAGGGAAAGCGTCCTTAAACGTGGGCTGTTGTGTAATCCCTCCCAGGGCCCCTTTGCTATTTTTGTGCCTGGGTCCACACGTCACGGTTGGGTATTTTCTCTGGTGACTTGCTCGCATCAATAGATCTTCTAATGTACACCCAGTCAGCCAGCAGCTTCACAACTGATAGGACTTTACCTCGCTGGCTTCTTTTGTTCTGATCCTCACCTGGACATGAGGGGAATGGAGGAAAGGACTATGCAGGATGAGGAATGTCACATGTGACTGTCGGTATGGAACAGGGCACTATTCAAATGTCAGGTTAGTATGAGGATTATATTTGATACGTGAATGTCAGCTGCTGTGTTCTTCATGACAGATCTGTTGATTCATTCTCCTCTGCTGTGAGAACACCACTCAGGGGTTTTTATCAACCAGTTTGCTTTCAAGCCGGTCTTCTCATGATATTTATGGATTGGTTGTCAGCGTGAGTCCTCATGCCTCTTCCCTTTAATGGCCAACTTAGCCTCTAATGATGTAATGCGGAGGCATAACGATGCTCTCGGTAGCCAGCATTTGTTTGCTCATTGTCTTCTCTCGTGCAGAACGCACACGGTATCCGTCTCAGTAAAACCACATCTCCATCCATCCACGCGTACATACTGTACCACAGTCATTGTGAAGCACACCTACTGCCGCCCACCTGCCTGCTGTTGTTGCACGTCATTGCTGCTGTGTCATATATTTCTGTATAGGTGAGCGCTTGTTGCCCGCTGTGTACGAAATCTGCAGGAAAACCAAAAAGTCAGACCTGTCAATGAGCCTCTGAACGTGTCAGCTCGGTTCCCTCTGCGGTGTCCGTAGTTCAAAGGTATGCATTGTTTCTGAGGGTCTTATCTCATTGTCACTCTGCACCCCTTCCCTCTTCTCCTGGCTCACGGAGGATGGAAACTAAGCAATGAGGTCACCTTGAAAGGGAGCTCCCTACCAGGCCTCTGATTATTGTTACCCCCCGGCACTCCTCTTAGTTTACCTCCCCTTTGAAGCGTGGATCATTCCTATCAAGCCCTCACCTCCACCCCCTCACCATCCTTCAGTGTTTTTGCTGTATCCTACCGTGTCAGAAGCCCTTTTATCATCAGAAAGCAGAGCTACTGAACCACAAAGAGGTAGAGGATAAATTTAGGTTAACACATGAGGTAGAAGACCCTCCTTACAGCTGATTTAAAGCATCCCTCTCCAGAGTCACCTTGGATCCCCATCCTCCGGTTTGTGCTCGAGTAGTGAGTGTGACGCTAACAAAGAAAGGAAAGGGAGAAGAGAGTGGGAGTTGGAGGATGTCCTAATTAAGGGGAACTCAGAGGGTTTGAACCAGATAATCTTACATAACCTCGTTAGGGAGGACACAGCATTTGATACTGAGAAGATGGAAGTGACATGTCCTCAGATACCCATCCTCATTGGGGAGACATCAGTTCACGTTAGCCACAGGCATGCAGATGTTTCTCAGGCGTGTTTGCACACAGAGCAGCGTGTGGTCCCCAGCAGCCCGCTGTGTAATGGTTCCAGTCCAGCAGGAAGCAGGAACCAGCGCTGAGTTAAGAAGCTCCTCAAAAAGAAATGCAGATAGACCGATCACACTTCATTATCACCAGTATAACACAGATTTCATACTCGTGCATAATTTATCATCGTTATAATCATACTTGACTGCAAACATTACATCACTGTCGCTTTTCAAATGAAAACTAGTTTTCCAACGCAGAAATGTTTTCTGATTTTTTTTTCTTAAAAACTAATAAAGCAACAATGACTTGTTAAAGTAATATTTTGGGTTATTTTGAAGAGGCGTTCTATCAGTTACATCACTCAAAGTGGGTGGAGTCTTTAGAAACAGGAAGTAGTAATCTGACTGGAGCAATAGTCAGATTGGGTGAGACGCTACTGCAGATCAGTGACAAACCAGCAGCTAATTTTCAGGTATTTAAAACAAGCTTTGCTCCAAAAAAAAATCATACTACTACTACTACTACTAATGCATTAGTATGCTATATTAGCTGTTTGTAAACTTCCACAGTTTTGCATTAGAACAATTCAGTTTATGGTGTTTATGCTGCTGCAGCATCAATCAGATGTTGTTCTGTTGAAGTAATTAAATAATCAATCTCCTGAAAATTTGTAGAGGTTTACAACCAGGTAATATAGTGTTTTAATGCATCAGTGTGACTTTTTAAGAGCAGGAGTTGTTTTAAATACCTAAAAATCGGCCTCTGGTTGTAGCCGCTCGGCAGCAGTGTCTCTCCCAGTCAGACGTCAGAGGACTACTTCCTGTTTCTAGAGACTACTCGTTTTGAGTGACGTCACCAGTCGGTGTGGTCCTTACTGTAGATAAATAACTGATACAACGTCACTTGACCAACATATTATTTGAAGTTAGCAGCAGTGGTTTAGAGGCACAGTAGCATGCAGTGGTTAAAATGTTCTGAAGTTTTGTTTCCAAACAAGCAATCCAAAGACGCTTTTCTTTTCCTTGAAAAAAGAAACTTTGATTGAGAAATTCAACTTAGGTCAATTTAACCCTTTAAAGCCTGCAATATGAAATAATAGTCAACAATCCACCCATGATAAAAGGATCAAAATAATCAACTTTCATCTGTAGATTCTTCACCAGAAGGCAGAAAACGACATGTAGGCTTTGATACATGTTTTTGAGGAAAACACTAATCCTGATCCACCTCAGCTACATTAAGACCAGGAGTGGTTTAAGGGGCAAATTGGGACAAGTGTGTATGAAGCTGAGTAAATATTGGCAGCAGAATGTTGCATTCACAAAGGATTTTCCCAAAATTCTTGAAATGCTGGCAAGAATTCTCAGTCCTCTGAGGTGCAGGACCTCTCTCTTGTGTCGCTGGAATTTTGAACATGCTCAAAAAATGAGCACAACACCATTTGTCTCAGAGTTGTTGTAGGTGTCTTAGATCCATCTCAAACTTTTCTCGGTTTAGTTTCTGAGTCAGAAAGTAGAAGAAGGGTCAGACAGGTTCCTGTTTGTTGGCAACCAAGTGGTGAAGAAAATGAAACGTAATTCTTTATTTTGACAGAAGAATTTGCATGGCTGTCATGCAAAAGTCACAATTTGTTTGTGACTACGTTATATAACCCATGTGACCTTGCTATATAAAAAACCTCTTGCATAAGTATCATATGTACCAATTCAGTTTGATTCCAACTGACAACTTCAGAATTTCAAGCGCTACTCACAAAAAGTTCATGTAAAAAGTTCACACCACACAGTGATTTTATATCATGAAAATACTTCATTAGAAGTATGCAACGGTGATGTCCTCATCTCAAGTAATTTATTGAAACAAGCCAACAGTGGTGGATAAATCCCAACTAAACATGTTATTGTCTCAATAACTGGTCATGTGACCTTGATCTATTACAGCGTGACGACGACGTCTCATGCTGTTCACAAGTCAACCTAATGTCTGCTGAGTCATGACATCACACTCTTCTTGAAGGGCGTCCCTCAGGTCATTGGGGTTCTGGGGTTCAGAGTTACCAGCCTCTACATGGAGACTCAGCTGATCTCATAGGTTTTCTATAGGATTCAGGTCTGGAGACCGTGCAGGTACCCCAGTCTCCAGCAGCTGTTCCCTAATGATGCCTCCTTTATGAGCTGGAGCATTGTTGTTCATAAAGATGAAATCAGGCCTGTGTTGTTCATGCATAGGAAATGACTGGATTAAGGATGTTATCCAGGTATCAACTCGTCACAGAGACATTCGCAAAGTTTAGTTCAGTTCTGTATTGACTACTCTGGTGATGACAACAATATCTGATGCATAGCAATCTCCTTGACATCTCCAACATCGTTGGTGGTGGCCATCCTGTCTGCTCAGCATGAATCGACTTTCATCAGTGAACAGCGCAGTAAATGCTCCCTGGCCCATCATGCAAGAGGACGATGCCTGTGCTGGTGAGGTCAGGTATCTTTGTAGGTCATCTAGCACACAGACCACCTGACGTGACTCTTGGGTTCCTCTCACCTCCCTAAATGTGCCTGGAGTTGTGTGGTATTCATCATCTGGTTCCACAGGACACTGGTCACTATGAAGCAGTCATCAGTGTGGGATGTGGCCAAAGGACGTCCACTTCTATGCCTTTCTGTGACTCTTCCAGTCACTCTGTGGACACTTCTGTCTGAGCACTTCCTGTTTGAAGCTTGTAATGTGAGGTTCTGTTGATCAGTTGTTAGGTGTGGTCTTGGTCTCACGATGTCAAAATGTGAACAGCATGACGAGGAGGAATGTTTAATACTGGTTCTAATTGAACCAGGAATTGTATTGGTCGATTCATGGATCAAACAGCTGTTGTGAATTTTTCTATTTAGCTCCTCGTTAGAGAAAATCATAAAGTATTCAGACCTTGAACATGTGAATTCAACAGTTTAGAGAAGGGCACATTTAGGTCGCCTTAAAAGATTAGAGAGTTTTTTAGGTTCTTCTTGAAACGTCCCTAGAAAGCCAAATGCCAAATTGAGAGGGATTTGCTGCCTTATGATCTTAAATGCATATTTTTTTCATTAATATAAATTTAGTAACAAAATTGACAGAAGTCGCATAATAAAAATATCTATTTATTTATGCCTTTGTTATCTTTGTCCTTCATAGTGTAAAGAAGTTTGGTAAAATGAGAAACTGAAGTAGGCCTGTATGAGGTTATTCCCTAACTCTCGTATTACAGTGATTTTCTACAAGCTTGTTTGTGACAACAGCAAAATAAAACTCCTTGAGTTCTGTTGTGGCTTTTGTTATTTTCAAGATTATGAGTGACCCCCATCTGATCACCTCCTTCTGGGTTTGACTCGAAGTACTTCATGTAGATTTGATCATTCAGGGTCATATGATCTATTTGAGTTGCCTTGAGCAGGAAGTAGAAAAATATATAACATGGGTTTGGTGATTCAGCCTCTTTGATTTTTGGTCATTTCACATTTACTGGTGTTTTTTATTTTATTTCTATTTTGTACTTCAAAGACAAATATTATATTACCCACTGTGGTAAATTTCCCCCTTAAAACCGTGTCATTAAGTGAATACAAAATGTATTTCCCCTCTGAATTTCTGAAATGCAATAGACACAATTAGCATTAAATGAAAACCTTCAGAATTTAACATTTGTTCTCGGGCTAGGTGTTTTTCACCAGTGTATATACTATACTATGTTGTATCATATCCTGGTGCTTGGATGATTTGTTTAATCAATTCCCATGAAAAAACATTGCACAACACACTACATATACAGCCAGTTCTCTCTCACACACACACACACACACACACACACACACACACACACACACACACACACACACACACACACACACACACACACACACACACACACACACACACACACACACACACACACACACACACACACACACACACACACACACACATCCACACACACATACACACACACATACACGCGCGCCTTTAGTCCTGGCACACTTACAGGATTTCAGAAAATCTGAGGTGTCTGCCAGAGCTGACATGCGGTACTTTTTCAAACACATTCATTTTTTTCCATTCCTGCTGTGATGGAGCTCATTATAAATTTTATAGTCAAGTTTTAAAGGAGGGACTTTTGGGAAACAACCTTAAATATCTTTCACTTTCTTGAAAGCCCTGATTGTTTTTTCTCCTCTTTATGACTCCTGTGTATTTTATGTGCTCGTATTGCACAGTAGAAATAACAGTTGCGTTTTCTAACTCACTTTTCCTTCCTGTTTCTTTCAGATGACCCTTCCCTGCCGTTCACATATGTGTTAGTACCACTACAGTTACATAACAGATATCATCCTTGAAAATCGATCGCAAAGGAAGTGACATTGGATTCATGGAGTCACTTGAAACTACTGCAGGGGTGAAAAGCTCCACTGAGGGTCAGGACGGAAATGTTGCACAGAAAAAAGGCTTATCGGAGGCTGCACAGCCTAAAAGGAGACCATCAGTCGAATTGGAAAACAAAGCGTGGCACCAACAGCTAAAAGAGTCTCAGAGCAGAGACACGTGTGGTTTCAGTGAAAAATCTGACTCAGGGAAATCTCTGCATGTAGAAGATCAGCCCTCTCAAACCCAGTCCGCAAGCCATCGAGACTATGACGAGTCTTCATATCCGCCACAGTCCGCAAAGCCCTTTTCTGTTGGCAGACAGAAAGTTTCAGCGCAGTCACCAGGAGCTGCATCTCAAAGGAAATCTCCCACTTCACCTGAGGTCCAGCAAACGTGTTCCCATTCAGGAACAGATCAGCTGTCAGAGGTGGCAGCTAAAGGGGAGCAGAAACCACAAAAACCAGGGAAGTATGTTTGCGATTACTGTGGAAGGGCATGTGCCAAACCCAGTGTGCTCAAGAAACACATTCGCTCCCACACCGGGGAGCGGCCCTATCCAT
The DNA here is from genome assembly GCA_006937965.1 of Callopanchax toddi. NCBI lineage: Eukaryota > Metazoa > Chordata > Actinopteri > Cyprinodontiformes > Nothobranchiidae > Callopanchax > Callopanchax toddi. The sequence continues at coordinate 195,228 of SSNR01000101.1, read as the reverse complement.
GCGTCCCCTGTGGGTTCTCCTTCAAAACCAAGAGCAACCTGTACAAACACAGAAAGTCCCATGCTCACTCTGTCAAAGCTGGCACGGTGCCATTCTCAGAACTTGGGTCTTACAATGCCAATACTGAACAGGGGTCTTTTGAAGGGGAAGGAGAGTTATTCTCTGATGCTGAGCAAAGCACGGACACAGACGAGGACACTCTTAATGACCCGCTGCTGCTGCTGGACTCTCCAATGGAGGGATCAGATAACACTGCTGTAAAAGTACTAAATCTCATTGCGCAGAAAAAGGGAGCCACGTCAATGTCAGCTCAGGATGGTTCATCCCAACCCCAAGAAATCAATGCATCCCCTGTCACTGCTGAGGCTAGTCGTGCAATTCAATCTTCCACGATCAAGCAGAAGCTAGCGCTCAGGCTGACTGAAAAAAGAAGCAGTGACTCTGAGCATAATCTGTCCCTCCCGAGTCAATCCAGCAAGGGCAGCACAGACTCTGGGTACTTCTCACGCTCCGAGAGCTCAGAGCATCAGGCCGGTCCTCCAAACACCAACGCAAAATCCTATCAAGAAATCATGTTCGGAAAGTGCTATCGGCCGAGTCCTAAGCAGACCTCTGCTTATGTGGCTTGTTGCACAGAATTGGGTGAACATTCTGGCAAATGTTCAGAGAAAGGCGTGTCTCGTGTTTTCACTCAAGAAAAAGACCCAGTTGAATCAATCAAAATAAACTCAAAATCATTCGCGAGGGAAGAAGTAAAAGACTCGCAGTCAGATGCCAGCTCCGACACGGGCCCTCTGATCAGAAGCAACTCCATGCCAACATCCTCAGCCGTGTGTCTGACTATGCCACAAGCTCTCAGAGGCAGCCACTCATTTGATGAGAGAACAAGCACAGGGGGCATGAGGAGACTCAAGAGGCAAGGTGCTATTGAGCTATCTGTGCATGATGGCCACACAGACGCTGAGAGCCATGGAAAGATTTCACCCTCAGGACAGGAAATGGAAAACTACTCATCAATGATGCCTAGTATGAGCCAACAAAAACAAGCAATGGAACTGGCAACTCGAAAGCGTCGCAAAGAGAAGAGAGAGGAGGAGGACTTGCCAGGGCGATATGAGAGCCACCATGAGCAGTGTGAGGACATGTTTGATTCAAGCAAAGACTATGATTTAAAACAAGCCGCAATGGGTATCATGGCTTTAGGGAGAGCACATCTGGACAGGTGTGATATGGACATATCGATGAGCTCTGAAACACCTGGTCGTAAAACCTTTGGGAATGTCATTTCCGTTATTCAGCACACAAACTCAATAAACAGGCCTCACTCTGAACAGTCAGAACCGTATAAATGTCTTGGACAAAGACTAGAAACCAGTGAATCTTTTGAGATGGAATGTAGAATAAGGCAGTCAGTTCAGCTGGGGCCTAAACTTGTGCGCCAGCCAAACATACAAGTCCCAGAAATCAGGGTTACTGTTGAACCTGACAGTCCAGAAAAAGCTCCAGAAGTGCAAGTGAAGGAACCGGAGAAGCACACGGAGGAGTTTCAGTGGCCTCAAAGGAGTGAAACTTTAGCACAATTCCCACCAGAAAAACTCCCTCCAAAGAAAAAACGGCTTCGTTTGGCTGAAATTGAACACTCCTCTGGTGAATCAAGTTTTGAGTCTGCTTGTACTAGTCTCTCCCGCAGCCCGAGTCAGGACAGCAACTTATCCTATAGTTCCACTTTCTCCTTTGACAGAGAGGAGAGCTTAAAATCAGCTTCTCCGGTCAGACAGGATGAAAATGGCAAACCGCTGGAGCTTTTAGCTGTGCCAGGGAGCGGGCACTCCCTCTCTGTGCTCCACCAGCGCCAACAGCATGAAATGAGACGCTCCTCCTCGGAGCAGGCGCCATGTAACTTGCGCAAAGAGTTCCCAGAGGTACGCAGCATATCATTTGACTATGGCAGCCTTTCTCCAACATCCAAAGTTAGACATGTGGACATCAGTGCTGGAAAAGAGAGAAGGAGGGGAAACTTGGTGCGACAGGAGTCACTGAATATGGAAACTGAAGTAACACAAGTCCCATCACAAGTGTTTCCACAGTACCTCAGCAGCACCTCCCCACTGTTTGCAGCAGCCACTGTTCTGCCACAGACTTTGCCAATATTTTCCACCGGGAACACATTTCCCCAGCTGCCACATCCCAGCCTCGTAGTTCCTGTTAGAATTCAAACCAACATGCCGTCGTTCGGCAGCATCACATACACCTCCTTATCACAGATTTGTGACAATCACTACGACAGTGTTAGCTCTACCACACCCAGCCTTCAAAGTCAAACTTCACGCTTGTCTGGAATTCTTGATTCTCATAACTTATCGGCTAACACAAAACCACCTGCAGCTCACTCACTCAATGTGGAGGCCCTTGATTTGTCATCGGCTAAGCTAAAGACGGGCATCCCTCTGTCTCTGACCTCTAGAACTATCTCGACTACTAATGCCTCCAGCGGTGGCACCAACAAGCGGATGCTATCTCCTGCCAGCAGCTTAGACCAGTTCATGGAGGTCAAGCAGCAAAAGCGAGTGAAAGAGGAAAGAATGTTTGGGCAAATTGTTGAGGAGCTGAGTGCTGTGGAGCTGGGGAAGTGCCATGTGAGTGAGGAGAAGGGGCGGAGGTCAGAGATAAGTCGTACATCATTAGCTGAAGCTCAGGAGGACTTGTGCAGGAATACGTTCATCACACTTCATCAGAAAGCAACCGAGGCCACTGAGCTCGATGCCGAAACCGCTATGGAGAGTAGCTGCCTGGAAACTAGCTCCCCTCATTACTCTGCAAAAGCAGCCAGTGAAACAAAAGAACAAGTGAAGATGGATGTGGCGGCGCAGCTGGTCCTCAGTCAAGACACCCTGATCTCAGAGCATTCAAGGCTCCTATCTCAGTTTCCAAGTCTCCGGACGACGACAGGTGTGAGCTGGTGTTATCTCAACTACACCAAGCCGAGCTGCTCTCACAGCAATGCCCCCTTTGCCTCTGTGTACGCCACATGGTGCGCGAGTTCCCACAATCCCAACCCTCTTGAACTTAGCACAAGTGCGGCTCTGGCCCTGCTACAGTCCAGACAAAGAGGAGACAAGGTTATATACACCGTGGCCGCCATGTGTGCGCCTGGCACGGGGAAGCTAGTCTCATCCCTCATCCTCTGGAGACAGGCTATGGAACAGGTGAGAAAATCATCCCATCTGTTTTAACTCTGAAAAAGAATATTGGGTTAAATGTAAAGCACCTTTCACAACAAATCTAATTGGTCTTACTGATCTGAGGAATACCTTTCACTGGGCTGGGAGTTTGTAATGTTTCAACAGTTCAAAATACAGATAATCGAAATAATAATATCACCCAAAACTGTCAAACTGCTCATTTCAGTCTTTTGGCAGAAGTTTCTGGAACAGCGATTTGCATGCCTGCTGATTAACTTTGATCCATCACTTGCTTTGCATTATGTAAAAAAGGAGCTAAAAATAGACCTGAATTAAATTCAGATTGAGAGATTGCTTATCGTCGCTGCACTGGAATCAGATGATATTAAATAAATAATATGGCTTAAAAAATCAGAGTTTCCTGTTGTGGGTTCTCCCCCCAGCAGCAGAATAATGCATGTTTGCAAAACATGCTGTGTAATACCATGTGTGACACATAATATTGGCTGCATCAGATTACACCGTTGATACGGTGTCCATTCAGAATGGGTGTTAACACAGTGTGTGTTCATTTGATTCAGCTGCAGAGGAAACCGGAGCCCAAAGAGGTGGACATCACCTACGGGAAGAAGGTGAAAGACATCAGCTGCAGAGCAAAGACTGCAAAGGAGGAGTGGAAAGAGAGGGAGGCCTCTGCAAACCAAACGGTGCCAACGCGGATTAAAATCTTCGAGGGAGGGTCGGTCAGCTTATGGGTTATTATTTCCTTTCAATTAAAACCAAACTTCAGAGATGTAATCTCTTTTTCTTTTAGGTATAAATCCAATGAAGACTATGTGTATGTCAGGGGTCGAGGTCGGGGGAAATACATTTGTGAGGAATGTGGGATCCGCTGTAAGAAGCCAAGCATGTTGAAAAAACACATCCGGACCCATACAGATGTGCGACCATACATCTGCAGGGTTTGCAACTTTGCTTTCAAAACTAAAGGTGGGTATTTGTATTCATCAATGCAATTGTGCAATATCAGAATCTTTACACATCATTTTTATCCTGGTTTTGTTACTTTTAAAATAAAAGTTTATCGCTTGTCTTGTGTTTATTTTCAGTGGAGTTTAAGGTGACACTTGTTTGGGATAGAGAGTTCAGATCTGTTGCTTTGGTCTTTAGTTCACCCTGAGGTCGTTGCTTAATTTTCAGGCTAATAGTGGAAAAACTGTCCATTTCTTTTTGGAGATAAATTCTTCTGCCTCTCATTTGGGGACGAAGACAGGATGACCTCTGTTTCAAATGTTATGCTGTTAAACTCCTAGACTTGACATAACATTTAAAATTGGGGGCTTGTCCGGGATTTGAACCTGCGAGGTTTTGCACCTTAAACAATAATCATATTTCTAAGCAGTTTTGTGGAAAAAAGGAAGAAAACTGATTCAAAACAAGCTGCAGTTTATTTCTACAACTTCAGCAGTCAGTGATGAATACAGAAACAAAATCTGAGCCAGAATGCTGAGAGTCACAGGTTTGGACCCTGTTGTGGGTTGTGAAGCATTAAGTGGGGTGGGGGGTCTCAACTGAGATGCCTGTCCTGTCACAAAGAGGTAGAAACAGTAGTATATAAAAATAATGCAATGGTTTGCTATGTTTATGGTTAAATTGATTATTTTCTTTATCAAGCTTGGACTCATGAGTTGCTGAGACCTATTTTGTGAATCAAAAGCTAAAATGTTTTGGAACCATGGTTTTAAACAGGCAGACGTTTTAAAGGAGCCAACTAGCAGCTGACCATCTTCAGATAGGTCCATTTAGACCTGCACAAACCCTCTGCATCAAAGGAGAAACACAAATCACAGTGGTAACATGTGTTCACTTTTTAAAGTGAGACATTTATGCAAACATTTTTTTATGTCCACAGGAAACCTGACTAAACATATGAAGTCAAAGGCACACATGAAGAAATGTCTTGAACTGGGGGTGTCAGTGACGATGGATGAGACAGAGATACAGGAACATGGTAAGAACGTGACGTGCACTAACCTTCTGAACTGACTGCTATACAGTCGAGCGTTAAATAAACTGAAATGTGTCTTTTTAAAGTGGACAACATTCAAGAGTCCAAGACAGAAGTGGCAACAAGTACCAAACATCAGTTCTCAGATGCTGACGATTCCGACGGCATGGATGAAGAAGCTGATGAGATAGACGAAGACGATGATGAGGATGATGAGTATGAGGGCGACTCCACCCCAAAGCTGCGTTCAAGAAGTACGAGTCCTCAGCCGTGCGGAGTGACCTCCGTGTCGGTTACAGTCGCTGCTGCCGTCCATGGCTGCTCCCTGAGCACTCTGCCTGGATTTGATGTCCATCAGCCGTCCTCCGGCAAGCGTTCAGATCATCGACCTGCCCTCACGGCTGAACTCAGAGAGAAGTTCGTGGATGAAGACTCTCTGACCATGCTGCCTCTGGACCAGACCGGCCTCTCCTTTGATCCGTATTCATCTTGTCTGCTCTCTCCTGGTTGGGAGTCTCCCATCAGGGAACCCTCTCCTTCCCGCCTGCGGTATCCATCCCCGAGGCGAGAACTATCCCCAAGAGGTCGGTCCTCTCCAAGGTGGGATTCTTCCCCACTGAGGCCTGGGTCACCTGGCTTCAAATCCATCCAGCACCCATCCCCGGTCTCGATGGAGCGACCCCTGTCTCCTGGGTCAGAGCTTGGTGGGAAGCGGGAGTCCTCGGTGAGGGGCAGGCAGAGGGTTGTGCTGAGGGCCGTGTCACCACGCAGAGGCTCGTACCAACATAAAGGCAGCTGTGATAAAACCCGACATCAAGCAAAGATGGAGATGGCTCTACAGCAGGGAGCCTTTGAAATGGTAACGTTTGCTTTATAGTTTGTTCTTCACTCATTCTTCTCTCTAGCCAGTTTAGTTTCTTAACTTGATATTTAAAGACTTTTTGACAAACATTTAAAATGTAGAGAACGATGTGTCCTCTGGCAGAGGGTGAAACGATAGAAGAATCATCAGTTGATGTAAATATAGACACTATCTGATAAAAAGCATTTTATGAACACTCTATGGGTTCTGTTGCTCTCAAATGAAACAGGATGAGATCCTATTTCATCTCAGCTTGAACACAATTTACAGTTTTCTTAAATGTAATGTGACGGTTGGCAGGTTAGGCATGTTCCAAATGCCACTAGCATGCTAAGTGTTGCTATACTAAAGCTGTTTAACAGGTAATTGATCCTATAATTAAAAGTAAGGAAATCACTTGATATATCCACTGATTCTGGGTTTGAGGGCCGACTCTGATTCTCTGACCTGCTGATTTATCTCAAAGAAGTCTAATTAACAGAATACTTCTTTCAGTTTATTAATAACTTGAAACATTTGATTCAGGAAGTAAATACACCACATTTAAATTAAAACCTGCTATGAATTGGGAATATATTTTATTGCTGCTTGGCTCTGGTGTGTTCACAAACACCCTAACCCCCCCCCAAAAAATCTCATTTTTGACTCTCAGGTCGGTCAATCGCTGATTAGGTTATGCTGAATATTGGCCAGTGACAGTCACTAGATGATTTTTGGGTGCATCTTTAAACAAACCCCCCAAAACATCCTTTACACCCCCGCAGCCCTAAACCTCATGAAAAATGACTTGTTTATCGAAATTCAAACAATTAAAGGAACACTAGAGTCCAGAGGCGTTTTGATGCTGTAGGACGTCCTGTTCCCTGAACACATTCATGTTTTCTTCACCTGACTTTGACATTTCTTCATGATTTCTAACTGATATATGTTCACATGTGAAGTGTTATTGGCAAACAGCTGCTAACGCTGGCAGTGATGTTGTTTCAGGATCAAAGGAGCAGCTTGGCGTCTGCGCTGCCCGCTGCTGCCAGTTCTCACCACCAGAACATCCTCAGCCACCTCCCTCTTCACTCCCAGCGGCAGGCCCACAGTTTGCTCCCCGTCGTTCCTGTCGGAGGGCTCCAGATGTTGCACTCCCCACCTTCCCCCGACGCCAGCCCCTCCTCAACGCAGAGCCCTCAGAGCAGCGACGGGCAGCGCTGCAGCAGCAGGGAGGGATCTGTCCACGGGGCTGAGATGGGAGCAGAGGACATCGGAGACCATCAGGAGAAGAGTCCTGATCCTGCTGTTGGAGACAGCAGACAAGAGGAGAGCGTCCAGACCTGCCTGAAAGCCATCGCCTCGCTGAAGATTACCACAGAGCCTCATTAAAACCCCACGCTTTGTTCCTCCTCTGATCCACCCTACTACACCTGCAACCATCCTTTAATCACCTCGTCTTTATTCCATTAGAGGCAATATAATAACATTTCCTTTGGTCTTGCACGTTCACAGTGAAGCAGACCGCCTCCCTTCACAGGCTGGTCGAGTCCGATGAGCAAGCAGCAGGATGGTCTGCGAGGTGAAGAATCATAATTGGGTGCAGGTGCAATATTGAAAGATAAACATGCTAATATGCCTTTTGTCTGAGATAGATTGCGTACAATTGCACAAAAATGATATTTATGGATCTTGTACAAATGTCCTTAACATATATACTCCTTAGATGCATACAAACAGTGTATTTTACTGTGTGTACTTTGAAAATAGACTGTTGTTTATGTAATCATATCAAGGTGTGATGCAGTAGTGCAGTAACTAAAGACGATTTATAAGGGGAAATGTGTGTATTATAAAACAGTCTGACCAAATTTTAAGTAGACGCTTCTCGTGAGGTTTGGTGCTTCTGATCAAGCAGCAAGGGTCTGTGCCTTTTTATTTGATTTATCTGTTTGCTTTTCCTCATTTCTTCATCCGTAGTTGGTTAAAAAAATAAAAGTTCTCTCATTAAGAAGTGACTGTGCTTTCTGAGAGTTTGCTCGAAGGAGGGCTTTTTGTTCTTGGCTCGTCACTTTTGCCGACAGACGGATGCAGGTTGATTTTTGTGAACTGATCTTGAAAAAAAAAGTTTCTTATGTTGCATTTTTTTCTTAATGTTGTGGTTTTTATCCTGGTAAAAATGCATGGGATTTGCTATTGCACAAAAATAGAGGAAGTACTTATGTAATTATGCATACTGTAAGATGTATTTATATATTAGAACGTAAGCACTTATTGATACTGGTAAATATTTGACTACTATTTATATGGTATATCTGTATTTATGCAGCAGTGATGCAGTTATGCAGTGAGCCACGCTGGCTTTGCTTTTTGCTCTCATGTCTCTTTGCTTTGATTTTACAGAGAGCTCGTTTTCTTGCTTATAAGAAAGCTCATAAGCATTTGCCATGAGTTTTACAGATGCACTTTCATCCCCTAGTCTTTGATGTTTGAACTGACTCGTTCAGTTGAAACAAGTCAGGTTCTCGTGTTGTTTTTTTGAAACATTCCAGTATGTTTTTTTTTTTTGTCATCGTGCAAAATGTGTTGCACACAAATCCAAGGGGCTACGATGATTACATAAACATTTTTATGTCTAACTGGATAAATCAAGAACAGTTCCTGCAAGTAATGACGTTAAACAGCATGAGTTGATTACTGCGCTTCGGCAACCAGTCAGAATACTTCTTCTCTGTATGTACATGTGTGTATTTTAACGATTTAAACTATTTTTGCAGTGTTGAATTTAAAAACTTTTTATGCGGATTACTTTTATCTCTTTAAGAGGTAAAATGACTGCAGATTGCAGAGGATTTAAGGAGGGCGTTAATAGCACAGTGTTGATCAAAAACACGTGTCTCACCTTTTAAAACCTGCATCCATATCTTTAAGTGGTTATCAGTTTGTGACTGGATTTCAGAGTTTTAAAGAATAACTTTGTTCACTCATGTTTACATAAAAATTTAAAGGTGCACTGCTTTAAATTTGTTTCTGAAGAGTTCACGTTTGCGTCATTTAACTTGTCGTAACGCTGCAGAGCGAGCGCTGATCAAATGTGAAGGGAAGTAAAGCCTTTTTGTTTGCTTTTGCATACAGTATGGAATCAGATTGTGTTTTTTTCTATGTGTGTTCATATTCACTGAAATGCATTGTGCCTCTCATGTCTGTGGAAATTCCCTGTAAAACACACGGAGGACAAATCATTTTTACCTCTCAGCTATTTCTTCTGTTTTTGAGGGGAAACCTTCAGTAGCCAATCTGTTGTTTAGCGATTTGCTTCAAAACTGGTTAGTCTGGACGGAGTGCCTCTTTTCTGCTATGAGGAGTTTATTGTTTGGTGCTCTACTTTTACAGATTAAACTCAAAACTGTTTTAAAAAAGAATATACTTCTAACCCAAGGTTCTGTGTCGTGGCTTATTTCGGGGTTTTGCAAGCGCAGGAAATGGGGACATCTCCCCCTTGTGGTGGATAATGGAAACTAACTTATTTCACTTTAAAATAAGAAAACTGGTTTTAGTGCAATCAGGAACACTGTTAGGTGTAAAACAAATAAAGAGACAAATGGAAATGAAATAACTATATATTGTTTGCGTATTGGCGTATATGTTTCAATCGTCTAGTCGCGATAAGAATTTTCTCCTGAACTTTTAAAATTGATTATTCAAAAAGTAGAGGGAAAAGTGGCGGAGCCCAGGGGTGGATCTAGGGGGGTGGGGGGCCGTGCCCCCCTGACAACAAGCTTGGCCCCCATGTTGCCCCTTTAAAAAAGCAGCTGGTCCCTGCCTGGCCCCCCCTCTAATTTTTGTCTAGATCCGCCACTGGCGGAGCCACAGGAGGTGCAGGAATTTGAATTTATCTCAAATATTTAGTCCAAGAAGCCACTAAAGGTAAAAGAAAGGTGTTTGGTTTTTCAATCTATGTTTTATTCTTTAAACTGATGCAAAACATTTTAAAAATCTGTTCTTTATGAACTTGTTACATTTTTATCAATAAAATAAAATCATATTCACGTGTGATTAGGAATAGTTCTGTGGAAGTAATTACAGACACGTGATTTTGTCTCCAGTCAGTTTGGAAATAATTGTTCTAATTAAGCCAAACTGGTTTATGTTCATTTGTATTTTCTCCTAAAACAGTCAGTTCATAAAGTGACCATGAGGTGTAGATCAGACCAAATAACTTTCTTCATCCAATCATTAAAAAAACATCCATTTTAATAGGATGTATCTATTGGGTCTAACAGATTCTTCTTTTTAATAATTAAATCAGTTGTTAAGCACTCACTAAGGGCACCAGGTTTGTTTCTCTAATGGAGGAGAGTTCTTTTTCACATTGACTTTCACACTTAGTGAAAAATAGTATTTCTGTTTCCAGTATGGTATTCACTTTAGAGATAGTCATCTCTTAGAAAGAACTTTAAAAATCTTATGTGAATAAATAATTTAAAAGTTAGACGTCTGTTCAAAATGTTCACGGGGCCATGAGTCTGATGCATGACTGAACGCTTCCAACCCAGATAATAAATTGTGTACAATCAGTTAGGAGGATAATTCTTGCAGCGTTATTTCATTTAAATGTTATGGAGTTGAATATTGGGCTCACTCTCCCCCTACTTTAGCCTCTCAGCTGCTACACCTGCCTGCATAGTTCCCAGGCAGTTTACATTAGAGCCCACATGAAAAGGTTTTCACATGAAATCATTCACATTCTGTCTTCAGGGGAGGCCGAACAAACACATATCCAGTGTCAAACCTCTGATAGTGACATCCGCTGGTGAAAACCTAACACTGCAGTCACAACAGGCAGGAGAAAAGAAAATGAGTGCTTCCAAAAATAGTGTTCACCTTGTAGGTTGTATTCAACCACATCCAGGATTCATCTGTCAGCTCAGGGACAAAATACTGAACCCCAGTAAAACCAGCAAGAAACCAGCTATTAAAGTCTGGACAACCAGGGGAACAGATTGTCTTGTTTTCCTCTCCTGCTCATCTCTCTGCATGTCAGGCCTGTTTTTTATTTTTAGATTAATCACATGGCTGCAACACAGCTTCAAATAAAACCGATTCAAAGCAGCAAAGGTGAAACACACAGAACCACGTCTGAAGAACGAGTTACACTGAGGTCTGCTGCAGGCGTCCTCCCTCTCTGTCCTCCCAGTGAGCTGCTCTCCTGGTTTATTTTGAGGTGGTCTTATCACAGCTGTTGTCTCAGTGGTGGCTGCCTGTCCGAGACCCTCGACACTCTTTCTTTTTCCCATCTGGCCCTCGGTCCTGGTAAGACCATGTCTGCTTGTTACCCTGCTTCTTTGCTGAATTTTGCACATAAATAAGAGAAAAATCTTGATCTCCAAACGCTCTCTTCCATGTGTGAGGTACTAACAAGTGTTGCACTGATCCTGATGGCTGTTTGAAGTTTGCCAAGTGAACTGAAGATGAGATGCTGTTAATTGCAGTGAGACTTTTCCTGCGTCATTTGCTACCAGAAGTTAAATTTATTCACTGGGTGAGAGAAAAGGGAACATCTTAACCTCTAATTGGACACCGTCTAGTTATAGGATGATAGAATGAATTATTCCAGACATTTTTTTTTTTGCCAAATTTCCATTTGAATTTGTGCTTCATTTTAACACATTATTAAAGGATCACAGATTAGTGTATTTTTTATCTGGAATGTAACAGCTGATAAAAGCTGTTTTTTTTTTCACACACAAAACTACTGACCCTGACATCAATAAGAGTGGATTAGAATTAAATAATAAACAACATGCCCATATTAAGAAGTTCCTAAAATAGCTTGTGGGTCTGGAACAGGTGCGCTCTGCTAGTGGAGGGCTAATTATACGCATCTAAACAGGCTCAGGCTGCGAGTACGACTCCAGGGAAACATGCAGGCGATGTGATCCACGCTGTGTGAGTACTCCACTACACACTAGGACCAGACTTCTGCTAAAACACAGTGTTGTCTGAAAGACAATCAAAATCATCTAAAAGACACATTAATGCCGAACCTCCTTTATGCACATTTCTGTTCCTGTGAAAGAAGTTTGGACTTTAATTAAGACGTAAACAAAACAAAGGGTTGTGATTTATTAAATAAATGTTTAACTAGAAACCAGCATGTTAAACATTTCATGAATAAAAAAAGTTTTTCACAGTTTTTCACCGTTCTGCTAGTCAGTAAAGCGTTCATCTGTTTATCAACTGTTAGAATTGATGATGATTTTTTTCCCCCCGGTCAAATAAACAAAAAGTATTTTTAGCAGCATAAAAAAGTTTAAACAATGTGTGAGCCCTGTACTTTTTACTGTCTAAAACTATGTCACACTTTTAAACAGTTCCAGCCAGTTGTGTCCTTCACCTTTGAAATCTATTTATGCAGCACAAAATTAACACTTACAAATGATTTGTTAGTACAGATGTGCTGAAACTGAATGGTCATGGCAGTGTTTTTACCTGACAGGTTTCTACTGCTGGAGGCTCTTCTTTCTACAGAGCTGCTGCTGTTTTAGGAGACTGTGTGTGTACGGTGTGGTACTGCAGAAATAAAAAATAATAATGGGTCAAATCTGCTGAAAAAAGCTCTGCTTTCACCCTGCTATGTGTCATGTGACTGATCTGTTACCATTTAAAGGCACACTATGTAACTTTTTCATATTTTTAAATCTTTTCCTTGAGCCAGTCTGTGCTAATCTGACCCTTTACAGAGTTAATGAAAAGTGACTCAGCCTCATCTGCTGCTTGTGTCCAGAATACCACGATTGCAACTTCTGAGTCTCCGGTCCGGTGCCCTGAAGTCTCACAAAGTCACGTATCTCCTGAGGGTTAGGCTAACCCAATGTGGCTAGCTGTGATGCTAGGACCGTAGCGTTTTTAGCTCATGATTCCTGATTTTTTTCTTTATCTCTCCCTGCTTGAACACAGCTGATTTCTTTGAATGAGCGGTGAACCGCTCCAGTAGAAAGCAGTGAAGGCTGAGGAGACATTTAACAGGTAGATTTAGGTGTTTCTGAGCAAAGACAATGCTAACGCTTTAATAACAGTGATTTAAAACTGACACTAGGGGGTGCTAAAAACAAGCCAAAACTGCATAGTGTGCCTTTAAGGTGTCCAACCAGGCATGTTGTCTGCTCAGTTATCTGTTAATCACTTATGGCATTGAATTACATGCCATGAAATAATAAAAATAAGAAAAAGAGTTTTTTAAAACCTGTTTATCTCCTCATATTCAAGTGATTGAGTTTTGTCTTAATGCTCATTAGTTTTGGCTCTTTAGTGAATTAGTCTGCATCAGACTGCAGACAGTTTCTAACACCTCCAGAGTGAGGTGATGACAGCGTGATGTGCTGCTGACTCAGGTATAAAACATGCTAACTTCAGGCTCATTTTGTCACCAAGCCGCAGAGTTCTGTGATATTATTATTATAAACATAATTGTTCACAGTAAGGCCAACGTTCAGTTCCAGTTTACTGAAGGCTGTGTGACAACAAAAGGTTTCACATTTCCAGAATAAAACTACCTTATTTTAAAGTGATGGTTCACATCTTTAGAAATAGATTTCTATGGAAAAGTTATGAGCTGTTACAGTATCTCATCTGTAGACAGCTCTTTGAGCAGCCTCAGTTTGGAGAATCAGATTAGAGTGGACTGATGCTCGCCTTGTTTCTGCTCTAACCTGGAAAACCTCATAGCAGTTAATGTAAATGTTGTTTTATAAAGTTTTACTTTTTAATTTCCTAATAATTCTGCAGGAACCATCATGAAATGTGACATTTACAGCATTGTAAACTGATCAAACACCATTTGTGTAAACTGTAATGAAAGCTTTGAGATGTTTTAGGATGCTTTGTGGCCCCATTGTGACTCATTGTTATTTTATCTGTATGATCAGAACTGATCTTTGTTTTAACAGAGATTAGCTGTGGTTGAATGTTGATCGTTCTACATTTTTTCAGAGAAACACACTTTAAATGCTGAACTATCCCTTTAACATTCATCTTTTTGATCATTTCTGATGATTTTCTGTCTGGTATGACTTAAAGAAACGAATATTGAAAAGATAAAACATTAAATGTAACATGCAGACACCATAAGAAGTGGCACATAACTGGAACGCTCTGTGTGTAATAGTGAGATTACTACTGAGTGACCTCAGACACAAACATTTCTGCAGGAGTCCGTTTCGTTGTTTGACTCAGAGATGAGTCCATCTGCAGAAATTGAGCTGATTTTTATGTGTAAACGGAATCAAAGCAGTTGTTGTTTTCAGATAATAAACAGAGCCACCCTAATCCTTCTGAAAAGGATTTATTTTGGGGCTCTAACAGAGCTGATTGTCTCATTTGTGTTGCTGCTAGCTCAGAATAATGGAGGCTTGTCAGGAGAGCAGCGCTGCCCCCATCCGTCCCGAGGCATCTCCGGTCGAGGATCACCACATCGACCTGACGGAGGACCTGGGCCAACAGCTGGAGGACATCATTAGCACCTACCAGGCAGCCCCGATTCCAGCTGAGCCAGAGGACACGGAGGAGGTCACAGCTGTCAAAGAGACAGACGCCCGCAAGGACCAGAAACTGGAGAAGAAGATGCTAAAAAATCTAGGTGTTTTCTTTTTTTCTTTTAATCCCTCCAGAGTGTTTCATTGATTTTAGCTGCAGTGATTCAGCTCAGTCAGCAGCAGTCAAAGTTACACTGAAACTGATCGGAGTGTTAGGAGAGCAGCGACATGTGTCGGTGCCTCGATCAGGTAAAATAGTATTGATGATTTTTCACAGTGTGGGCAGACAGAGTTCATGTAATTACACATTACTCCTCCAGGCAGTGTGTTAGAAGTCCCACCGTGTGCAGTCAGCAGCAGGTGACGTCTGATTCTCTGTTTGTTCAGGAAAGGAGGCCATGCTGCTGATGCAAAGCTTGAACAAACTCGACACTCCGGAGCAGAAACTGGAGGCCATCATCAAGAAGCACGCTGAGCTGGTG
The DNA here is from genome assembly GCA_006937965.1 of Callopanchax toddi. Classification (NCBI taxonomy): domain Eukaryota; kingdom Metazoa; phylum Chordata; class Actinopteri; order Cyprinodontiformes; family Nothobranchiidae; genus Callopanchax; species Callopanchax toddi. Next base: position 180,181 of record SSNR01000101.1, on the reverse strand, counting down.
GGTGGGTGCAGCCAAAAGTAAAGAATAAAAACCCAGGGAAAGGTAGAAAGCTGTATTTATTCTCTGTTTGATTCTGCAGCTGGAGGAGCATCGCAGTGATCAGAAACAGATGAAGACTCTGCAAAAAAAGTTACTCCAAGTGGTGAAGGAGAAGGACCAGCTGCAGAGCGAACACAGCAGGGCTGTGCTGGCTCGCAGTAAACTGGAGGGGCTCTGCAGGGAGCTGCAAAGACACAACAAGACGCTAAAGGTACTTCAGTCCCAAGGTCATCCACTGACAGCCACAAGCATTCAGTCAACATTTGCTGTTATTTAAGCCACCAGTTTGGCTCTGTAGGAGATGCCTGGTAGCACCAGTATAATAATAAGAGTTGACCTCTGACACACTGTCACACCCACAACACCTGGTGAAAGGTTCAGATCAGTGAATTTAAATATTAAGATTTACAAATAGTTCCTCACATTTCTGACTGATTATTAACCTAATAATTAATAGATTATTCATTTAGCTTGGATCATATTACTGGTTTCAAAAAGACAGAAAACAGTCAAAAGGTGACCTTATTTCAGTTTTCCCATAATCAGTTGAAACAGTGGTTCTCAGCTTTTCACTTCGTTAATTTGCGCTTTTTATCCAAATCAACTGTTTTCAGGCACAAACATGGAATAAAAATCAAACTACTGGGAAATACATTAAAAAAGACTAAATATGTAGCCCACTCACTGAATCCTATTGGAACTATTCAGTCACTCACTGTCAAAGAGTGAATCCATCAGAACCAGCTCAGGACAGACGAGCTGAACATCATGAGATCTGTTGTATCGTGTTCATCGTGGTGCAGCCTCCAAGGAAACAAACTAAACTTTTATCTGATGATTGAAGACACGGCGCACAGCGAGAGGGAGGGGTCAACAGTTTGTTTTTACAACAGTGATTTAAAACGGACACTAGGGGGTGCTAAAAACAAGACAACACTGCCTACTGTGCTTTTAACAAACAAATGTGTGTTTTCCTCTTCATTAGGACATTGTGTTGACTTCCATTCATTGGTGGAACCTTACATCATGGTTCTCAAACAGTAAGACAAGTAGGCTACTACAGGTAGTACTCAGGATCCCTTTAGTGGTACTCAGGGAAAAAAACTTTACAGGCTCACAAGGTACTAGTGAAGTGTTCCCAAAGTTTAAGACCGTTAAGCTAAATGTGCCACTGGAAACCATTTAAAGGTAACTGAAGACTCCTGCTTGGTGTTTTAAAACCCACTGAGGGATCTCAACCCCAACTTTGGGAACCACTGTGCCCTAAGTCTCTGTAGGACCTGAAAAAAGCAAAGATTCTAAAACAGACAGGAAATGTGTATTCTGCTAGAAGAACAGACACTGCACAGTTTGTGTGCTGACGGTCTTAGCAAGAAAAGCACTGAACCACCATCACCTCTTCAGCCACGTCATCAGGGCTAGGTGTTTCCATGATTCCCCCCTAAATCAGCCCAGTGTCTGGAACTATTTGAAGTAGGAGTGAAAGGCTAAAGGCTGGTGCATGTTGGTTAGGGTCCATCTCCTCTGATCAGGCCAGGAGTTAAATCTAAAGATAGCTGACATTAGTATGAACATTCAGAGACTGAAGCATCTCTAGGTTTGTTGTAAGGATTTAGTGAAACATCCTCAGTAGTGGAGCTCAAGTCCACTCCACCCAGGAGGGCCCAGCTGAGCATGATCTGACCTGAATGCCAGCTGGGTGTGTTGAAGGGTTATACTCAGGATAAAGCAGCTGTTTTCTTAGGTTAGGAATTCAAGTAGAAGGCTCATTTTGCTTCAGGTATGAATATAGGTAAACCTTATAATACTGATTTTCAACGTCCATCATAATGGAGATACTTAGATTTTAGTTTAAGAATCACTCAATCCTTAAAGCCTGAAATATCAAATTATAAAAATCTAGTTGATCAAAAATAAACTATATTGACTAATATTAATATAACAACTATATAATCTGTTTTGTTTCTTAGTGTGAACATTAAAGGGTTAAACCCCAAACTGAAGTTACAGTTCAGGGGTGTCCAAAGTGTGGCTTGCAGGCCTTTTGCAGCCCTATGGGGTTTATGCACGGTCACTTCCTGGTTGCGATAGAGGCTGCCGCTCCCTTCCGGTTCAACGCTGTTCCCACACAAACTGGACAAAATGGATTTTTTTTACCCGTTTTCTTCAAGACCTGCCGCGCATCACGGTAAACGATGTCCACCGAATTTTTGAAAAACACACAGAGACGTCTGCGAGCAAGCGGGTGAAGGACTTTAAGCTGTATATAACCAGCTTTATTCATGAAATTGAAGGTAAGCTAACAGCGTTAGCTCGTAGCTTCCATCATCAAAAAACAGTGAGACAGATCTATATAGCCGTGATCGTGGGCTCCAACTGCTTCCCAACTTTCAACTTTCTCTGGTCTAGCTGTACGTTATCAAACACCAAGTCTTCATTCACCAAAAGAATAGTTGTTCCAGTGAAATAACACACGAACGGCGCCGCGCCTCCTCCATTAGCCTCGTCCACTCGGCTCTTTGACTACTGTGCTGCAAAGTGTGGACTGCAGACACGGTGTGGTTAGAAATGATCACGTTTTCTCTTCTTAAGTTCACAATCCTTCCTTTTTGTAGTTATTTATTCAGTGGAAATGTGTGGAAACGGACTGATGAATTCTATTCAGCTGATGCGGTACACAACGGAGCACAGCAGTGTTCAGCTGTCAAGGCTTCCCGTCCGCTGATACTTATATGATGGCTTCATTTCTTAGTGCTATAATATGTATATCATTCTGTACTATACTATACTATTACTCGTTTTGATTATAAACAATATCTTTAGCTGGAAATGCACTCTAACTCTGGAAATCTTCACGTTTCAAATGGAACCGGAAATGGTCCCGCGAGGTAATTTTAAACCGGAAGTTCTACTAAGTACTCTGTGCATAAAGCCTATTGTGTGACCCTTACCTGCAATTCAAGAATAATAGAATGTTGACCTGCCACCAGGCTGTCGCTGCACACAGGCTCTTTAAAATGTGTCATTTTAATGCAGGCAAATTCAAATATTCCTAAAAGGAAATGGTTAAGCACAATGCAAAGTATTAATCTTATTAACCATGTGTTTTGCTTTTAGTTCATTTTCACCCCTCATTGACTTTTACACTTTACATGAAGTTTATTATTCTGTTCTTGTTGCTGCTGGGTTAAAACTTATTTGTATATTATTATAAGAGCAAATTTCAGTAAAATATTGGGTGTTAAATGCTTTTGTGAGCAGCTAAAAGTAAAAAGCTCTCAATAAAATGTGGCCCATGTCTCCAACACCAGTTTTATTGCATTAGGACCAGGCTTTGGTCCCCAAAAAGACTTCATCATCTCCTGCTGGCTCTGAGGACGAGGATGGTGCACAGAGGAGACGGTGCCTTCAAGGCACCAGTGTGAAACCAACTTCCTCTCCATATCAGGCAGACTTCCTCTGTGACCAAATCTATTTATTTAATTTGGTTATTTTAAAAATAATGACAAAATAATAATATTTATCACATTAAAGTAACACTATGTAACTTTTTCATATTTTTAAATTGTTTTCTTGAGCCAGTCTGTGCTAATATGACCCTTTACAGGTTAATGAAAAGTCACTCAGCCCCATCTGCTGCTTGTGTCCAGAATACCACGTTTTCTACTTCTGACTCTCAGGTCCGGTGCCCTGAAGTCTCACAAAATCTTATGTCTCACGTGGGTTAGGCTAACCCAATGTGGCTAGCTGTTATGCTAGCGCTGGAGTGTTTTTAGCTCATGATTCCTGATTTTTTTTCCAATCTCTCTCTGCTTGAACACAGCTGATTTCTTTGAATGAGTGATGAACCGCTCCAGTAGAAAGCAGTGAAGGCTGAGGAGACATTTAACAGGTAGATTTAGGTGTTTCTGAGCAGAAACAATGATAATGTTTTTATGACAGTGACTTAAAATGGACACTAGGGGGTGCTAAAAACAAGCAAAACTGCAAAGCATGCCTTTAAAAGAAAAACCACAAAACCAAAAGCTCACCCTTTATAGATGTAATCAACATTTAATAATTATAGTACAATTTATTGAATTATTTACACACTTTCCAAGCCAGCAGGTTCATCCAAAAATTTAAAATCCCTTTTAAACTCTCACTTGTGCTACATGGCTTTTAATAGCATTTGAGAGATTCATTATTATTTTTTAATGTATTGGTTTTTATTACATTTATTTATGTTTTGCTGTATCTGTGCAGCACTTTAGCCAATGAAAGTTGTTTGATAAAGAAAGCTTGAGTTGAGTTGAGAACAACTGGTCCTTAAAGCAGCACTCCGGAGGATTTCATCAGGAGAGCAGTTTTTGAATCTAGCGTCCAAAGGCTCCTCCTCAAAACATCTCGACACGCGCGTCCGGTCAAGTGTGCACGCGGTGCATATACGTTGCGGGCATGAACTGTACAGCTCAGTGTGTAGGGTTTAATCACTCACAGTTCACAATCTTATTCCAACACTACGAGGGTCTGAAGAGCCCTCTCTGTCCCTGCTGCTTCTGATATTAGCTCTGTTAGCAGAGAGCTGCTGCTGGACTCTGAAGCTGAACTTGACTCGGCCCTGGATGAACTTTATGACCAAAATAAACGCATAACCCTGTCAAGCCTTGCCATTCTGTGAGGTGAAAGGTTTAAAAATAAAAATAAATCCGTCTTTAGCTGGAGAATGGGTAGGTTTTTAGTAGAAATGAGTCGTGAGTCCTCAGTGAACGGCTGAGACGGCAGAGAAACACACGGAGCGTCCTGTACGACAGCGCCCCCTACTGGTACAGGTTTGGTCGATGCGCGTGCATGTTGAGAGAATACAGACATTTGAATTTCATTGGCTGAAAAATGTCGGCGGCAAGAAATAATGGAAAGGGGTCTCTAGGAGGAAGGAGGGTCTTCATCAGAATGACAGATGTTGTGGAACTCAACCCATAGATCATAGTTTAGACCTGAAATATCATTTAGAACATTTAGAAAACTTTGATACAGAGAAAAATAATCCAGAGAGCCGCTTTAAGTTGTGTTTCTGACCTTGTGTAGGTCAGGTTGTTTTTTCCTTGAAACTCTTACTTCTGTTGTGACCACATTGTGGTTGTTTTTATTTGTAGGGGGCAAAAAACAAACAAAAACACTGTGACTTAGTTCTAATGTGAGTCCATACATCTCAGGAGGAAACCCTGCAGAGGTGCAGAGAGGACGACCTGAAGAGGAAGGAGATCACCACCCACTTCCAGGGAACGCTCGGCGAGATTCAAGCCCAGATCGAGGAACACAGCAGCCGCAACACCAAGCTCTGTCAGGAGAACGGTGCTCTGGCAGAAAAACTCAAGTCCCTTATTACACAATACGACCAGCGAGAGGCGGTAGGGAGCCTGACACACACTGAGCACACAGACACAAAGAGCAGCTACAGCAAAGCAGAAAAAAGTTCAATTTATTCTCTCTCTCTCTCTTTACACAAGTATCAGAACAGTTCATTGGATGTATAAACCCACACACATCTGTGCTTATGAATTATTTGCAAACCCGTCCCAGGTCTTACATCTATTAGATACACTACTCAGCCAAAGCTCCTTGAGCAAGAAGTGAAATGTGTGAAAACAACTCATAAATTCCCCTGAATGTCCTCCAGAACCTGGAAAAGGTTTTTAAGCACAGAGACCTGAAGGAGAAGCTGCTGGAGACCAAACTCACACAGGCCAACATGCTCCTGCAGGAGGCCCAGGAGAAGCACAAGCTGGAGAAAGAGATCGTAAGCCCAGATATCAGATTTATTGACCAGTGCAGGTGCAGTTATCTTCATCCATGATCACTTTAATAAAGTATTTCCACGTCCCACAGCTGCTGAAACAGACAGCAGAGTCTAAACTGCAGCTGAAGGTTCTGAAGGAGCAAGAAATCGACATGAGGAGCCAGGTAGGCACGTTGTCATGGGCAACGCGGGCTTATTCCTCTCCCTTTGTAGGAGATGAGTAAAATGTTTCTGTCATCTCTTCTCCGCAGCTCGACATGTACTCCAAGAAGTTTGATGAATTCCAAGGAACGGTGTCGAAGAGCAACAGCGTCTACAGCAGCTTCAAACAGGACATGGACAAAGTGAGAACGTCCTCATAGAACATTTACTGTCAAGCTCATGTCAGCTGCATCAAGATGACAGGAATAGGAGGAGAATCCCTAGAGACCTGTATTAACAAATCTTTACTTGGGCGGTGGAGCTTTTTTTAGATGATACAGTTTGTCATGCATGTTTCGTTTTTGTTTTTTCAGATGGCAAAGAAAATGAAAAAGCTGGAGAAAGAGTGCCTGTCATGGAAGACTCGCTTCGATGCCTGCAACAAGAGTCTCATTGATATGGTGGCAGATGTGAGAAATGATTTATTAGTTCTTAAATAAATATCCAGCCTCATGAATCTAAATCTGCCTTCTAGAAAACAGTCTGTTGTTTACTGTCTTTGTAGAAAACAATCAAGGAAAAGGAGTTTGAGCTTCTCACCATCAAAATCCAGAAGCTTGAGAGTCTGTGCAGGGCCTTACAAGACGAAAGGAAGAGTCTGTATGAGAAGGTACAGGGAGTCCAACCTGACGTGAACACTTCTGGACAAACACCCAATGGAGGCGCGGAGGTGCAGGAGGCTCCTGAAAGCGTGAAAGAGGAGAACCCAGTTCAGGACACCACAACTCCTTCTGCTGGAGGGACGACGCTCACAGATCCACTGAAGGAGAAACTGGCTAAACTGAAAGCTGAGCAGGCCCTCCTGAAGGAGATCGCCGCCGGTCCGTTCACAATCTCTCATGTTGTTCCTACAGACACAACCAGCCAATCACATGAACTCTCTGAGGTCATCCAGGGGTCAGAGGAGAAGCACACAGAAGAGAAAATTCACAAGGATGGATATGAGGAACAGAGAGATCTGGAAATGGAGTCAGTCGATTGACGCTGAAACCACTGTGATGAGAAACACGCCGTCTGTCTGGAAATAAAGTGATGAATGTTGGCCGTGTGCTCACTTCTTATCCTCACCTTTCTGTTCCTGACAATCAGACTTCGGAAGTTACAAAACAGAGACAAAGAATTCACGTTACCAACAAGGCATAGACAACTTGAGAAGTACTATTTTGCAAATAAATAAAAAAATCACATGCAGCCATTTAGACAAATATATTTTAGGGAAGACCTTGCTTATTCCAGCAAGACACCACCATACTATATTGTGCCTGCATTAACCACATAGGTTCAGACATGCCTCTAAACCAGATTAACTCCTAGTGATTGATCCTGAGGTTTACTGGTGACCTGTCCAGACTGCATCCCACCTGTTGACTGCTGGGTTTTTAAAATCCTCGCTTTCTACTTTGATTTAAAGACAATGTATTCAGAACATGAACCTGAGGCCCTGACTGGACTTTAGTGGAGTATTTGCTATAAGGAGATGCTTATATCTGTAAAACCTCCCAGACACACATGAGAATGTCTGAAGGAGCAGAGCTGAGCCCTGGTTCTTGTGTCAAAGCGCTCACCAAAAACGCCAAAGCTCTGTTGGATCTCGCTGAAAAGGAGAGCGAGGAAGGTAGGCAGCGTTTTGTGAGGCCAGACAAGTGTGCATAAAAATAGACAGCGGACACAGTGTTCTGCAGTTGGCTGGCAATTTATGGTGGCAGTCTGAGTGGTGGAAGCAGGAGGCCTGTCAATCTTTATACATAACACATAGACTGTTACTGACTTCATGCATTTTGTGTTTTTGCCAGGAATTCATTGGGCCAAAAATCCAGACCGAGCACAAACAATCCATGTTGGGTTTGATTAAACGTGTGGCTTCGGAATATACCTCCACTCATTCACTCACTTAGTGTCTGAAACGTTAAATCATATCCACCAGACGGGAATTAGAGGCAAGTCCAGAAATTCAGTCATTAAGAAACATTGAATTAAATATGGAGATCTACAGGGTTCAATTTTAGGTCCAACATATTTAAATCTCACTTATCATTTAAAACAGCTTTACTCTTTACAGAGCTGAAGGGAGCTGGCACCTATCTGTGGCAGTCACCTGGCGAGAGGCGGAGACAGGTCGCCAGTCCATCACAGGGACAATGGATGCACTTCTGGTGCCGCTAAATTCTGTCTTGGTGTGAGAGTTGTATTGTTTGTTTATGTTAACCAGGGAGCATTTTGTCGGGGGGAATAGGCGAGATTTACCCTCCCTCTGCTTTTTCTAACCCCCCTGGTCATTAATCTTTCACCCTCAGGGGGGAATAGACTTCTATGCACCTCTGACGGGTCGGACAGAGCAATCATCTGGTTTCTGTCCGACAATCAGCTCACCGCTGTCAGCGGGAGCAGAAAAAAGGGCATGATGATTGAGGCGCTGCTCAGTGTGCTCCTGACGAAACACCGATTATAAAATTAATGTTGATTAAAAGTCCAGCGTAACACCTTATCTTAGACAGAAACATTTGGATCTGCTTTGCTCAGAGAGAGGGGTGGAGGAGTCCGCCGCTCCACGCAAGAGACAGATGGAGATGGAGGAGGAGAGAGAAAAAGTAAGAGAAAGAAAATGGATCAGAAGCCGATTAGTGATCATGCGTTCTGGCCAACTAAAATGACCAAGTCTGATAAAGTGAACCCAAAACAAACGCCAGAGTCGGGCTGCTGATGAAGCGGGAGAGAGAGAGAGAGAGAAAGAGAGAGAGAGAGAGAGAGAGAGAGAGAGAGAGAGAGAGGGAGAGAG
>SSNR01000101.1:104790-163635 GCA_006937965.1 Callopanchax toddi | reverse complement strand
TACTTCAACACCCATTTCATTCAGGTAGGCATTTAAACATAACATCAACATGCATTTATGAGAGTAGAGGACAGGCTGCAGTGATTATACTAATTTCTTTATTTGGTACTGATTCATGATTCATTTGGTACTAGTTCATTTCTAAAAATGTGTTTTGTTCATGGATCAAGAGCGTAAATTGGATCTGGATGAAAACCCTCTGATTGTACAGCTGAGTTGGAGCTCAGACAACAGAGAAGGTCGTTTTGTGCTCAAAAAAGACCAGTACAGTCTGGAGGTAATCTTTAATAAAAAATAAAGAAGATTCCTTCTAATTAAACCAAACATCTCACAAATGTATTAGTTATCTGTTGTTTTTACAAAACTTTCAACTAAAAAAATCTTCTGATTTTGTGTTGTACAAAAAAAAGGAAAGTTGTCAGGTAAAGGAAAAGGGAGGCGTTCTTCAAACCTTTAAAAGGACACTGTCAAAAAAAGGAAAGAAGAAAGAGAAAACCCTTTTAACTGGGAACACATCAGAGGACGAGAACGGGTAAAATCTGCTCCGTTAACTTTAAACTTTAAAAGTTTTGCTCACAAACCTTCAGAATAAAACCTTTTCTTTTAAAATGACTGTAGATCAACAGAAGATCTGCTGAATGTTTCTTCATCCAACCTCAAGAATCAAAAACTGTGTAAAGAAAAGCCACAGACTCAAGCTCTGGAGGGTACGAAGGGCAGCATTTTACGCTAGTTTAAGCTATAATTTTAAGAGCAAATTAAAAGACTTTATTTTCTCTTTCTGTCCCATCTGAATCCTTTAGATCAGCCTGAATTACCAGTGAGGATTCAGATCAGTGAAAACGGTGAGTTTAATCATCATAAATGAATCTGTTTGAGAGTTCCTGTCTGATATGTGTCTGCCCCCTGCTGGTTGTTGCTTCATGTTTCAGTTGAGGAGGCCTTCCTGTCAGCAGTCATAAATTACACCAACAGCTCCACAGTTCATTTCAAGCTGTCACCTGCGTACATCCTGTACGCCGTGAGCCGGTCCGCTCTGCAGCGCCAGTCCAGCCGAAGCCCCCTGTCTGCTGGGAACACACGCACTATAACATCCATCACGAACAAGATGGTGGCCATGACAGGGAAGGTCATCCAGGCAAGTTTTATGGAAGCGTTCCCCAAGTTAATCAGCAAAGAGCCGAATTCCAAATGAGACTCTGAGATTCGACCTAGAATGACCTGATGAGATCCCAGTAGGTTACAGCTGTGTTTGTTTACTGGTGTTTTTAAAGTCTGAGGCTGTAACACTGATTGCTTCTCCAGAGGCAGCAGACGATCGCAGGAGCTCTGGCCTTCTGGATGGCCAATTCCTCTGAGCTGCTGAACTTCTTCAAACAGGACAAAGACCTCAACCTGCTCACGCAGCAGGGTCAGCTGGACCTCTCCCTCCAGGTGCACAAGGCCTACAGGTACAGACCACAGACTGGACCAGGAGGGCTCTCCTTTGTGTTTGTGTTCAGCTGTTTATAGAGGAAAATGGTTTCCTGTTTCTAGTTATCTGTCCACCAGAGACACTTAGTGAGCATCCTGGGAAACTGTGTAATGGTACACATGATGAACACATCCATGGATGGTGCAAATGGTTGGGAACAGACTGGCTGGCACAGTGGGAGATGTAAATGAGTGTATTAATATTAACTCCCCCCAATGCACAGAAAGCCTGAGCACTTAGAAACATCCTCCTGTTTTCATTATTACTACAGTAGTTACTGGTTTTCCTGGTCAAACTACAGTTTTAGAGCTTTCTTCCAACTTCCAGTCCCCTGATTGGGAATAATGATAATGAAAATTAAGTCATGTGCAATATTGCATCCGTTCACCATTATTAAAGCCATACTCAGTAGCCAGGTAAACAAACGAGGTCTCGCTTGCTAGTTTACAGAAACACGACTCGGTGCACTCACCCCTCCCGTCGGGTAAAATCCATACGCCAGCCTTTCCCCCGGGATGGGACCCCATTTTGCGACGATAACAAAGCAGAGTCTAACTTCACTGTTCCCCCAGCTTTTCCTCTTTTCACCTCCAAACGATTTGAGTTCTCTGCTAGCTGAAAAGGTGTTTTTTGGGGGGACTCTGGTATTTTTATCTTAAAATGGAAGCTCTAACCGACGGCTAATTCTGTCCTCCTTTCACTTCCGGGATGTTCAGACGGAAAATGTGTCCGGGTGGATTAACGCCAATCTAAGCAGTGTGGAAATGCGGCAGACAGACAGCTGGATTGTCCAATCCTATCATTCGGTCCGAACGATAGGATTGGCTGAAGTTTTTAGAGAACTGCGGGACAACTACTTTATTGATTTCTTTCGGGTTTTTAAAAATCTCCACAATATATTTATGGCTATACTATGTTGGAACATTGTTAAGAGGCTTAAAAAAAAAACGTTAAAAGCTACACTGTTTACCTGGCTACGGAGTATGGCTTTAATGTTGGCTTTTCAGCAAAAGGTTACCAGCTTCATACATCCATATGTGTTCTATACCAGTGTGATGGCGAGCCTGGTGCGTAGCTCCACTGGTCAGCCGCCATTTTTCATTTTCAGGAGGAATGCATTGGTAGTAAACTGTATTTTCCTTGTTTGTAGTTTTCATGATATTTAACTGATTTAAACAAGTCAGCTGGACTTATTCATTGTTTGAGGACATTTCACATCTCATCAGTGAAGTTTTGTTAATCAGTAATAAAGAAAATGCATATTTTCAGGGTTTTACCCTTTAAACCTGACATGAATTAATCAGAAAACTCATTTGTTAGTTGTTAATATCAATATAACAATCATTTACTTTTATATAACATTTATTGTGTAATCTCACATAATAAAGTAACTCAAACTAAATAAAATGTGTAGCTAGTTGTCAACTTCAGCACTTAAATCTTCCACCAGAGGGCAGAAAACCTGTATAGGATTCAATACAGCAGCTTTTTGAGGAAAATACAAATACTGTTAAAAAGATAGAACTCCTAGAAAGTTAGAAATATGTGAATTAGATATGATTGGTGTGAAATGGTTAAACTGTAGTGAGAACTTTGCAAATGTGAGTTTTCTTCCATATCCCTCCTGTTCCTCTCCTGCTATGGATTAAATCTGAATGGCTGACAACCTTCACCGGGATCTTTGGTGACACTTGATCATTGTTTGATATTAAACACAGCCCATATGTTTGGTGTCTTTTCTTTCCCTCCTTATAGGATACTAAACAGATTTTGATACAAAAAGCCTCTTTTCTAAAGAGGTGACAATAACAAAAATCAAGCCAGCTTTCGGGGTGAGGAATGAGGATGAATGTTAAAGCAGTCCTACGCTCTATTCATAGAATTAGGTCCTCTGGTGTTTATCATTCTGGTCTTCATACAAAACATTTAAAATGAATGGAACTCAGCTCAGACTGATGATTAACTCACATTCTTTAATTCCCTAAAGCTTCCTGCTTCAGTGCCTCCAGAAAAAGCTACAGAAACATTTACCGACGTTCCTGATCGACCCAGAGCAACACGGCGCTCTCCCACCTGGTATAGGTACGTGTTGAACGATTGAATTAAACTAAGTTTAAATGTTTTGAACACCCCCTGAATGATCCTTTCTGTCCTGTTGGTTGTAGAGATGGTTCTGAACACCTTGATGAACACCATGTCTCTGTTACGCCGCTGTCGGGTCAACCCTGCCCTCAGCATCCAGCTCTTCTCCCAGCTCTTCCATTTCATCAGCGCCTGGCTCTTTAACCAGCTCATGAACCCAGAGGCCAGCTGTCCAGGCCTGCGCTCCCACTACTGGGGGTCTGCTCTGCACCAGAGGCTCTCACCCATTGAAGCCTGGGCTGAGAGGCAGGGCCTGGAGTTGGCTGCTGACTGCCACCTGGGACACATTAAGCAGGTCCAAATCATCCCTCAGCTCTCATAAGAACAAGGCGTAGACTCTGGTTTTGTCTCTCTTTGTGTGATAATGCATGTCTGAAATCTCAGGTTTCATTCAGAGTACAGAAGCATGTCTCTTTTTGATGCTAAAATAGTACTGCCTGCTTGTTTCTAGGCAACCGCGCTCCTGACCATGAATAAGTACTCGATGCAGGACGCCAAGGACGTCCAGAGCACCTGTTTCAAGTTGAACTCACTGCAGTTGCGGGTGCTGCTGGCTGGCTACCTCTATGCAGCCAATGAGCCTCTCATTCCCCCTGTGAGTACTTTAGCCCTCATCAATGAGCTTTAGTGTTTTAAAATCAGAACAAAAGAAAATGATTATTCCAGGCTTTTTAAAAACAAGCAGTGAGAGTTTCTGATATCAGAAGCTCAGGCTGCATTGACTTATTAACATGAATAATTTATAATAATGAATATGAGCATGAATAATAAATGAAGGAGAGTAAAATGGGTTGTCACATTACTCTATTGATTTTGAGTGAACTATTTCTTTAATGTTATACTGAATATTAACTGTGGAGATATATACAGTGTGTGTGTGTGTATTTATATATATAGTTGTTCTTTACTTAACAGTTTATTTTTAGTTGGTAAATACTATTTTATTTTACTTAAGTTTTTACTTTCCTCTTTCTTTCCTTTTTAAGTTTAATTTTTTATTTTATTTTTTACAAGTCATCAACTGGAGTCATCAGATATGGTCACTTGCCCATAAGCGGTTAAAGTAGTTAAAGTGTTTTGTTGTAAAGTTTTAAAGCAAACAGTCCACTGCAGGTATGGATACTGAATATTCATAAGGGATCCACTAAACCCCAACTTGATAAAACGGCTCGGTTTTCAGAAATAAACAAAGTCAAAATAGGAAATTAAATTCAAAGACACCAGATGGAGAAAGCTTTTATACCTTAGTGTCTTAGAAACACATGTTCACTGATTAAATCAATTATTTTTAATGTTTGGTATCTTTTTCATTATAAGAAATAATTTACTTTTGAACAGGAGATTGATTTATACGAGGTTTTGCTTTTGTGTAGAAAAATCAATTATACTCAAATTAATTTGAGTGAAATAATCAGAATTGTGTTGAATGCAGCAGTAACTGCCTCGTTTCTCTCCGTTTAATGATGATCACCTTTACTGAGAGTCAGTTACTACACATTCTATCAGAGAGCAGCAGCAGGTTGGATGTTTCTCTCCTGTGTGACGATGACTGATGTTAGCCGAGTGTACTCACTGGATCCACTCTTTCCTGAAATGTCTCTCTGGCTGCCGTCCTCTCTGCAGGACTTGATCGATGCTGTGGTGAGAGCTGCTGAGGCCTCGGCGGATAACCTGATTCGGAGTGAAGGACGGGACATCCGGCTGGAGGAGCGCTTCGATCTGCGCCTGCCTTTCCTGCTGCCAGAGGGAGGATACTCCTGCAGCACCGTGAGAGGAATCCCTCAAGGATTTCAAGAGTTTTTGGAGCCAATTTGTCAGAAAGGTTGGAGATTTTAAATTAAGAGGCAAGTGTAAGGGTTTTTTTTTTGTACATTTGCATCATGATACACTCTCCTGTTGCAGGTCTCTGCTCACTGGCATCTCAGTCAAGTTCCAAAGGTGACTGGACTGTTTACTTCAGTGAGTCTGCACACTCTGAGGAGGAAGCACACAAGGTAAATTACATTTAGCAGTTCCAGATGTTTTGGACTGTTGCATGTTTAATAGCTGTATTTTTCAGCAGGCAGTACACAGACAGCCAGAGACTGAAACCATCTCTTTGCACAAACCTCTGAACAGTGGGATGGGAATTAGCATCGTAGCTGCCAAGGTGGTGTTTTTCTACTAGTCCAGCCTAAAACCTGCTCAGTGGCTCAGTGACTGAACCTCCTTCCTGTTGTCTCCTCACAGGGAGCGGGTCAGGATCACCTGGGGATTTATATCAAATCTGTAGTAAGGGGAGGACCGGCTGAAATGGTGAGATCGTGACACATTTTTGATTCAGAGTATACAGTTTAATGCGTCAGAAGAGTTTCAGCTGACTGATGTGTTTTTCCTGTGTGCAGAGTGGGAGGTTAGCAGCTGGAGATCAGCTGCTGAGTGTGGATGGTCACCGCCTGGTTGGGCTCAGCCAAGAAAGGTGACTCCATAACAGCAGGGTGTTATGAGACTGAAGCAGGGCTGGTGGTTCACAACACCATCTATCAACAAGTCCTCAGTCTGCTGCCATGACGTGTTTCAGAGGATCAACATTTTCAGCAGGAACTCTGAAAAATGTGACCTGTAGATGAGAAGCTGCTCAGATAGCTTCACATCAAACATTGAAATGAATAATAAACCGAACAAACAGTAGTGATGCTCTTAGTTAAACATAATCCCCAATGTCCCCATCCTCCTGTTTTTAGGGTTTAGTTGAGAAACTTGATTTAACTTACATTTAAGAACAGCTGAATATGGGTTTTTTTGTCTGGAAAAAATGCTTGGAAAAATGTCTAAAGACAGCACAGACGTCATAAAAACATTCTAAATGCAGAAATAAAAGCCAAGGATTCCTTGAAAGAGTACACAGCTCTGCCCTTCATGTCAGAGTTAAGAATTAAGATCATCTGAAGTAGAAAAATTATGAAGTTTTGGTCATTTTGGTCAAATCCTGACTAGAGCATCACTTTTTCCACATTGTGTCAGGTTACAACCTTATTCTAAAATGGATTTAAACCTATTTTTTCCTCTAATTTCTACACACAACACCCCTTAATGACAATGTGAAACAAAGGTTTTTGGTAATAAAACAGAGAAATCCCGTGAACATACTGTAAATACGCACAGTCTTTACCATGAAGCTCAAACTGAGCTCAGGCTCATCCAATGATCATCCTTGAGATGTTCCTGCAGCTTCATTGGATCCACCTGTAGTAAATTCAGCTGATTGGAGAGAGAGCATGTTAGAGCACAAACCAGGCATGAAGTCAGAGGAATTGTCTGTAGACCTCAGGACAGGATTGTCTCCAGGCGTAAATCTGATGAGACAAAGGTTGCAGAAACATTTCTGCTGCTTTGAAGGTCCCAGTGAGCTCAGTGTGCAGGGCTGGACCGGGACCATAATGGTCATGGCAACCCACCATGAGCAGTTCCTGCAGATGTTCGGTACGGACGCCTCAGTTGTGAATTTGTCCTGCAGTCGTACAAGCGTGTGTTTCAACAAGAAGAGCAGATTAGAACAAGCTGTTCTGATCACAGACCAGTCCATGCCAGTCCAGACTGGCTCAAACTAACTTACCACTGACCCACCAGGCATTCTGCCTGATGGACAGTCCAGTGTTGACAGTGGGCTCCATCATCTGTGAGTGGAAGAGGGTCTAAAGCACCTGGTCTCTTCTTAGAGCTGCTGGTCATCTAAGCGATCAGAGGAGAAGGGTCTTAATCAGGGAGGTGACCAAGAACCCCATGGTCACTCTGTCAGAGACTCAGCGTTCCTCTGTGGAGAGAGGAGAACCTTCCAGAAGGACAATCATCTCTGCAGCAATTCACCAGGCCTGTATAGAGAGTCCAGACTGAAGCCACTCCTTAGTAAAAGGGACATGGCAGCCCACCTGGAGTTTACCAAAAGACGCATTAAGGACTCTCAGACCATGAGGAACTAAACTCTGGTCTGATGAGACAAAGGTTGAACTCTTTGGTGTGAATGTCAGGAGGAAACCAGGCAGCGCTCATCACCAGGACAACAGCATCCCTGCAGTGAAGCCTGGTGGTGGCAGCATCAGGCTGTGGGGATGTTTTTCAGCAGCAGGAACTGGGAGACTGTGATGGAGGGAAAGATGAATGCAGCGATGTACAGAGACATCCTGATGAAAACCTGATCCAGAGCGCTCTGGACCTCAGACTGGGGCCACGCTTCGACTTTCAGCAGGACAACAACCCTAAGCACACAGCCAGGATATCAAAGGCGTGTCTTCAGGACAACTCTGTGATGTCCTTGAGCCCCAGCCAGAGTCCAGACCTGAATTAGTTTGAACGTCTCTGGAGAGACCTGAAAATGGCTGCAGCGACACTTCCATCCAACCTGATGGAGCTGAGAGGAGCTGAAAGAGGAATTAGCCAAACTGCCCAAAGATAGGATAGCCAAGCTGGAGGCATCAGATTCAGAAAGAGTGTAGGCTGTAATGGCTGCTAAAGGAGCATCAGCAGAGTAAAGGCTGGGAGTACTGAAGGACATGGGGTTCTCTAGTTATTTGATTCCAATAAATTCCCTAAAATCTCAAACATGTTTTTCACATTGTCATTATGGGGTGTTAAGTGTAGAATTTTGAGCAAAAAAAAAAAAAGAGATTTTAAGCCAATTTTGGAATAAGGCTGTAACATAAAACATGTGGAAAAAGTGATGTGGTGTGAATACTTCCTGGATGCACTGATCTGACACAATACTGCAGTATATTGTGACCTTTTAGCACCCAGATCCACTCTCAGCTGCTAATATAAATTGTAGCTCAAAATAAAATAAAAACAATAGACCAAAGAGCTTTGTTTGTAGCTATTTGCTGTGACAGCCATCTTGGATTGGGTTGTAGATGTATTCAGTGATCCTTAATCTTCACCTATTACATCATAGTTTGACAAATTTGCATCTAACTCTCCTGATCTTATGTTGTTTCAGGGCAGCAGCAATCATAATGCAAACTGGTCCTGTTGTGACCTTACAGGTTGCAAAGTCTGGAGCGAGCTATCATGGTCTCAGTGGGCTCCTGAATGGACCACCTGCAGAAAATACTGCAGGTCAGACTCTTCATTAGATGCTTTCCCCCCTTCCTTTTTGTCCTTTTAAAACGTTCTGATCTCATAAGGTGGTGGAGATGGAGTCAAACCAGACATGTTGTACTGTGTGGTGGATCTCGGCCCCTCAGACAGGCTCCATGGAGGCAGCAAACGAAAGAAGGAGCAGATGATGCAGAGAAACAGACAACTCTACCGCTCCAACCCCAACATGACCGGTGAGTGAACCTGTTTTTAGCTGCTGGGCACATGCAGCACAGATTCCTTAATGTAAAACACATTAATGCATGAGGGTGAGTGAAAAGAGCGGCTCTGCCACCATTATTTTCTGCTCATTCCAGTAGATTTGCGCCTGAAGGAGGGAGATGAATCCACTGACCTCGATGTGAAAGGAAACATCACTTCTCTCTCCAGTATCAACACTGATGTGAGACTTTTACTAGATAATCTTTATTTTACTGTGATAGAAAACTTAAACATTTTTACATTTTAAAAACATGGAAGCCTGTTTCTGCAACATTGATGTTAAAGAGTTGTTAAAGTTCTTAATTTTCATAATTATGCATCAAAATATCATAATTTTAAAATACTTTCTATAACTATGAGATCGTTTCTCATACGTCTGAGATGCGATGTCTTAATTAAGAATGAGAATCTACTTTTTCATCAAAGTGGTGGAAAATGGTTTCTATAGAGCCAGACATATTTTATTGAAACAGACAAACAAGTATTTCTGATCTTAAAAATTGTAAAACCAATTTTGTCTAATGATAAATGTTTATTTGCTTTAGGCCTTTGAGGATTTTATTATACTGTCTGCTGCTGGTAAAAATGTGTAAACAATAATCAGTATTAGTTTGTAGTAATTTTGTCACTATTCCCTTTAATCAGACTTATCACAGAGAGTACTTGACCCTTCCAAACCCTAAATCCAAGGGCAGGGTTGGATCTGACCTGAGTCCACAGCAAACCTTCAAACCGTCTTTGAGTCCTTCAAATAGACAGAGTCCTGCTAGGAACACCCTAATGGTAGGTCTTTATCTGCTTCTGGTCCAAACATATTCATGTTAAGCATCAAATATTGTAAAGGATTTGACTGGAATGTATATTTTCCTGTTTAAGCGTCAAGCCCTGTCACAGGAGTATTTGTGTGTGGACGGTGGAGGCCCCCTGCTGGACCAAAGGCAGAACACATGGAGAACACAGAGGGACCAGATTTCAATGCAACCAATGAGCCTTTACTCATCTTTCCCAATTCGCTCAAGTGTTTCAGCTCATGACGTGCTCTGTGATCAGAGGTCTCCCTCCAAACAGCAGCAGGGCAGCTGGAACAGTCCTGCTGGTGTCTGGAGGACCCCCTTTAAGCAGCAGTCAGCAGCTACACCTTCAGTCCAGCCCATACGCATCGACATCCCCATAACCAGAGCCGTGGATCCTCCTCTCACCACCTTCCAGAGCCCTTCATCTCAGCCTGTGAGGTTGAGCCAGGTTCTTAAAGTCAGTGGACACAAACAAAGTCCTCAAAATCCCATCTATTCAAGTCCAATATCTGCAACCAAGAAGCAACCTCTGCCCTCAATTTTGTGGCAGCAGCAGCGATCAAGCACACATGGAGAAAAAGCAGAAAAACCCCAAGTGAGCATCACTCCAACGAAACATGTTTCCTTCCAAGAACTGCCCTCTCAGCAGAGGATCACGAGTCCTGTGAAGCAAATGAAGCTGTGTGACCCCTGGAGGAGGGAGGCCCTGGAGAACCAGGAGAAGAAGCGACAGCTTCAGACCGTGGAGCTCCTGGAGCAGGAGGTGCAGCAGCTTCGAGCTAAAGAGAAACGAACAGCGGAGGAGAACGACAGACTGCGGAGACTCAACCTGGAGTGGCAGTTTCAGAAGAGGCTGCAGGAGGTTCAGCAGAGAGGAGAGGAGGATGAGGAAGAGGAGGATTTGGACGTGATGGTGATCCTGCAGCAGAAAGCCGAGGTTGAAGGGAGCAAATCGTTCCCCAGTTTTATTTTGATCACTTTGCTTTACATACATTTTGTTAAAAGTGTTTGGTGTTAGAAACATTGCAACATCCTTTAAAAGATTAATGTAAAGTTGGTACCTTTAATCACATTAAAAAACTCAAAATATTCATTTTCTATGTTTAGAACAAGAAAAGTTCTGGTGGGAACGACAACTGGGAAGAAAAAGAAGAAAAGCAGGAGGGAAGTCATGTCTCCAACAAGGACCATGAAGCAAAGATTGGTACAAAATCACCAATATGTAGTAAAAAACCTCACTGTTTTTACTGTCCGAGTCATTTATTAAAAACCGTATTTGTCTGACATTTCAAATGATAAGACATGTTTTTGCTTGTTTTTGGCAGAACAAAGACTGAAGCATGAAAACAAGATGCCAAAAGGGTGAGTTTACACCTTACAGCGATTCAAATCAAGAACTTATTTAGGCAGCAACATGATCACTTGATGGCAGAAATGTCCTTAAACAAATGAGCACAAAAATAAAGCTATATCATTCATTTATTTTGAAAGTGCTGGAAAAATGTCCCTGAGTAAACTAAATCCAAAGACCTCTCTATAAATATATTTTCTATATTTGATATGCTGTTTGTGTCCCCATATATAGTAAAAGTCAAGTATTTCTTATTGTTTGTTTGCAGAAACCAGGAGGAGAAAATCCAGAGAGTGTCAGCTCCTGAAAGGCTCCCATTTAGGGAGCGCCAGCGTCTCTTTACTCTGGCGTCAAGTGCATAACAGAAGTGTCTAAACAGAAACCTCACAACAGAAACGAATGTTTAAAAAAGAAAAATCGCAACTATTTGAAAGTAAAATGACAACAGTACCATGTAAGAGGCAGAATGCATGTTTTAGCTCTAGAAGTGTTAACATTTAGTCCTGTTTTCATTTGATTACTTTTTTCCTAATATCTGGTTTTTGAGATATATTCAGGCACTCTTATGTTTAATAAAATTTTTTTCCTCTAACATCAGAAGCTGAATGATTTCTTTGTCTGATAAGTTACTTAGAGCGCTGATAAAACTGCACCACCGCCTTTTCTTGTTCGTGAGTTTCGATGGAACCAGGTCGCATTCTTCGGATCTCGTTGATCGCGTCGATCCCGGAAATCTTCCTAGTCTTCACCAGGTAGCAGGCAAGCATGGTTCCTGTTCTTCCATGACCGTGCATGCAGTGAACTGCCACACCCTGAGGACAAACAAAAGTGTTTATTTAGTTTTGCCATTTGTTAAACGGCAAACATCCAGCAGGTTCTCTTAAATGGGTGCTTTTTTCCCCTACAGAGATGAAAATGTCAGGTTAGTTTGGGTTTTTGACTCCATATCAAGACAAGCAATGTGTTTTGTTGTTTTATAATAAAACAAAAACCCTAAATAAAATACAGTTGTGATCCAGACAAAGTGAAGATTGAGTTGAATGTGATTTGATATTCTGAAGACTTTTTCCCTTCTGTGACTTGTGAACTCTAAAGGAAGTTCCAGTATTTCAGACCACATTCTTGTCTGAGTCAGCATAAAATGCAAATCTCAGTCTTAAAGTTCTGACAATAGACCTTACCTCTCCTTTGGAGTTGGCATCTTCCACAATGGAGAGAAATTTGTCAATCTGAGTGGGAGACGGAGGAGTGAAGTCTGCTATCTTAATGTGATGAAGCTGCAGTTCTGGAAATGAGTCATGGTGAGGTGGTTTCCTCTCACACAGACAAACCAGGTGTTTGATCCCACTGTCCAGCAGGTACCGGTATTCACACGGCATCCTGGGCAAGGCCAGTCCGGCCAGTTTACCCGGCTCCACCCAGGAGAAGTTGTGTGGAGGAGAGGAGGCCATGAGTCTGAGGAGAACAGAACAGTCACTTAGATGACTTCTTTGTTTTCTGCATTTTAGATGTTATGTTTTTAATCTTTAAATCTCACTTATGAAAAGGTTTGTTTTGAAAAATTAACGCAACACCATCACTTTGGTGATATTATTGGTAATGAAATTAACAAACTTTGACAAATAAAATCCAAAACTCAACATGAATGTAAAATAATGCAAAACTTAAATCATTTTGAGCAACAAAACAGATGAAAGTAAAACTGTTCCCATCAGCTTTGACCCCCATAAACGCAGTGAAATCTCGTGAGATTATCGTTGCATATCTAATTTCATGACAAAATATATATTCCTTGAATTCTAACCATTTACTCGAAATAGAAAAAGTTTACACAATATCAAAGTGAGATTCAAACGGACAGAGTCGTGCCTTTCATTCAATATTAACACGATATTGACTGTTTGATGAAGACAACGTGATACATTTGATAGTAAATCACACACTGAGGACAAGCTAGCTTTCTTAAAACATTCAAAGAGGGCTAGCAGGCAGCAGCTAGCTATTCGTAATACGAAACTAACTTCACAGCCACCTTTTGATAACGTATGAACAACGTATGCTATTTTTGTAAATAAAACATTCAATAGCTAAACAAACATGCAGTTGACTTCCTGAAACAAGTTACTTACAGTTTATGTGAAGAAAGGACGAACTGCTTCGCGTCGAGCTGCTGCTAGCTGAGCTAAATGCTACCAGTGATAGCTACTTCCAGAGGTTGATCATAAACTAGACATTACAGTAATGTTTAGCAACGTAAACCAGCTACAAAACTGAGACAACCTTAAGTCTGTTGTAATGAAAGGTGGGGCAGGATCTGCCTATGCTTATCCATCATAGTGGATAATAGTTGTCATCATTAATCCGCTGTAAAAAGGTGGTGTAAAAAGAGGTGGGAATCCAGCAGCAGTAGCATTATGACAGGTAGGCAATGACTCTGGCTTTACGCAACATGACTTCATAAAACTTGTCAACGTAAGACTAATCTGCTATTTCGTTTTTTACAAAAATTTTCTAAAGCTGGCCCAACACGTCAGGATGGCCGAGCGGTCTAAGGCGCTGCGTTCAGGTCGCAGTCTCCTCTGGAGGCGTGGGTTCGAATCCCACTTCTGACAAGTAATTTTTGCACTTCAGGTATTTGGCTTTATTGCGTTATTTAGAATATTTAATTGAATAGGCATAACAATCATTTGTTTTCTTCTATATGTTTTTGATTTTCACCCCCCCCCCCCATAAAGGTGCATACTTCACACAAATTGTACATATGCACACACAAAAAATTCAACAACAGCAGCAAACAAAACAATCCAAAAAATATATATATAATAATAATAATAAAATAAAACCTACTTAACAAAAAACAACCTAGGGGCGTGTAATTTTCATTCATTTCTTTTCATTTCAGAGTTCATATTTCTTTGCAGTCACTCAGGGCTGTAAATGTTCTAAAATGGGTCTTCATACATTATAAAATGTATCCTGGTTTCCAGACATTACATATCTCAGTTGTTCAATGTGAAGAATTACCACCATTTCATGCAGCCAGTTCTCAAAACTGGGCACTGTTTCAGTTTTCCAGTTTTAAAATACATTGGCTATGACCATACCATAGACTATGATTGTACAAGCATTATTATCAAAATTTTCCAAAGTTCTAGAAAATCCCAATAATGCCGTCTCAGGATCAGGGTCCAAATTTTCCCCCAAGTATAGATGAATACCACTTAAATATAGAACACCAAAATCCTTGGAGTTTTGGACAAAACCAAAAAAAGATATGCTAATGTGCCTTCATCAATACTGCACCTGTTACAAATGGGAGAAGTATAAGGAAAAATTTTATGTAACTTAGCTTTTGAGTAGTGCAGTCTATGTACAGTTTTAAATTGTATCAGCTGAAGTCTAACATTCACAGAACAGGAACAAACGCCCTGTAAAGACTTATTCCATATTTCTTCATCGATTGTAATGTTAAGGTCCTCTTCCCATGCGTGTTTAATGTGAACAGCTGGATTAGCAAATTTAATAGAAAAAATATTAACTAAAGATGAAATTATACCTTTAGTTTCTGGGAGTTGTAGTAAAAGAGAGAGCAAAGGTTTTTCTTCAGGCAGGGACTCAAATGATTCAATATTCTGTCTGACATAGTTCCTCATCTGTAGATATCTGAAGAAGTGGGTTTTAGGTAGAGCATATTTTAATTGCAGTTGTTGGAATGAACAAAAACGTTTATTAATATAAAGATCCCTTATGGTCTCTATTCCCTTTTTACTCCATACTTTGAAGACGGCATCTGTTAAAGAAGGTGAAAATGCATGGTTTTGCCATATTGGGGCGTGTACTGTTGTATTTGGGATATCACAAAACTTCCGAACCTGCAGCCAAATTTTTTGAACATTAGAAATAATGAAAGGCTGATCCTTATACACCATTACTTTGGGAGATGAAAAAAGAAGTGCCTGTAAAGATGTTTTAGCTATTAAGCTTTTTTCAATCACTAACCAAGGAGGGATAACTGTCGGAGGGCTATGCTTTTGAGCCAGCTGCCAGTATATAATTGACCTAACATTGGCAGCCCAATAATAATGTAGAAAACACGGAAGGCCCAAGCCTCCATATTCCTTGGATTTCTGAAGATGCTGTTTTGATAATCTATGTGCTTTATATCCCCAAATAAATGGCAAAATGTTTGAATCTATGAGTTTAAAAAATGACCTAGGAATAAAGATTGGAATGTTTTGGAATAGGTAAAGGAATCTTGGTAGAGAAACCATTTTAATTGTGTTGAGTCGTCCAATCAAAGACAGTGGCAGTGTCCTCCATTTTTCTCTGTTTTTTTTTAAACTGTTTAGCATTTCCACAAAATTGGGTTTAAATTTAAATTTTGGATTTCTAGATATCTTTATGCCTAGATATTTTGCTTGATTTGATATTTTAAATTGAGAAGAAGACAAAAATGTTACATCTAAGTTGTCAGAAACTGGTATAAGATCACTCTTCTGCCAGTTTATAGTGTATCCTGAGACCTCACCAAAAGTATTTAACAGTTTAAGTAAATGGGGAACAGACTGTTCAGGATCTGACACAAAAATGGCCACATCATCGGCGTAGAGCGATATCTTATGATCTATTCCACCGATTGCTATTGGTTTAATCAGAGCTTATTGTCTCACACTAATTGCTAATGGTTCGATTGCTAGTGCAAAAAGTAACGGGGAGAGGGGACAGCCTTGAAGAGTACCTCTTCCGAGAGAAAAAGAACAAGATTTTTCCTGATTTGTAACTATTGAGGCAGTGGGGTTTTTTTTATATGCCAGTTGCACCAATTTAACAAAAAAAAATTACCCAGACCAAATTTCTCCAGTACCTTAAACAAGTATCCCCACTCCACTTGGTCAAAAGCCTTTTCTGCATCCAAGCATAGAATAGCCTGTTTTGAATCTGCTGGGAATTTATAATGCATAATGTTTATTACTCGTCTAGTATTAAAAAAGGAGTATCTATTTGGAATAAATCCAGTTTGATCAGTATGTATTATGGATTCAAGATCGATTCATTTAGAGTTTAATACTTCGTTATCTGCACGCAACTTTGTGCACACCTGTTCGAGAGTTGAAACACGCTAATCAAGGCTGGCGTTGGCGTCCTCAATTTCGATCATCCGATTCCCCGAGCTTGTTAAAGTCGCTTGTGTGGAGAATGTGCCAGGAGAATGTTTGATGGTTCTTCAGCGTTGTCGGCCATACTGGGCAGCGCCTCAAGCTGTGCCTCCGTCTCCTGTGGGTCTTTCTCTAACAGTTTCCCACGTTCAGTCCTGGTTATATTGGTGGTTTTTGGTATTTTTGGCATCTTCAGGCTTTCCCACAATTGAAAAAAACAACAGGTTTCAAGAACTCGCCGAATATAGGAAGTTATTGACCAAATGAAGCAAGAGAAGCTCAAGTGCGACACGTCTACTTCATCTGGTACTCAGTGACCCGGCAAGCATGTCAGGATGGCCGAGCGGTCTAAGGCGCTGCGTTCAGGTCGCAGTCTCCTCTGGAGGCGTGGGTTCGAATCCCACTTCTGACAAATTGTTTTTGCACTTCAGGTATTTGGCTTATTGCGTTGTTTAGAATATTTAATTGAATAGACATAACAATCATTTGTTGACTTTATTCTTGTTATAAAGTCTATGCAGATAAGTTCTTGTACTATGACAGACATTTTTTAGATTTAAATTTGCTTAAAAAAACCTCACTCTTGATCCCAAATTATTTCAAATTATATGTCTAAACATCCTTTTCTATGAAGATCCTAGATGAACTAGTTTATGTACAAATAATGGCTTTTCTGAATGAGCACAATATTTTAGATGTTTTCCAAGCTGGTTTTAAATCTTTACTTTTGGCAGATCCCTGGAGATCCCTGAGTGAGCAGCCTTTCTGCATCAGCCTCAGTGGTCTTGACACCTTGTTTAAGAAATGTGACACTGGGTGTATATTAAGTTATACATTTCTAGGTATGTTTAAAAAGCCATTAAAATGTACAAACTAATGTCAAAATTGTGGGAGTTAAAAAAAAAATACTACAAAAACTGTGCTTTGTTCAAATTAACCAAATGAGGCCTGCTCTGCAAAAACTTCAAAACTCTAAAATAAGCAGTTTATTCCCTCAGCACCTATAGCATCTTAAAAGTGACAACTGAGAGGAATAAAGAAAGCATGGGGATGTGTCAAGATTAAAGAAGAAATGTTGAGAAATACTAATCTCTAAAAAAGTAAATATAGGCTATTTAATGAATAGAACACAATATGATTAGCTCTTTTAAGCTATTCTTGAAACCACTCATTTTTTACTCTTTTTCTGGAAGTTAAACATTTTGACAGTTAATGTTGTAGGTATATTACTCTAGACCAGGGGTCCAACCTGTGGCTCTTCAGCCTCTCTGGTGTATTTATTTGTCAAATTACATACATCTAAGTGACATTTACATTAAATGTCACTTAGATGTATGTAATTGTATGTATGTAATCATTTTTCTCTGTATCAAAGTTTTCTAAATGTTTTAAATGATATTTCAGGTCTAAACTATGATCTATGGGTTGAGTTCCACAACATCTGTCATTCTGATGAAGACCCTCCTTCCTCCTAGAGCCCCCTTTCCATTATTTCTTGCCACCGACATTTTCAGCCAATGAAATTCAAATGTCTGCATTCTCTCAACATGCACGCGCATCGACCAAACCTGTACCAGTAGGGGGCGCTGTCGTACAGGACGCTCCGTGTGTTTCTCTGCCGTCTCAGCCGTTCACTGAGGACTCACGGCTCATTTCTACTAAAAACCTACCCATTCTCCAGCTAAAGACGGATTTATTTTAATTTTTAAACCTTTCACCTCACAGAATGGCAAGGCTTGACAGGGTTACGCGTTTATTTTGGTCAGAAAGTTCATCCAGGGCCGAGTCAAGTTCAGCTTCAGAGTCCAGCAGCAGCTCGCTGCTAACAGAGCTAATATCAGAAGCAGCAGGGACAGAGAGGGCTCATCAGACCCTCGTAGTATTGTTGGAATAAGATTGTGAACTGTGAGTGATTAAACCCTACACATTGAGCTGTACAGTTCATGCCCGCAACGTATATGCGCCGCGTGCACGCGCGCACACGCGACCGGACGCGCGTGTCGAGATGTTTTGAGGAGGAGCCTTTGGACGCTAGATTCAAAAACTGCTCTCTTGATGAAATCCTCCAGAGTGCAGCTTTAATGTTGACAAGAGGGAAATTGTACTTTTTGCACATTTTCACTCAAATCTTCACAATAGTTGAATGGCGCTTCCAAAACAGGACACTGATAATACTGGTTGCTTCCTGTCATTTCAGCACCAGATTTGGCTAAAAACATTCAAGTTTTATTTTGTTTTTGTTTTTTTTACCAAAAACAATGCTTTCTTCAAACACACTTTGTTTATGCAACCTTCTGACATTCAGAGCCATTTCACTCCAAATCCACCAAAAAACCTTTTTTTTAGCCAAACTGCTATACATGTTTTGCTCATTTATTGTAAATATCTACATATTTAGATCACAAAATACAAAATGGTAATGTTAGAGTAAACTATTTTCTTTACAAAGAGAAAAAAGACAAATTTTATATTTAAAGCTTGGTAACTGAAGTACTATATTGTCAGTTTTTTTCTTCTAAATAACCAACCTGATATATTTAAAGTTTTTTAAGGCATTAAGAAGCAGCCAAATTTTCTTTATTTTTCTGTAACTGGCCACATATATTTTACAATTTTGCATCAATGCATATGCACAGCTCTTTATGGAACGTGTAATTTTATACCACATTTTTTATTGCTTTTTGTTGCCTAAAATTAAAAGTCCAAAAAAGTCACATTGGAGCATAAACTTTTATCTTAAGGGCTAATTAGATTTTTTGGCTCTTCAACTAGACACTCACTATGCCCTCCACAACCTACATCACCTTAAAAAATGTGGCAAAATTGGAACACTTAGTATTCAACTTGTTTTCCTAGTTCTTTTCTAGTGTGTGAACGGTGAACGACTGTTTGTGTTGTGCAGCGCTTTGGGGAGTGTAGAACACTCTTGAAAGCGCTCTATAAATACAGGACATTTACCATTTTCTGCATCCCCTGGGCATTCTCCTGCACACTCACCTTATTATCTTCATCAGCAGCATGTACCACCATTGGTGGTTATGCCACAGTGGTTGCTCTTTGGTATCAATGTGCAGTAAAATACTAACCCTCTCACACTCATACATTAATAATATATTGTCCACTGGTATGTAGCACAGTGTCGAGTTGGGTTGGGTAAAAAAAATTTTATTTCAGTGATGGGGCGGTTTGGGGAGGGTTCAAATCAGGAGTTGCGTTAACGGAAACTTTTCCATCCATTTTCCTCCACTTATCCAAGGTCGGATCGCAAGGGCAGCAGCCTGCCAGGCCTCCCTCTCCCCAGCCACCTCGGGCAGCTCCTCTGGGGGATCCTAAGGCGGACCCAGTTCAGCTGAGAAGCATAACCCTCCAGCCAAATTTTCCATCATTCTGTGTGTGTGTGTGTGTGTGTGTGTGTGTGTTTCCGCACACACAGTAGGACCACGCTGTTACTTAGTGAAAATTACAGCGAGCGGCTGCAGCTGCGATGACAGGCTGAGAGATGTCTGTTTCTCGCTCCGTGACTCGCAAACGAGTCTGAAAGGTCGGTGCGTATAAGTCACTTACTCCGTGAACTTTGGGATTTATAGAGAAAAAGTGACAGAGAAATGTGATAACTTTGAATCTTGCATAAGCACATTTTGGAGACATCAGACTAAATAAATGCACATTCAGTCAATATTGTAACGTGTTTCTAATGAGGCAGGGCAGGTTGTAAAAATAGACGCAGTGATGCGGGCAGGTTTGGTGCTGGTCAGAGGTTTTCAAATGTGCAGATAAAAACCCTAACCCGCGCATCACTGGTGTGCACAATTGTAGATGTGGGTTTAGAGGGAGCGGGAGGGGCCTTGGTACGTTGGATTTTTAAAAATTCTCTCGCGCTCAAATTCTCTACTGCATCTTTAAAGGGTCAAACTTCTACATGAATATTTTGACATAAGACATTTGAAAAACATGGACAATTCATGTCTTTCTTTTAAAAAATGACAGAGGCTTGATGTGGACCAAGGTTTTAATTCTGACCCCTCGTTGGACACCCTGTGATAGAAGGTCACACCTCTCTAATGTGACAGTACTGCATGTTGGGGGTTGTAGCTGAGGTGTGACACCAGTCCTGCTTCGTGTTCATGTTGACTGAACCATGTTGGTGCATGCAGGCCACACTGCATGTCATGGAAACACTGACTGCACCATGCTCCACACAGGACTCCAGTATGTTGTTCCTGCTGATGATCACCACACCTTGGTATGAAATGTTTGTGCACACTCTAAACCACTGTATCATGGTCTGTCTGTCTCTGTATTCTAAATACATGACTAAAAACCTTAATTCTGGCTGATTTGTAAGGCTTTGATAGGGGTTGTTATTGTTATTGCAGCTTTTTATTTGATATATAACTTAATAATCACCCAAACTGCATGAACTATTAGATAATCATACACCAGCTAAGCATTAAAAAGTATTTTTTTGTTTAAAAAATTCCAAAGATCTGATCCTTTCCCCTTTAGGACTAATAATCATTAAAGTTTTAACGCTTTAACATCCAAACCAGAGCTAAATTACACAGTAAAGGAAACAGAAAGGCTGTTAATTAATAATACAATCACCAACATCCAGAACTCACAGCACAGCACAGTTTACTTGCTATTCACTTTGTACAAACAATAGAAAGAAGGTTTGTGTCTGAAGGAGACAAACTGCATCACATTTGTTAGATAGATGTTGATACACAGAAAATGACTTTAGAAAGTCGTAAAGAGAATAAGATCCCCATTAAAAAAGCTTTCACTAACCCACTGGTTTAAAAAAAGACCGTACATGTGAATGAAAGAGGCGTATACATACAGTCATAGAAAGACGTTATGGTCAAGTTGGAACAAACACAAAATCAACAACTTAAAACGATCCAAAGACCAGGTCGGTGTGTTTTGGCTGATGTTGTACGGTGCTCCACCCACCCACAAACCTTTTACCAGAACGCAAAAGTCCCCAAAAGGACAACAAAATATTTTTTATTCTCTCTGTTTTTAAGTTTGTACACATGACAACCTGGGATCTTGGCAGGTTGGTTGGTTGTCCCGTCACCCGTCACATCTCTGGGTGAACATCATCATTCTCAGCCATCGTCCCTGTTGTCATCTAACAGCGCAGATCCCTTCAACATGCCTCATAACCTGAAAAATCACACCTCCCTTATTGGTTACATGTTAACTCAGTGGTTTGAACTTTTGCACTCTCTTTAAGTGCCAATCAATAGCAAGGGAAAGGGGGGGGGGGGGGGGGGGGGGGGGCAAAAAATGCAGTGCCCTCCTACTAGAAGATATCTACGTATTTTGAACATCCGTGTTCAAAGTCCCACCCAAAGCAGACAGCTGAAGGGTCATGCTGAGTTTACAGGATGGCACAGAAGAACTTCTTCTCCCTGAACGGGTTCTCTGATGCTGGCACTGGTGAGAGCAGAGGGTCCTCTTTGGCATGAGCTTCGCAGTAAGACATCAAGTCCGCCGCTGCTTTAGACACCTGTAATTAGACAGTCCACATAGGAAATATGCTGATGAGATAAGGCCAACAACTCACTCAGTGCGTTTACATCAGCAAAACGTATTATTGCCTTAAGAAGTTAGTTTTTAAAATGCATGTAAACACGTTAGTCCTGTAGAAGTTGAACTGGATCTAATCGCGCTAAAGCACCCAGATAACGCGGTTTTAGCTCGATCTAATGCCGGCTGGATGTTCCTCCTCCAAGAGTGAAGAGATCGCTGAAGTGGGATTACAAACAAATCAGTCGTGTTAGACGAAGACGGCAGCAAAAACAAACGAACAGCTTGTCAGCGCTGGGCACACGAATACGCCTGAGCAAGTTCGTTTCCGATGGAAGCGTTTAAAACAAGAGTTTTTAAAAGCTAAGAAAACAATCGGCAGGACGCCGACATGAAAGGGCGCATGTCGCCACCTATCGTAGTGGAGTGGAGCGGACTTCATTTGAGAGTTTGGTTTTGTAACGGACATGTAAACTAGCATAAAGACTCCCAGTTCATTAACATAAGACTGACCTAGCTCAACTTAGATGTGCATGTAAACGCACTGAATGGGATTTGGTAAATGGACTGCATTTGTACCTTTTCAAGTTTAAGGACCCTAAAGTGCTTCAGACAAGTCATTCACCCACACACGCACACGCACACGCACACACACACACACACACACACACACACACACACACACACACACACACACACACACACACACACACACACACACACACACACACACACTAATGGTGGTAAGCTGCATTGTAGCCACAGCTGCCCTGGAGTAGACTGATGGAAGCAAAGCTACAATACACCTGACCCTCTGATGACCACCAGCAGGAAAGGTGAGTCAAGTGTCTTGATCAAGGACACAATAGTCCTGCTGCAAGTCGCAATTTGGCCATAATGATCATCATGTTAAACATTAGAATGCCCATCGGTTTCTTTGGTACCACTACCCGGGCATCCTAGGTTGCAGATCAATGATTGACTTTGTAGTTGTATCATGTTTTGAACATTTGGTTCGAATGGAGCTGCTGACTGATCACCTCCTGATGGCGAGTAGGATCGGATCCAGGAGAAGATGTGATACAGACCTGGTAGACCCAAATGTATAGTGAGAGTCTGCTGGGAACGCCTGGTAGAAGAACCAAGATGGTCTTCAACTCCAATCTTCTACCAGAGCTTTGAGTCTGAAGTACCCTTATTTTTTTCTCTGATATTGTCAAGGCAGTTGATAGCTGTGCTTTCAAGGTGGCTGGTGCCAGTCATGGAGGTAACCCCCGTAGCTGCTGGTGGACACCAGAGGTTAGGGGAGGTGTCAGGCTGAAGGAGGACGCCTACAGGGCGAGGCTGGTCTGTGGGTCTTCAGAAACAGCAGACAGGGTGTCAGGGACTAGAAAAACTTTACAAATTAATATATTTCTCTGCATAGATCTGTAAAACAGCTTCAGTACTGCGCAAAACTACTCAACTTTTGATTATTTTGAAGATTTAAATGACAGTTTGATTACTTAAAATCCTTGTAATTTATGAAAAAACTAACTTTTAATAAAAAATTAGATGAAACACAATGCACAAAAACTAATAGTCCACCAAAGGTAATATTTTGAGTATTTCTTGACACATATAGGACTGATACATAGAAGAAGAAAAAAAAACCAGTCACCCAAAATTTGTTTCATTAAAAATAATTCAGTCCCCATATAACAGGATGAATATAACCAAACTGGCATGTAATGGGTTAAAAACCCATCCATCCATTTTCTTTAACCACTTCATCCTCCACAGAGGTTTGCAGGTAGCTGGTGCCTATCTCCAGCTGCCGGGGGCGGGGGACACCCTGGACGGGTCGCCAGTCTGGCAGGGCCTCAGAGAGACGAGCAGGACAAACAACCAGTCACACCTAGGGACAATTTACTAGTCCAATCAGCCTAACAGTCATGTTTATGGTCTGTGGGAGGAAGCCGAGGCTCCCGGAGAGAACCTACACAACATGCATGGGGAGAACATGCAAACTCCACGCAGAGAGGACGCTGAAGCGAACCCACAACCTCCGTGCTGCAAGGCAACAATGCTAACAACTGCGCCACCATGCAGCTGGGTTAAAAGCCTCAAAATGATTTAAAGTTTGGTCATTTTGAGCAGGGCTATAGTTGTTTAACAGATCTATATAGAAAAATGAAATTGTAAAGTTTTTATTCCAGTTTATTGGAAGTAAACACTTTTGTGTCTGATGACACTGGAGGGTAGGGAATAAAACCTGACACCGGAGGGTTAACGTTCACACGTTCAACTAGTCTATGAAGGTAAAAACGCATTATTAATGTTAACAGGAACTTGACATATTAACACAATAGGAAGTCCAGCTCACCTTTATCCTGTCAATGTTGGCCTCCATCTTCAGCTGCTCCACCAGTTTCCTGGCCTGTGCGATGCTGGCCGTGTTGTTGCTCGCCATGGGCGCTCTCCTTCAGTCCTCAGCTGCTCGGCCTGCTGGGAGATTTAAACATCCCACACATTGAAGTTCACTGATGAGATCTACAGGCACGTAAAGAGGGGTGCTAGTAACAGATACCCTGTTTATTATCACACTGCTATGAACGCACACACACACACACACACACACACACACACACACACACACACACACACACACACACACACACACACAGAGTCACAAACATATTATTTAAGGTGTCAGTTGCTAGGCAGCCCCTGACAGTGAGGAGGAGGTGGAGAGGGTGGGTGGAGAATGAGGGGGTGGTGCTTTGTCCGACACTGTATTTAAAATAGATAAAGAATAAGAAGTGTTGTTGCCTTTCAAAATAAAAGCTTATATTATGAGCAAGTTGTGAATTAAGGCTAGAAACGTTAAAACTGACCATCTCAGTGAAGGTTTGTACAAACCAGTGCCTTGATGTACATTAGTGCCATAAAAACACTTCCTATAAAAATTATTATTATCATTAACATTTTACTTTTTGAAAATATTACAGGATAAGATGTCGATTTTCAAAGTTCTTTCAGAAAGGAAATGCAAACACAGGTCAAATATCTTATAAAAGATGACACATGTTGAAACACCAGCAGCTACAGAGCTTTGCTCAATGAAAAACTCCATTTGTTGGAGACTTTTTTTTTTTTTTCATCAAAAGATTTTACAATTGGCTCAATTTAAGAATGTGATCAGTTTCATTATGAAGGAATAATTTATTATAAGTAACTTGGAGAAATGTGTAAATCATATGCCAGAGTTGACCTCTTTTGTGAAACACTTTAGATTTTTATCAGTGAATGATAATATAGGTAATAAACTTTAAAAACATTGGAGATGTTTTAATAGGTAACGGTGCATTTTTTATTTCTAAAGGAGAATTTCATTATTGGCACCAATCAGGAAAGTGTTAATGAGGACTTTTACTTTCAACTCATGAACTGTTTTTAATGAACGATATGTCATTTGTTTTAGAGTATTACTATTACTAAAATACTCAAATGTTTGCTTTTAGTGATATACTTTATTAAAAGTCACTTAAAAAACTTTTTTTAAATTCCAAATTGAATTCATGAATTGTTCTTTGAAGCAGAGTTCTCCTTCTCCATTTGGTCCATCTGTTTATTGCCTATCTACATAAGGATTTGTTGAACATGTGCTTCTGTGTCAAAGTATGAATATTTATCATTTGGCCTGCTGTAAAGCTTCCTGAATGACCTCTGTTCACAGGAAAAGCACACGCAGGACAAAAGTAAACTGCTGCCACCTTAAAAAGTCTCCAGTCTTCAAAATGTCACTGTTCATAAAAGATATTATTTTATAATGCAGTTTTTTATTACATGTAATCCAGTGGTTATTTACACCAGAAAATAACAAAATGCAGCACTTCCTGCATCCAGGGGTCACGTTCTTAGGAAATCCTTCATGTCTCAGCTGAAGTCGCTGTGTAATGCAAAACTGATGGTGGTGTAAAGGTTTAGAGAATATTATGAACCAACCTCTGCAGTACTAGCATTAGCTTAGCATCCCCGTATGATGTAAACTTTATTTCTCCGGACTGAGGTCCTTCAAGAAGCTATCTATGAGTCAGATAGTAATTATTTATAAGTTTTACACAGAAACACACGTCAACATGACCCTTTATGCGCCCTCATATCTCCCCTCTCTGATTATATGATGAAGTATCTCAAACAGCTTCCTCCTTGGTGAGAGATCAATCATCCCTGCAGCGCTCTCTGTCACTGTGTGCGCTCTGTGGGGTGACCCAGTCTGGGGTCACTGCTGATCTCACTAAGGAATGAATATTAATACTCTGCAGGAGCACATCTGTTCACCAGGTCATGGAGCTGCTGCAGTAGTCAAAAGCTCAGCATCGGGTCACAGGTCACACATGATCATTTACAGTGACATGGACACGGCAGGTTTGTTGTTGTTGAACTCATGGTCTACTTTTTTTTTCTTTTTAATTGAAGAACGGTTCTTTTGAATGAGCTATGACATTCACCCAGTTCTGACTTTAAAATGGTTTAAATTTGAGCTGAAATGCTTCCTTTAACCCAGCTGGAACATCTCTGTAAAGCATCAGTACAGACCAAAAGACAGTCTGAAGTGGATTTGTAATCCAGCCTGCAGCAGGATCTCAGGGTAACGTAAACAGTTCATCTGAGCGGCTCTGGTTGTTCTCAGAGGGACGAGAACGCCACCTTGTAGGGACATGTCCAGAAGATTTCTTTGAAATATTTAGGTTGTTTAAAACAGGACAGATTCTCACTAAGAGCACAACTTAGTTCTGGATTATTTTAAGGTCATGACATTATTTCAACACTCTTGTGTCAGAACAGGCCACGTTATCTTCAGACTACCGATGGGTTTGGCGTCAGTCTTTAAGGTTTCTGGGATGTATGTATTTAGAAAAGTATTTTTAAAATTTTCCACAGAAATAGAGGAGTCTGCTGAATAATGTGATAGTTAGGCTGTTGGATTCATCACTAACATAAATCAGCTCTTTTGGTCATCTTTCACATATACTGGTAGTTTTATGGATGACTTTTCAGTGTCAGAAAGAGCTTAGATGTGACCATCCAAGGTTTCTTATTTGTTAAAGAAACACATTTCCCCCCTTTTCCTGAAAGTTGTGTTTTTGGAGATACGTTTTTGCCGGTCCTTGTGGTTGCTATTCTTATAGTGTCCCGAAATGTGTCATCTTGTACAATAAAAGTATCGTAGAGAAGTCCCACATCACTAAAGTCAATAAAGCATAATGCTAACATCTGCTGATTTTAAGATTAGTTGATAATCTATAGAATTTTTTGAATATCTGATCAAAAAGATTAAAAAGTTCTGCACTGGAAACGTGACTATGGACCAGAAACCCTGGATGACCAGCCAGGTCCATACACTGCTCAGAGCCCGTGATGCTGCCTTCAGGTCAGGTGACAGAGCCCTGTACAGGGAGGCCCACTCAGCTCTGAAAAGCAAGTAGTGCTCGCTGCAGAACCAGAAAGGCGGAGCTGCACCGGAAGGCGGAGCTGCACCAGGTTCAACCAATCAGACCCGGCCATTCCGTCAGAGTCAGCTCCCACACCTCCCGTGTGACTGGTTACACTGGGCTGTTGGATCCGACAACGAGGTGTTGCATCTCCGCTGGACTTTGTGCTCTGGATCCGGCGGAGATGCAACACCTTGTTCTCAGATCCAACCAATCACACGGGAGGTGTGGGAGCTGACTCTGACGGAATGGCCGGGTCTGATTGGTTGAATGGGCGGGGCTGAACCTGGTGCAGCTCCGCCTTCTGGTGCAGCTCCGCCTTTCTGGTTCTGCAGCGAGCAGCCTCTCCTGAAAAGTGGAATTTAAAAAAATCCAAGAGTGTCATATTCTGCCCCCTTGTGTCCAGTTCGTGCCTGTGTTCCTCCTCCTGTGTCCTGCACTAATCCCCTCTAGGTGTGTCTCATCTCCTTGATTAGCTCCCTGTCTATATATGCTGTTTAGTTCAGTCACTCCCTGTTTTTACTGTGTGTGTGTGTGTGTGTGTGTGTGTGTGTTTTTCTGTGTGTGTGTGTGTGTGTGTGTGTGTGTGTGTGTGTGTGTGTGTGTGTGTGTGTGTGTGTGTGTGTGTGTGTGTGTGTGTGTGTGTGTGTGTGTGACTGACTGACTGAACTGCTGTAATCTCATTGTACTTGAGTATAGTGACAATAAAAGGTATTCTATTTTATTCTATTCTAAAGGATCTCCTCTGTTTGCTGTCAGCTGCAGGACTTTTTTTTTTTTTTTTTAGAAAATGTGAAGTGAAACTATAATTAGGAAAATTATTACTAAACATTCAAATGTTAATATAATGATCACAATGTAAAACATGAGGCACATCATAGCCACTGAAATGCAAGTTGTTTTTATTTACATTTTAAATCTTTTTAAATTCTATTTTATTTTTATTTATTTTAATATTACTATTTTCTTTTTAAAGGGGCAGATATTAATAAGAGTTTTTCTCTTCTTTCTGTTCCTTTTCATTCTTGGTTATGCTTATTTGCATTTTTGTGTGTTTTAGTTTTTGTTTTGTTTTTACTGAATGAAATACTTTTTTTTAAATGTATAGTACAAGTCTAAAAACTGCTGTTTTGTATAAAAATATTCAATAAACCTCATTTCCACTACACTGGTACATAATAGGTCACAGGTCACACCCACTACACATAAACAGACATGGCCGACCTCAGCGTAAGCTCATCACTCCGCCCACCACTCATCACATCACGGGTTCTCGTGACTGGACCAGCAAAGTTTAGGGGCTGGTTCGGTGCTCATTTTAAGGCACTGGCACCAGTTTTTTCCTGTGGAAAAGCGCGGCACTGGTTCCAAAATTGAGAACCGGCATGGGAACCAGGGCAGTGGAAAGGCCTGAGACCATCAACAGGAACTGGATGAACATAGTGAACATTCCTAACACAGCAGCTGTGGCTTGAATAGAATTCACTACTGTTCATGAAGCTTCTTCTAAATCACTGCCTGGGTCAGTAGAGTTTAACGGTGTGGTTTTCTGACTGGTGTTACTGGTGTAGCTGGAGGACGGAGGCTTGTTTAACACTAAAAATGAGAAAAATGAGAACATCCTAGTTCCAGAATAAAGTCAACATAAGAAAACTCTTCATGTAATTTTAAGGAACCTTTGTTTCCTGGATTTGTTCTGTTATTATTTCTATAGCTGAGGTTTCTGTGTGTGTTACAGGTGAACTATGAATTTATTTGAACACAGGGTGCTGTTTTTCTGGAAAAAAAGATTTAAAGCTTGTTCTTGAAGCCAAACTTCAACATTTTTCTGAACGTTTCAACCTTGTTCTCCTGTGTTTTAGTTTTCGTCTCACTGGCTCTAACATCAGAACTGCTCTACTCTTTTAGTTCACATCAGATTTTTCTTGGTGGTTTTCATGATAGATTATTTGCCTAAATAGAAAAAACCTTCACTAATTTGAATAAGTAAAAAAAATCGTAGATCCTAGTTGGTCTCTGTTAGTGATCATTGGACTGTCTGAACGCTGCCCTGATGTTTTCATATCAGCAGAGAGAGAGGATGAGAGGGTGACAGGCAGCAGAGCTCCATGCTGGAATATATGTCACCTCAAATAAAACAAGAATATTTAAAACAGATTCAATTAAATACTTACTTTTTTTTTATTTTTTACTTAATTTAACTTTTCAGGATAAAGTTTTATAGCTGCATATCTAAATTATTAGATTATTTTGTTCTTCTTGATGTCAATGTGCTGAAAAATGATATTCAGAGTTATGGACCTGAGTTCTATCAGTCACCCATTGAGATTTGTTGCAGTCCGATCATAAAGTTCACCATGTGGAGAACGACAGCGCGTTCTTTCTCTTCCTCTGTCCTACCTTGTCTGCTGACTCCTCCGCTCTCTGCCCTGGTATCAGCCGTCAGCAGCTGGTGCACCACGCTGTCTGTAATTAGGAAGAGGTCACAGTGAGAGTGAACCAGAGCTGAGGTGTTTGAGTATCAGTCCTCTGATCACAGCGTGTCAGAATGTCACAGCTCAACTCCAGAAAAAACACTGATGAACGAACTTCACAACACAGGGAGGGAGATGAAGTCAAACAGAGGAGATAAATGCAACTTTATTCCCTAAAAAATAAAACAAATGACCTATTTTTAAAATAGTTTGTGCTCTTTTTGGCGATGATACTAATATTTTTGGTTTGGGGGATGATTTGCAACTATTTAAAACAATGACTACTAAAATGATTAACATAAAGAGCTGGTTAGATCAAAACAAATGATCATTAAATGTGAACAAGACTAAAACAATGGTATTTTGAAATAGTAAATTAAAAACAAATGTTACAGTTCAAATCAATGGGGTAGATATTGAAAGGGTTACTGAAAACAGGTTTCTTGGAGTGACAAAAGACGAGAAACTTAACTGGAAAGCACATACTACATCCATCCATCCTAAAATATCAGGAAGCATTTCAGAACTAAATAAAGCTCAACAGGTCTTGGAGTCTTGGAGATTAGATTAGATTGGTGGCAGGAGACTCTCGTCTCTGCTGTTTGCAGATGATGTGGTCCTCCTAGCTTCATCAGGCTCTGACCTACAGCTCTTGCTGGGGAGGTTCGCAGCCGAGTGTGAAGCTGCTGGGATGAGGATCAGCACCTCCAAATCTGAGTCCATGGTTCTTGACCGGAAAAAGGTGGATTGACAACTCTGGGTCGGGAGAGAGGTCCTGCTTCAAGTGGAGGAGTTCAAGTATCTCGGGGTCTTGTTCACGAGTGAGGGAAGGAGGGAGCGGGAGATCGACAGGCGGATTGGGGCAGCGTCTGCAGTGATGGACGCTGAACCGGTCTGTTGTGGTGAAGAAGGAGCTGAGCCAGAAAGCAAGGCTCTCGATTTACCGGTCGGTCTACGTCCCAATCCTCACCTATGGTCATGAGCTCTGGGTAATGACCAAAAGAACGAGATACAAGCGGCTGAAATGAGTTTTCTCTGTAGGGTGGCCGGGCTCAGCCTTAGGGAGAGAAGCTCGGACATTTGGGAGAGACTCGGAGTAGAACCGCTGCTCCTCCACATCGAAAGGAGCCAGTTGAGGTGGTTCAGGCATCTGGTCAGGATGCCTCCTGGACGCCTCCCTGGGGAGGTGTTTTGGGCATATCCTGCTGGCAGGAGGCCACCGGGTTAACCCAGGACACGCTGGAGAAAGTACATCTTCAACCTGGCCTGGGAACGCCTTGGGGTCCTGCCAGAGCTGGTGGAGGTGGCTGGGGAGAGGACGGTCTGGGACTCGATGCTGCCCCGCGACCCGGATAA
The DNA here is from genome assembly GCA_006937965.1 of Callopanchax toddi. Taxonomy (NCBI): domain Eukaryota; kingdom Metazoa; phylum Chordata; class Actinopteri; order Cyprinodontiformes; family Nothobranchiidae; genus Callopanchax; species Callopanchax toddi. Next base: position 132,542 of record SSNR01000101.1, on the reverse strand, counting down.
GCGGAGGACAGTGAGGGGAGGTCTTGGATTGTCCATCACTCCACATTATTTACTGTTCACTGGTTTTGCCATATTTAAGTTACTGTGCAGAGATCTGGGGTAATAACTACAAAACTACAGTAACTTCACTTGTTATTCTTCAGAAAAAGGCCGTTAGGATCATCCTCAAAGCAGGTTACAGGGATCTACACAGTCACTAGTTTTACAACTTGGAATATTAAAATGTGTAGATCTGGTGGAATATCAAACAGCACAGATTTAGTTTAGGGCTAAAAATAATCAACTACCAGGACATATTCAAAACACGTTTACTGAGAGAGCAGGTAGTTATCATTTGAGAGGTTTTAGTCACTTTAACATCAGTAAAGCACGAACCAGCAGAAAGGGCGAAGATATGGAATAATGTCCAAACAGGAAGCAACTCAAAAGGGAATATAAAGAAACAATTATCAGGAGGTATAAAGATGAAAATAATATTTGAATTGAAATATATTTGATTTATGGATTAATGGGTCTCCGTTTTATTGACTGACCTCATTACAATAGGACATTAAATAAGAGAACAGAAACATTTCTCATTCTTCTGAGGACTGTCACTAGTTAAGTATCAAAGCAGCTGCTCCGCTACTGTATTTTATTCACCTGATGACTGACCCCAACCATCCCTCCATCGCCCTCGTCCCTTTCATCCATCCTTCATCCGGATTCATTCTTAATGCATCTGTGACTCTGCATCTCCGTCCTCTCTGTCTCTGATAAATGGGCCAATTACCCTGCATGAGCTGATCTGCTGAGGAAGGGAATTCCACCCGTCGTAAATCATGGCAGCACGCAATGTTAAAGCAGCATTACAGTGAGGCATCCATTAACAAACCCTCGCCAACAGCGGCTGAGCCCCTGAGCCAAAGTATTCAAGCAATGCTTCAAATGCTGAGAGTTTAAATAACAAGCACATAAAGAGAGCTGGAGATCTTAGTGTGGAGCGCTTCACCACTCCATCAGAACCTTTATTCTACATGGATGCTCTTTGTTATTCTTGTAAAGTGATTTTATGAGTGTACTGACTCAGACTGGAGGAGTACTCTGGAACTTTAACGTCCCACACCAGGTCTCAGGAGGTTCAGGTGTTGAGCCTGCAGCTTTATGTGAGTTTCATCGTTAAAAAACACACTGTAAAATACACAGCTCACAAATTACAATGTCTAAAAACATCACTTTACATAGATTATTATTCTGCAAAAATAAGTTGTTTATTTCAACACTTTTAACCATCCTGGGTCTATAATTAATAATAAAAAATAAAATGTGAGTGTCTGAGGTTTGACTCACCTATTTCAGCTGCGGCTCTAACAGAGAGAGGCTGCAGGTATTTCTAAGGTCTGTGTCAACACACTGCCTCACTTCTACTGTCTCTGCTTACAGATGCCTTCACTGACAGTCATGTGACCAAGTCAAGTTTTATTTGTTCAGGTTGTGTTCAAATACATCCGGCATCTTACTCATTATCCTGCATTTCTATTTGCTTTCCTAAGACGACTGTGCAACAGCTAGAAAATGTAGGATATGAAGTTACTATGGTAAAACTGGATTTCTGATAATAAAATGAGTTTTATTTTTAGAGTTTAGAGGCTGGATTCATGCTCAGTGGTTTCTCTGCAGATTTTAATAACTTTTTTTTAAAGAAAAGGATGACAAACAGAAGTTAGAGTTGCCTCATTTTGATAATAAAGCCATGACTGCATTTATATTTAAATGTTTTACACCATTCACATATCAGTTTGTAAATCATGATAGAAAAAAAATCAAGATAGCTGCAGAGTTAGCTGTTTTCTCAAATGTATATTTGTGTTGCAAGTTTGTAGGAGAGTTAAAACAAAACAATATATGATTCTTCTTAAGCCAGGAGAGCACCTAGGGCTGGAATCCATTTGTGTCTGCTCCTGCCTTCTGCTTCACTCCCTCCCACCGTAGCAGACAGCTGTTTACTGAAGAGACCAGCCCGCTCCATCCTGCTGCTCACTGAATCAATCTGATCCCCATCCTTCCCCTGCCATTTGGGGCTCTTTCTGAACCGTGCCCACTGGGTTTTGGGGGGTCTGTGTTAATCATGAGGCTTGAGTCAGGGTGTCACTGATTTAAAGGGCGATTAAGCTGCAGGAAATATCCTGGAGAGGAAAATATCATTCCTGGCCTGTTGGGAGTGACGATCTATCATGTCCTCCGACACACACTGATCCTCTGCTTGGTTTTACCTCCATTCTTTCTCCAGAACAACTTTATACTTTTACATTGTTCAAAGAGAGACACTACAGCGGACAGACAGGCAGGGAGCGTTGTGTCCTCTGTGGTGCTCAGGGTGTGAAATCAGAGTGTGGTAATTAAAATGTGTCTCTAGCTAAGCCACCTGGGCCCTGGAGAACAGCTGATTAACCTGCAAAGGTCTGCAGGGACGGCAAAAAGGCAGGAAGCAACCTCCGCTTAGAGCTGTGTGTGTGACCGGGGGAGGTCTCGCCGAAAGACCCCCACGGCTCACAGACAAGGGGAGGCAACAACCCAGGCACCCAGAGCACAGAGACACAAACGCAAAAAAAAAAATAGAAACAAATGACAATTTATTTCTATTCCTAGCCAGTTACAATATAAGCTAAAAACTAAATAAAATTAGATTTAAAAAAAGTAATTAAAAAGGAACCAGTCCTAGAGGTCCTCAGTCTCATCTCCAGGCTGGGGGCCTCTCCTCTCCAGCCCTGGGGGCCCCTCATCTCCAGGCTGGTGGGCCTCTCATCTCCAGGCTGGTGGGCCTCTCATCTCCAGGCTGGGGGGCCAGTGATGCCTCCTGGCCTCCCTCCTCTCCACCTCCGTTCTGTGTCTGTCCTCTCTCTTCCTCTGCCAACCTAAATGGTCCTTAAATAACCTGCCTCCCAGCCACGCCCGCCTTGCAACAGGTGAACAGTCATTATCAAGCAATCATTTAAAAGAATGTCACCAGTGATTTAAGAAAATGGTTAAAAACACAAGTATTAAAAACATGCCATAAATTAGTAAAAAAAACACAGAAAAATCATGCAAATAAAAACAACCAAATTTTCCACTGTGTGACATCTGTTCAGGGCCTCTGGAGCCGTGTGTGTGTGTGTAATAACATAAGACTCAAATATGTCCATCTATCAGAGTGTTGTTGTGATGTAATGCATATTTTGAGAGGTTTAAAACAGAATGAGCTTTTAGCTCATCAGTCCTGTTGGACATGAACTGTTTTTCTCCTAATGAGACATTCAGGAAACCTCCTAAATCATTCAATTATTTCCCAAATGAAAACACCTCAAAATGGATCAAACAGCTCTTGACAAAAGTTGCTGCAGCTTCACTTCTAAATATTTTGGTGAATCAGGATGTGGAAAAAGTGACAGTGAATGCTTTCCAGATGTACTAAAGGCTAAGTCTAAGTTAGGTTATGGTACCAGATGACTCCTTCACTTGGCTGCATGAGTAAAAAGGTTTCTTCTTGTCTGTTTGGTTTTTTGTCAAAATTCTAACCGTCCTCCTTTGTCCAGACTTGGGACTAGTAGTGACTCATATGAGACACTCTGTTGGGAGTCTTCTCTTTAGATTGTTGTTTGAATGCTGATTTAGCGCTCACATTTCCTAAGAGCAGGGGTCTTTTAGAACACGCAGTCTGTCTTTCACCTATTTAGCTGTCTTTCTTTTGGTCTTCTTTGCATTATTGTGTATTTTTCAAATTTTTTGTAATTTTTTTAGTTCTGTTTTCAGTGGAAAACACTGGGTTGATCTCAAGTCTGAAATGGACTGTCTGTAGTCTGGCTCACACACAGACCTAGAGCTAATGTTGGTTCTGGGAGGAAACCAGAGCACCCAGAGAAAACCCACACGTACCCGAGGACGACATTACACACAGAGAGGCCCCAGCTGGGGGTCAATCCAGAAAGCAAGACGTGGTTTGTTGGAAAACACAAATCTGTTGTCAATCTTGAGTCATTTTAAGTTAGTTGTACTCGTTGTGTCTGAGGCTTGAAATGTTTTAAGTTTTGAGTCACAGCCTTTGAGTAATAGAGTCAACACTTAGACCTTTCTGTGCTCCTCTGACAAAATGTTTGGGAAAAGATGTTAAAGCATAGGTGGAGGTGAAAAAGTTTGTCTAATCGCTCATACAAAAAGCACTGCGTTACACACACAACCATAAACACACACAAAACAAGAAAAGTTCAAGCGAGCAAAGCTCCAAGGCTGCTGCTAGCGCCATCTTGGATTGGCCACCGTATAACCACAGGGGACCAGAAGGGTGGCGAGAGGTGACACGTCCACCACTAACTTCTGACTGGCCTGTAGGGCTCTACGACAGGTTTAGACAGAGAGGTTTTTAAAAAGCTGAGCTGTCTAAACTAGTGTTTAAAAGAACAGATATCGCTCTCTTCATACAGTGGCAAGGTGCATCAACAAGGCTGAAAGCCTAACTGATCAGGTAGAGCTGAGCAGACATCAGCTCTTATAGCGTCAGAAGGTGATCTTTGAGTGACATCATCACTAGACTGACAAACTTGTAGACAACCTATCAAATCTGATCAATCTAAATCACATTTGTTGATAATTAATTCCTTTACAAACTAAAGTTAAACTTTCTGATCACTTTTAATGTTTTATTTTCAGTCCAGAATGATCGGCCTGCCTGGTCAGAACGTCACATCAGCAGCTTCTCAAACAGCCGGAGGTGCTGGTTTGATAATGAGTGAAAACTTGAAAAAACCAACAAAGAAGAATCCTTCAGATGTAGGAATATCAGCAGCAACAAAAGAAGACATGGACAGGAAAACAAAAAAGTTAAAAAGAAAACACAGACTGGTCCCTGGAAACTGATGCATCAGAGTGTTAGAAGCTGACACAGCAGAATGTAGTTCTAAAGGTCTGGATTATCCAGACTGATGAGGACCAGGTGGAAGGTCAACTGGAGGAACATGGAGAGGGATATCCACGGCGACTCAGGCAGGGCTCCACCTCAGCGTAGCAGGAGGTCAAACAGCTTGTGAGCTTGGTGAGACTAAGGGCTCTTTCTCCGTAATGAGGAGTGGTTTTGTTTGCATCTCTAATGGTGGACGACCCTATTGATGCTCTCAGACAACCTCCTCACAATTTTGGGTTTTTTTCCTGTCTTTCACATTGCAGTTACCTCACTAAGAGATGACAGCTGATCAGAAGGCTGCCCCGCTAAAAGGTGGAGAGCTGGAAGAGGGAACGCTCATTCTTCAGTCTCCTGAGGAAGTGAGGGTCCAGGAGAGGTCCTCAGTGATCCAGACTCCTCCACATCAGTAGGACTTGAGATCAGTCTTGGTCTCCAGACCGGTCTCAAGACCACATTTTTAAGGTCTTGGTCTTGTCTAAGAATCAAGCACATTTTCACTCAGTCTTGTCTCAGTCTCTGAGGTACTGGAATCTGATTTTTTCTCAAGACAAGTCAAGACTACAGCTGCAATAACACTCTTTCATTTACTTCAAGAAACCCCTGGCTGCATTCAACTTTACACGTTGGTCCACATGCGCCACAGATGAGAAAACAAGAGAAATAGGAGGTTTAGAGGAGCCATCAGACTGCAAAAGGGGGCCTACGGGGCACGGCTGGTCTGTGGGTCTCCAGAAGCAGCAGACGGGAGTTTCTCAGGGCCGTGTTCACAAGTGGGGTAAAGATGAAGATCGAGAGGCATAACATGCTGCTGGTGGAGGTGGTTGGGGAGAGGATGGTCTGGACTTTCCTACTGGGATTCTGCCCCCACAACCAGGCCCAGGATACGAAGGCAGTGAGTCAGGCAAGTTTTTCACATTTGCGTCCCCAGCAATGCGTTAAAGATGTCAGCTTAAAACAAGAAACAAAGTCATTGTTTGTTGTAGAAATTCTGTAGATCTTTTTAGATACGAAGCCTAGAAGTGATCTTGTGTTTTTCTTAATAAAAGAAAAGCATTAAATCCCTTGGATTTGATGGGTTGATTGCTTTCTAGTTTATTAGTCATAGAACTAAAATTTCCTCCATTATCAGCATCATGAACAGAATCTGGGTCACTCTTTATTAATGCTGCTGGACTTAGTCAAGTTTTATTAATGATTCTCACAAGTCTGCTTTTAATAAAAGTCAGTGAGGCGGCGGTTCTTTTTAGCAGGAAATTAAGTTAAAAAAAAAAACAAACAAATGAAAAAACCCAAACAAAACCGTCTCCCTGCATCAACAGGACTACAAAACTCTACCATTCAGTTAAAGGCACACGATGCAGTTCTGGCTTGTTTTTAGCACCCCCCAGTGTCCGTTTTAAATCACTGTTAAATGTCTCCTCAGCCTTCACTGCTTTCTACTGGAGCGCTTCATCACTCATTCAAAGAAATCAGCTGTGTTCAAGCAGGGAGAGACTGATAAAAATCAGGAATCATGAGCTAAAAACAGCTAGCATAAGAGCTAGCCACATTGGGTTAGCCTAACCCTCGTGAGATACGTGACTTTGTGAGACTTCAGGGCACCAGACCGGAGACTCAGAAGTTGCAAACGTGGTATTCTGGACACAAGTAGCAGATGGGGCTGAATGACTTTTCATAACACTGTAAAGGGTCATATTAGCACAGACTGGCTCAAGGAAAAGATTAAAAATATGACAAAAACAACCAGGAAGTTTTGAGTTATGTTGGGTGAGTTTCTTTTCAGGGTTTTCCTAAATAAAATTCTTCACAAAAATAAACAGATTTTAAAGGAATATTATTCATGATAAGCAATATATAACAGCAGTGATGCAAAAGCACTCAGATGCAGAGTCATCCAAGTGTTTGTGGTGACGGTGTGACTGTACCACCCTCAGTGTGTCATGAGGACGGTACAGTCAATGTCACACTGAAACTAGAGGCAGGGATTGTTCTCTCATCTAAAGGCAGGTCTACAGAGCTGGATGCTGATAAGAGATGAGATACTGAAGGGGTACTCCAAGGTGGCTCTCACAGCGACTGCAGCCAGGGGAAGTAACATAAAACTGACCTCCAGAGTTATTATTGAGCAAAATCAAGACGATATTGACTATTGAATGTAATACAGCACGGCCCCCTGCCCTTGAACAGGAGAAAAGGCCGCCCTTCCTCACACTAACAGAAAGAAAGTGTGAGTGTTGGGTCCATTATGATGTGTGGAGGTGATGCTGAGTGCAACGGTGAGCATCTTTCTCCTCCACAGGTTCTGCTGAGCTCAGGACTGGAACTACAGTCGGTTCTGGACATGCAGCATCCCGCCTCATTAGATGACACCTGCCACATGGATTAAATGATAAAAATCTATAAAGTTAGAACATATTGAACAAGAAGACGTGTCTTTATTACCATTCCTTTGCCATAATACTAATTTAAGGAAGTGATTATTAACCCTTTATTGCCCACACCAAGAAAATAATACAAATAATACTTAGGTGATAATAATTTAAGTTAATACTGTTTTATTTAAATGTAAAGAGTTAATTTAGTTCTTTCTAATGATGTCAGTTTTGTATGATTTAATATCCACAGAACTTTTGTAAGATTAGATGTTTTTATAGTAAAAGTTTAGCATGTATTTGTACAGTTTGGTTGTTGTTGGACTCAAAGTGCAGACAAAGAGCAGCAGGCGGCAGGCAGACAGGTAGTACTATCAATGGTTTTAATGGAGGAAACATAAACTGGGTGAGTAAAAGAAGAGAAAACAGACGGTGAACAAAAGGAGCAGGATGAGGCTGACATCAACAGGTGCCCTGTACAGCTAGGAGACCAGGAGGCATCATAAAGCAACAACATCCACAGCGTTAGCCTGCTGCTAATGGACATCGTTTACTTTTATTTGGCCCAGCGGCAGCATGACGGCCTTTTGAAACATAGTGTTTACTTTTGTTTATTCCAACTACAAAACTGATTTCTTTTGAAGTCTACATTTCTTGAAACCAATAGCAAATTTTTTTTCTGCATTTAGAATAATTTACTAGCTTTAAAGCTGTAATAGCAAATTTGCAAACAAGCTAGGTATGGCTAGCTACCTTACACAAACACGTCTCAGTGCTCTCACCCCTCCTGTCGGCTATAAACTCTATGCCCGTACATGGGACCACACATTGCTACAGTAAACAAGAGAGAGCAAAACACCAGTCATTGAAACGCTATGTTAATGTTCACCCAGGTTTTTCCTCTTTCTGCGTACAAACCTATTTTGTTTTCTGCTAGCTGAAAAGGTGAGTTTCTTTTTAGGACTTGTATTTTCTCCTAAAATTGAAACGGTAGCAGACTGCTGTTTCTCTCCTTCTTTCACTTCCGGTATGTTCTGCTGAAAAATGCACTGCTTCAGTGAGACAGACAGCCAGATTGTCCAATTGTAGCTTTCGGTTCGAAACGTGTGATTGGCTGAGGTTCTTAGAGAACTTTATTCATTTCTTTCTTTTTTTAATCAGCAAAATATATTTATAGCTATACTATGTTAGAACATTGTTAAGAGGCATGAAACAAAAATACATTTTAAGCTAATTTGTTTGTTAAAGCAGCTTTAGGTAATATAGCCTAGCAGCTTTTGCTTACCCCACTGGCAGATATTTTTTGCTCAAGTCTAAAAAAATTTGACCATATTTAAGAAGATCTGGCTTATTTCAAGTTATTTCAAGTAGGGCTGTAAGAATGTGTTTTCTTTTCAGATGAAAAGTAAATTAAAATGTCTAAATCAAGGCTTTAATTTCTTTCTTAGAAATCAGTTTTTGCAGTGAACACAATAAAAGGAGGGGAACATTAAGGTAGCTGATGAAATAAATGTGGCAACATGGTTCAACAGTGCCACCTTTAAAAAAAATCACTGTGCTTCAAGTGTGTGCATTAGGATGTGAACTTTAACCCCTTCATGTAATATCACAAATGTGCACGATGCTACTGGATTGGTAGAATAGTCCATCTTTGGGATTAAATCCAGGTTCATAACGTCTTTATACTGATAAAATCTGATCTGTTTAACCATCACATCAGGATCTCAATGAAGGGTCGATATGTTTGTGTTTGAAAAAGTGGATCTGCTATAGGACAACTTTTATAAATAGTTCTGCCTGCTGTTCAAAAGGAGAAATGCAGCAGCTGAGAACAACCAGCATCTTTTATCTAGAACACCAGATTCACTGATGTTCTAGACTAGAGCAAAGATTTACTCATGTCTTTATAAAAGAGAAAGTGAATTTTGAGTTTTTAAAAGAGTGACAAACGTCTGCTGACTGGCAGGTTTTTAATTTTTGCACATGACTTTTGTTAATTGTGACTCAGATTTTGTCATTTCAAACAAGACCTGTTTGTGAGCAGGAACTTTTCAGTAAGTAAAACAAAATGAGTCTAATTAACTGACATAAAGTATTTTCCTGACTTTGTCACACAGTTTAGCAACATAATGAATCAAATTCACATTAAATCATATAGTGATTACTAGGGATGCATCAATATTGGTATCGGGTCAATACTGATACCGATACCATGTACTCATACTCGTTAAAGTTAACCGATACCAGGAACTGATACCAGTACCATGTACTCATACTGATACCATTGCTATTGCTTTGACTGCGGTCAGAAGGCGGCTTCACTGACTACTCAGTTCTGTTGTAGTTTTCTAGATTAGTTGCTAGGGGGAGCTGTTGAGCTAAAGAGGAACAGTGTGGGTAGGAGTGGAAAAATGTGCAATAATATCACAGAAAATTTGTACTTTTCACATGGTTTTGTGATTTTTATTAATATATATATATATATTTTTTTTATCAAATTCACCCTCATTTGCTGTAACAAGCAGAGAAGAAAATAAAACCTGTCTTCCAATTCATTGCATTTGTTTTGTGCAGTAGTATCTGTATAATGTACTCGGTATCGGCAAGTACTCAGATCCAAGTATCGGTTTGAAAAAAGTGGTGTCGCTGCATCCCATTACTCTTGGAGGGATGGTACAAATCCTACAGAATGCTGATATTTTGAGTCAAAGACTACATTTTAGCACTTTACACATTATTTTTACTAGCTCCTCTTATAGTTTTATAGTTTTGTTTTCATTTACATTTTGCTTGACAATATTTAGTTTCCAATGTCCAGTTTAATTGGGACTAGCATTTACTAAAATACACGTTTATAAACTAAAACACCTTAGTAGGTCTATAACAGGAACTGACTTCTGTGTTGCAGGTTTATTATAAAAACAGATTATCAGTGGCCCTCATCTGGTCACCTCTTTGAATACGTTCCCTCTAACAGAGACTCTGACGAACACAAGAAGAAGAAAGTTAGGATTGAAAGTTTTGCTCATTTAAACGGTGATGTTTGGACTGGAGACGTTACTGCTTCACTTCCACATGAGTGAATAAAGGAAAAGTTTAAACTGCATCTAAAATCAGTGATATAATTAGTTGTTATAGAAAATGAAATAGCAGCAGGTGAAGCATGGTGGAGTAGTGATCAGGTCAAGAACACCTAAAATTAAACGTTCACAGATTATTTGCAGAAATAAAACAAAATACTGAGATAATCTTACAGTATATGAGTTTATGAAGTATCAGTATTAAGTATATTATTCATTTTCTTTCTATCTTCCTCCTCATGCCGCTGCCTCTCAGTCAGACCACCACCACCTCACACGATCCCTCTATCAGCTCAGGCACCCCCAGCAAGCTCTGCCATCTTGGATGCTATGGTGCATTCATGTTTTTGCATACATACTTGTGTGTGCTGCGGGTTAATCTGGGTCCCAGAAGGGGGGGGAGGAGGGGAGGACGCAGTGGCCCAGGAAATGATGCATCGCCCCAGGAGTCAAGGAGGCAGCAGGGTGGAGGCTTAGTGCTCCAGGGAGCACGAATGTGGCTGATTATGTTTATTAAATCAAACAAACGGAGCCTGGTGTGTTGCTTTATTCTTGGATTAAAGCAGCAACGTTTTTTTTTTGTCCTTTTCTTAAATGTTTGCAGCGTAAAAACCTTTGATATGGATGTTATGTAACAGCAGTGTGGTTAGTGGGGTAGAAACGAGACAAGTCTCTGGCTGTCACTGTGCAGAGGCAGCTTAAAGAAAGGAAAGGGGGGCTTTCGTGTGACCATGGTGGAAAAATGACCCACCAGCTGAATAGTGCTGGTGGGTTATTTGAGTAGGTAAGCTTATTGTTGTCTCTAAATGCAGGTTTAAGTTGAACTTCTTGTCCTGATGTGTCACAGATGGTATTTTTACCAGCCTCTGTGGTCATTAGGTCCTCTCTGCTTCAGCTGAGAAAGAAGAAACCTAAACACACTTTTCCCCTGGAATCAATCAGCCGTTCCCTCGGGCCGTTAACAGTATTACAAACATCCGGGACTGTTTAAATGTGGCTGTGAGCGTGTGCTGCTTGGACAGCTTCAGACCACAACTTGCTCTGACCCTAAAGATGCAAGTGTGTGTTACAGAACGTCATCGAACTGTGTCACACTGGTAAAGATTGTTCCTTATTCCAAGCTTTCTGGGTCAGCATGCACACATGCGAGATGTGTGAATAAGCTGCAGTTTGTGTCTGAAAGTGTTTCCTCTGAGTTGTTCTTAAAGAGAAAAGTCAAAGATTACAAGGCAAGAGACTCACTAACACGTCTGACACAGTTCAGAGTGCCGTGTTAGTTGAACTTGAGGATTAATTGAATCCTTGCTTACATTAGTCTGGAGGCTTCAGTGAACTAGAGGTCTGTTCTCAGTCAGACCTTCAGGCTCTAGTCTGAGTCATGGTTATAGTTCTATAGTCTGAGCACCAGACTTCCACCTCAGTCAGATTTACAGAAAGACTTCTCAGGTTTCTGTGAGAATGTTCACCCACTGTAGATAGTTAATTGAACAGCCTCAGTTTAGAGAAACAGAGTGAAGCGGATTACTGCCATCTTTAAACAAATAGCCATTCATAGCCGTTTGTGCAAATGCTATTTTATTCATTTTTACATGTTCACCAAGTGTGACATGGTTTAGGCTGTGTGAAATGACAAAAATCATATTTAAAGCAGCACTCTGGAGGATTTCATCAGGAGAGCAGTTTTTGAATCTAGCGTCCAAAGGCTCCTCCTCAAAACATCTCGACACGCGCGTCCGGTCGTGTGTGCGCGCGTGCACGCGGCGCATATACTTCGGACATGAACTGTACCGCTCAGTGTGTAGGGTTTAATCACTCACAGTTCACAATCTTATTCCAACAACACTACGAGGGTCTGAAGAGCCTCTCTGTCCCTGCTGCTTCTGATATTAGCTCTGTTAGCAGAGAGCTGCTGCTGGACTCTGAAGCTGAACTTGACTCGGCCCTGGATGAACTTTCTGACCAAAATAAACGTGTAATCCTGTCAAGCCTTGCCATTCTGTGAGGTGAAAGGTTTAAAAATAAAAATAAATCCATCTTTAGCTGGAGAATGGGTAGGTTTTTAGTAGAAATGAGCTGTGAGTCCTCAGTGAACGGCTGAGAAACACACGGAGCGTCCTGTACAACAGCGCCCCCTACTGGTACAGGTTTGGTCGATGCGCGTGCATGTTGAGAGAATGCAGAAATTTGAATTTCATTGGCTGAAAAATGTCGGTGGCAAGAAAAAATGGAAAGGGGTCTCTAGGAGGAAGGAGGGTCTTCATCAGAATGACAGATGTTGTGGAACTCAACCCATAGATCATAGTTTAGACCTGAAATATCATTTAGAACATTTAGAAAACTTTGATACAGAGAAAAATGCTCCAGAGAGCCGCTTTAACATTTAAATAAGACAATATAAATACGGAATACCCCTTTATTCTGTTATTTTTATCTATTTTTTAACATAAATGGGCTCTTATGAATGATTGTTTTTATTATAGCAGAACAGCTCATTCTGCTCTTGTCTACAGTCTTGAACAAACATGTTTCTGATGTGGCTTCATGTGAAGGAGTTAGCAGACTGGAGGCTAATGCTAACTCACTTAGCAGACTGGAGGCTAATGCTAACTCACTTAGCAGACTGGAGGCTAATGCTATCTCACTTAGCAGACTGGAGGCTAATGCTAACTCACTTAGCAGACTGTAGGCTAATGCTAACTCAGCAGATTGGAGGCTAACTCACGTCCTCTCTGTTCTGATGAGAGTGTTTGATGGTTCTTCACATCTTTTCTTGTGGTTCCAATCAGCTTCAGCATTTTACTGAAAACTGATCCAGTCCTAAGCTTTGTTTAGATGTAGTCCTTTAGTTTAGGGTTTAACGTGTCCTTTTCTCTGCAGACCTCTTCTCCTCAGCTCTTCTTTTTACTGGACAGCGCTTCACAGGGTTACTCAATGTTGCTGGTCCCTGTTTTTACATTTTAATACTGTAAAGAATCTATTTGTAAACCTATACATGTTTTTATTAAATTTGCGATGACTTGTATTGTGAAGTAGTACTACAGAAATGCTAACGTTGCTAATCAAATTCTATGTGGCGTTATTTTATAAAGCTTTACGCCTGTTTAGTTCAGATTGCACAATTATTTATATGGAATGTTGTTCTTATTTACGAGTTTAAATATAAACAGCAGGAAAATGAATCACTTCCTGTTCATCTATAGGGTTCAGGTCTGGCAGGACTTTAATAATAAAACGTCATGTGATGTTTAACTGAAGGTGGAGTAAAAGTTTAGAGTAAAACATTTACATAAAGTTTGTTGAAATCTGATGTTTTAAGACGGCAGCATTCCACTTTGCATTTAACCGCTTTCAGATTAGCTGTTATCCATCCTGTCCGCTGTAAACTCTATTTCTCTAAACACAGGTTGTTCGTTAGCTGTTTAAAATGGGTGAGATGGTTCTTATTATTGACTTGTTTAAAACTGTCACACAGAAACAATTCCAAAGGGCTGAAGAAGCTCTTGTTTGTGATGTGGCTCGTTTCATGCTGAATATTTTAGAGAGTTGCTCCTCCTCTCATCATTTATGGGCTGGAGGCGAACTGAGGCCTTGGAGCGGTCCAGATACAGTTCCACCTCCTGGAACTGAGCTCAACTCTCAGTGTGTGTTTGAATAATGAGCCTGGATGTGAAACACATCAACACACACACACACACACTCACACACACACACACACACACGACTGGATGACTTATTGCGAGTTGTGCTTGACGATGCCTTCGAGTGACAAGCAGAGAGTGGGACAAACAGCAGGTCTGCGTTTGTTTGCTCGGGTTTCTGGTGATTGAATGCTGTTGTCATACTGTATCTGTGTAACATAAAAACACAAGCCACCTCCTTATCTTCCTCCTCCTCCTCCTCCTCCTGGCCATCTGCCTGATACAACCACTACATGGAGCGTGCGTGTGGTCGACTGTTTTCTCTTCACAGAAAGCAGAATGGACAGAAATCCTCGTGGTTGTTTTGTCTCCGTCTATCTATTTCATCCCCTCTGATTTTGCAAACATCTCCTGAAACAGATGCTCTTAATTTCTCTGGCTCCACATTGTAAGACCTGCCCAATCCTGAGGGAAGGAGAAGAAGGGAGGAAGAAGAGGAAGGGACTCCATTCTAGTTTTGGATGTAGAGGAGTAGAGGATGGATCAGTAGATCTGATCCCAGATCACCTAAAAGAAGGAGCTTTTCTTAGTGCTTTCAGAGGGAGGAGGGGATTCCATGATGTAAAGCAGCCAGCGGCATCAATCTCAGCCCTCGAGCTCTGACAAACGACAGCATGAACATGAAAACCCTCCTCCTCCCAGAACACACCCTGTTTCTGATGTGATTAACCCAGATCCCACCAAAACACACACCTTCAACCAAACAACAAGAAAAAGCTCCTACCTTTATTCAGAGTCTTTGTTTGTGAAGCCACACACATCCAGTGCTGTGGTATCCACACGCTCACCCCGTTTCTGATTTCCCTCTGTCACACACACACACACACACTCTCACACACTCAGTCAGCGAGGCAGCAGATTACATCCACACACACTCCTCTCTCCTTTCTCTATCTACTCCAGCTGAGATCCTCACTGCCTCCCTCCTCACTGCTGCTGAGTCTCCACCCTTCAGCCAAACGCTCGGTGCAAGACACTACGCTCCTCTTCCTCCTCCCTCCTTCCTCCCCCCTCCTCCCTCTCTGTTTCTTTTCTTTTCTGCTATTAAGACACATTCGCTTCCTCAGAGGTCCAACGCTCCATCTGTCAATCAACACAGCAGATTCCTACAACTGTTAATGCTCTCTGCTCATCAAGCTTTAGTTTTTCTGCTTTAAATGAATAACTTCACACTAATAGAACACTTTATAATCAGTCGGGTAAACTTCTGGGATTTTGATCTGATCAGTTCAGTGTCAGAGGGGGTTGTTTGAAATTAACAGCAGGTGAAACAAAGGAGCAACGATGAGACGATCCCAGAAACAGGAAGGGTTTTAAAGTGGAGGTCACAGACAGGTTTTCTCTCCTCATCTTTATTTAAATGCTTTTCAGGAGGTTTTGCATCAGTGTCACTACTGGTAGCATGAGATGACCGGGATCCTACAGAGGATGCACAATGCAGGCACCAGGGTGGCGCATCAAACATGCCCACAGTCTCAAGAGCATGGAGGAGCTGGACAGGGCAGTCAGAGGTCCTCAACCCGTCAGCAGAACCTCTGTCTGCTCCTTTGTGCAAAGAGGAACAGGATGAGCTCTGCCAGAGACCTGCAGAGAGACCTCCAGTCACTGGTGTGATAGTCTCTGACCAAACTGTTAGAAACAGACTTCATGAGGGTGACCTGAGGCGTGAAAGTAGCTGTAGTGAACGTGATGCTGACTGAGACACTGATCAGCGTGATGGTGGGCAGTGTTGGTCTGGGGAGGCAGATCCATGGAGGAACACACAGACCTGCACAGGGTAGATGATGGAACCCTGACTGTCATTAGGTATCAGTAATCCATCTTTAGACCCTTCTCAGTGGGTCACAGGTTCCTCATAAAGGATGACCTGCAGTCAGCTCCTGGAGGATGAAGGAGTTGACTGACTGGCCTCCATGCTGACCTGAATCCAGTAAACATTAGGACATCATGTTTAGACATCAGACATAACAATTACTGTCATTATGCATACACATAATAACATTTGGTTGTAGCTCCCAGCTTGACAGACTCAAAGTTCTACAAATAAAAAATAAAATAACAATACCATCTTGGTCTAAAAGCCCATGCACACAACACAATGTTTAGGTCCATCAGACACCAGCAGGAGCTCAGTGATGCTCCGGTCAGGATGTGGGAGGAGAAACCTCAGGACACCTTTCTCTGTGACTTCAAATGAAGCCTCTATATGTTGATGTTTTCATTTTTATCTAATGGTGTGGCCTCCTTTAGGACTTTTTCTTGCAATTGAGATGTGATGTGTTTTAAATGTGTTCCTCTCCTTTTTGAGCGGTGTATTCAGGTTGAGAACCTCAGCAACAACATCCTGTATTGTACTTGTGCCCTGTGAGAGCGGAAGCTTTTATCACTCTGAAAGCATCAGCGATCAAAACAGAAAGGAAACAGAGAAACTGGAACAAGATGCACAAACATGCAGCACGTTGCACATCTGGGTGCTGCAGGATGCACCCAGTCAGATCAACAGAATCAGACCAACACAACTAAAGAACAACCTCACTTCTACTTTCCTGTCAGTGACTGAGATAGATGGATTATGCTTTCTGCACTGATCACTTTTACTTTTCTATTTTGTTTATGTGCTTTTACATAAAACCTTCCAATGCCGTATTTTGATGTGAAATGTGTTTTGATTGATGAGTTTCAGCTTCAGAGTCTGAATGTTTTACGTCCCCCACCCAGGTAGTAGAAAGGGGGCCTTTGGGTAATCCTGTCATTTTGATAGCACTGTTTGGTTTTATGCTAAATATTTGATCAGGTGAGGTTTAAAACTGTTCTGTTATAATAACAGAAAATCAGCAAAACAAAGAGGCCTCATCATCCTGCACAAACCTGTAATTCTGGACATAATAGTCCCTATTTAAGACGAGTTCTCAGTTGGAACATGTGTGTGTGTGTGTGTGTGTGTGTGCGTGCACAGGCTTACTGTACGTCTGCTTTCATGGATGCTGTGTTGCTTGCCTGCAGGTGAACCCAGCTGACCTCATTCATCTTCTTCTTGCTGTCTGAGCGTCACGTTCTGAGCGAGTCACATTTCCCTCGGCTCCATTCATGCAGATGTTATTCTCTGGGAAACGTACAGTAGCAGCACACATCCAGAGAGGGAGATGGAGACGAGGAGGTGTGGAGGATGGAGAATTAATGAGCCGTGGTTCCTGAGGACGTAGGAAGACTCTGTCACCAGGATACTGTCACTCGGGTTTGCCCTTAGGTGCAGAACATCAGTACCTTTTAGTGGACGCTGCTCTTTCAGCTCGTATCTCCTCCTTTCACACAGAGCTGTGCTTTTCTGTTTTTGACTTTTTTTGTCACTTAAATGTTTCAATGTTGGACAAAAATAACCAGAGTAAACAGAAAATGTAGTTTTGATGACTTAGTTTCATAAGAGAGAAAAAAGCTAGATCCAAACCAACCTGGCTGTATGTGAAACAGCCTGTTCAGGTCAAAGGTCAGACATGATTCGTCAGGATTTTCTGGTAGACAGCAGAATTCACGGTTCCATCAGTTACAGTCATCCAGGTCCTGAAGCAGCAGAGCAGTCCCAGACCATCACACCACCACCATGTCTGACTGTTGATGAGGTTTTTATGAAATACAGAGTTAGTTTGACTCTAAGTTTACTGATAATCTTCTAAAAGGTTCCACTTTTGTCTCAGTAGTCTACAGAACATTTGTCCAAAAGTCTTGTGGATCATAAAGATGTTTTTTTTGTTATTTTCTAACGTCAGACGGGTCTTTGTCTTCTTTTTAGTCAGTAAAGGTTCTGGTCCTAGAACACGATGCTGTTTCTGAACCTCTGATTTAATCTAGCTGAGTGAGGCCTGCAGGGCTTTAGATGTTCTGGCTTCCTTTGTGCTCAAATCTTTATATAACAGGTCATGATGTGTTGCCTTTTGAGATCTTTTAGTCTACTTCCTGTTGTCAGACAGGTTCTATTGAAATAATTTGTTAACTCTTCAGGTCTGGGTGTGACTAGAGAAACTGAACTCAGCTCTAAATAATGTAAACAGTTAGTGAAGATTCAACAAGTGGAACAAGTCTTTTTTCACAGCAACAGCAGGAGATCTTCTTCCTTTAAAAAAACCACGACAGCTGTAATTGGTCCTGTTTGGACCAGTGAGACCCCTCCCTCCATCACTGAGGTTATTTTATTTGTAATCTGATTACTGTGTTTTATTATCAGCTTGTGGATCATCTCAGAAGCTTTAGGTGTGAGTGCAGCTGTTTGGTTTTATTAGGCTGCTTTAGGAAGTGCTGCTGTTAATCCATCTTTCAGGGCATCCATGCACACATGATGTCATCAAACCAGCCCCTTTTATCGGTTTTGTTTTGTATCCTGTGAAATTTTTTTGTTGAACAAATTCCAGAGCTCAGGTTGACCCGTCTTTCAAAGGGTTTTAGGTTTTCTACCTAAAGCTTGCAGCTGTTTCCCAGTCCTTGATTGTGTTGTTTTCTTTGAGCAGGAGGCAGATGTTTGAGCGTTCTGCAGGATGTTCAGGGGCGTGGTTTTCACGCAGGCGGGGGGGAGGGGCCTGGATTTTGTGTCTGATTTGTGACCATCTGCCTCTTCCAGGCAGCTCCAGGTCTGGGCCCAACAGAGCCGCTTCGTCTGTGATGTCCCAATGCCTCATGGGATTTACGGAGAGGTCATAGCTGCTGTTTGAGACAAGCTGTCATCTAATAATCTCAAACAACCAGTTATACCAGTAAACACAGTAAACACACACCATAGAACAGGATCTGAAAGTAAAACCTAAACACTGAAACGCTCAGACCTGAGCTGCAACCAGACAAAAGAGAGAAGAGGCAGAATGGAGGCGGTGACAGAGCCAGAAAAAGGATTTCCCCTCTGTGTTGCCATGGTGACAGCAGTGGATGGTGGATGACTGATTTCCTGTACAGCTGGAAGGAGGAGGAGCTCGCTGAGGAAGCATCCATGTTTTTTTTTCTTAAACTGTTACGTCAGCACCACTGTGATTTATTTTTCTGTCAGACCTTGATTATTTTCACCTTCCAGTCAGAGGACAGAAAACCTCAAACCACTTTAGAGGACGGGGCTTTTCTTAGAGAGGAATGTTGAGGAAAACGAAAGCAAAAAACAGCTTTTAGTTGCAAACACAATATATTTTTTATTCAGATTATTCATTATCAAAAGAATAATCTGTCATTTAACTCGATTTAATCTCTTATGATTAAACATTCTCATAAACAAGGCTAGTAATCTGTAAAGGATAACTTTATCCACACTTTATGTTACAGTCTGATTCCAAATTGATTAAATTAATATTTTCCTCAAAACTCTAAACACAACACCCCATAATGACAAGGTGACAAAAGTTTTATTGAGACTTTTGAAAATGTATTAAAAACAGATCAATAACATACGTATTCACAGTACGGCGTCTAGATCAAACCAACTCAATGTGGGACGTTTGTGAGAAACAGTCTTTCATCTTAACATGAACAAAATGTGACTGAAAAGTTAGCTGTACTTTATGTCAGCAGTAAATCAGATCCAGGTGTGTAAAATATTACAGAATATTCATCAATTTATATTTCTTTATTTTAAAAATAAAAATGAATCTAGTGGTTTTAAAGATTCATTATCAGATCCCTCCAACCACAGACGAGAGGCGGGGAACACCCTGGACGGGTCCGTCGCAGGGCCATGAAGAGAAGAACGAGTCACATGCCCACTCACACCATGACCACTTATTCATTCCTGCTTTAAAATATTCATGTTCTGAGTTTATTAAAAAACTTGTTCTGCCAATAGTTCATTTAATATTGTGATCAAAAACATTGAATTTCAATTCTGAAGCTGCTCTGTAAATAGTTTTCAAATAAACAATACATATAGCTAATTCTGATCAATCCATATTAATTTCAGACTGGTTTACTGTACTGGTTTAAGCCCCACCCACTCCCGGTTAAACTACGTCCACTTCCGGTTTAGGCACCGCCCACTCAGAGTACAGATACGGATACAGATCATTTAGATGGTTTAACAGATACAGATAATGGTGTACTCGCTCATCCCTAGTGAACACTCCTATGCAGCAGCAGCAGCGGTGGTGTGCCCTGGCGCATCAATGGCTGACCGTACTGCTGTACGCGTTTTCTCCACTCAGTCTGATGTCCCCTACTCCAAAGGTCCCCAACCCCCAGCCTTCAGCCCGGTACCGGTCTGCAGCTCATTTGTACGGGGCGTTAGAATGGCAGAATAAAAAATATTTAATTCATATATTGATCGCGCCTGAAAGATCCAGTCCGGACCGGTGCATTACTCGCAGTATGTAGAGTATGCAGAGCCCACAGCACTGCAAAGTGAGCTGAGCTGCCCTCCTCCTCCTCCTCCTCCTCACCTCCTGGGTGCAACAGTTCATCATTGATCCATGATCCGTATGGATCTCTATGGTTCGAACGCACGTGGGCCGCGGATCCGGCAGCGCGCAGTGAATTTAGATGCGGGAGGCCTCCCCCCAGAGGTCATTGACACTATCAAGAATGCTAGGGCTTGTTCAACTCTTTACAATGGCGAGTTTTTGAAGAATGGTGTGGGGAAAGACAGACCATTCCTTTCCAGTGTTTGGAGGTACTTTGTTTTCTGCAGAATTTGTTTATAAAGGGTAAGGCCTTCTCATCCATTAAGGTCTATTTGGCTGCTATCTCAGCTTGTCACGTGGGATTTGGTGTCAAGCCTGTGGGGCAGCACCCCTTGGTGTGTCGTTTCATGAAAAACGGCCAGTGGCCAGACCCCTAGTGCCATTAAGGTACCTCACTTTAGTGCTGGAGGCCCTTTGCCATCATCCCTTCGAACCTATTGAGGGGATTGGGATGAAGTTTCTGTCTCTAAAGACCACTCTACTCCTAGCTTTGACCACAGCTGAGAGAGTGAGTGAGTTGCATGCTCTGTCTGTTAGTCCTACCTGTCTGCAGGGGGCGCCTGGGCTCTCTAAGGTGTGCCTGACACCCAATCCTGCATTTGTACACCAAATTGATGGAGTCATCCTACAGGTGTTCTATGATAGAACTCCTGGCATTCCATCCACCTCCGTTCTCTTCGCCTGAAGAGCAGAGGCTTCATTGCCTATATCCTGTGAGAACTTTGAGGTCTTATGTGGACAGGACAGCTGGTTTCAGAAGAACTGACCATCTGTTTGTGTCTTGGGCCGTTACTCATAAGGGCTTACCTGTCTCCCGTCACAGGTTAGCACACTGGATTGTGGAGGCTGTTAACTCTGGCATATAGATGAGCAGGCTCCGTGCCCCCTGAAGGTGTGAGGGCTCATTCCACCAGGAACGTGGTCACTTTGTGGGCCTTGTTCCGGGGGGATCTCGGTTCAGGACGTCTGCGCAGCAGCCGGCTGGGCGACCCCACACACGTTTGTGAGGTTTTACAGGCTGGATGTGGCCCAGCCCTCTCTAGCACACTCAGTGCTAGGGATGGGAACATCTGGGTCTACCTGAGGTCAGGATAGGTTTCTGGACGGTATGACTTCGGGGCCACCATGTCATACGGGAGTGGACTATATCTCCTATAGTGAAACACAGAGCGAAGTTAGAAAAATAATGTTGGGTTATTTAACGTAATCCCTTGTTCTTTGATAACAGAGTGAGGTGTTTCACCAACATCCCTCCTGGCATGGGCACAGAAAGAAAGCTGCCCAGAATGAGTTGGGAGGGGTAGGTTGGCAGTGAGATAGGATGGTGGGCGGAGCCACAGACACGGCTCAACCTGTCTGTCTCTGACAGACGTGATGTCATTTGGAGCTTAGTGGGTCACGCCGAGGCGATTCCCATAGCGAAACACCTCACTCTGTTATCAAAGAACCAGGGATTACGTAAGGAACCCAACGCTACACTCGTGTCCACATTCATGGTCAGAAGGTTTGTGCAAACTGCCTTTGATTTTGATAAAAATCGAATTAATAAATTTGTGAAGATTTGTTATCTTATTGACTAAAGCTCAAAACCTCGTTTACCTGTTGTATATTAGCAGTCTCATTTAGCGTCTGAGTAACACAATTATCACCTATTTTCACACAGAAGTGGTGAATAAGTAAATGTAAAATCCTGCACAAGACTAACAAGTAAAGCTTTTTAAAACTTGACATTTTATTCTGTTAAGTCCATGGATGCATGCTGATGAATGGCAGATTTTTATTTGTCCATTTAAAACTAAGACTGTGTACATTTAAACATGCTGACAAATTCACAATAGAAACATTTACATTTACAGTATGTACTGAAAAAAGCCGAACCTGTAATTTCTTTAATTTTTAAGATACTATTTTAACATTTAACGTAAAAGAAACTCAAACTCCAAAATTTATCCAACCATCAATCTGGTATTCAAACCAGTTGATCATCACTAATAGCATTTCAATAGGAAACTACCTGAAAGGACAAACTATTGTTCATCAGAATGTGTTGAAACAGCCACTTCTACTCTATTATACAACACTGTTTTACATTGACATGATCAGACAGGGTCATTTTTCTGTGGTTGGGTCACTAATCAGCTGATTATTTCCTTTATCAGTCACATGGTGTGAAAATGCTGCTGATTTTAAAATATCACTGGAACCATAACAGCTGCTGTTCCTTAGAGGCTCCAGCCAGGATAAGGTAGTGGACAAATGACCCCCTAGAACCAAGTTGTGAAAAACAAAGTGATAAACTAGACGTTCTAATTCCACCTCTGGGACCTTTACGTTCTCATATGGTCATGTTCCCTCGTTACAAACTGTTTCGCTCTCCTTCCCTGCTGACAGCTTAGTGTCGGCTGCATCCATGTTGTGCTGTGGCGACAACTGATTTTAAAAATACGGACATAAACGTTATTTTCTAACATAATATAAACAATAGAATAGAATATGAAATGATAGACATTCAAAATCTTTCACTCTATGTATTTCATCATCTCACACACTCCTAGATGGACAATACTCGGGTAGACTGCGGAGGTTAAGTAATGATCAGTTGGTTCTCTCAAAGTGGGACAAGAACATCTCCTCCACACCAGCAGCAGCCTGACCCACTGATACGAGGCAGGATGGATGTGTGCTTTATGACGACACCAAATTCTGACCATCTGAATGCTGCAGCTGAAATCGAGACTCATCAGGCCAGGAAAGGTTTTTTCCAGTCTGGTCCAGTTCTGGTGATCCTGTGTGAATTGTAGCCTCCTGATCTGACAGGGCATCAAGACATTTCATCCACACAGCTGATGCTCACTGGATATGTTGTCAGACAGTTCTCTGTAAACCAAACAGATGGTTGGTGGATCAGCAGGATCTGAAGTACTCAGTCTAACAACCAGGCAACCTCCCTTTTCTCTATTCTGATGGTCACTTTGAACTTCAGCAAGTCCCTTTCACTAGATGAATAAATGCATTGAGTTGTTACCATGTGAGCAGCTGAACAGGTGTATCTAGTAAAGCGTTTGACTTTATTAGTATACTTTCTATACATTTTAATAACTCATTTTCTGGTTCAAGAGTTATTTATAAGTTGGCTGGCATAAAAAACAGGTGAGAGATGAAGATGAAAAGCTGAAGTCTGATGTGTGACACAATACTGCCATCTTCAGTCAAAAATTACTTTACAAATTACCACTTCCTCCACCAGAGGGTGCTGTAAGCTAAGGACATTTTTAGACTGAGGACTAAAATCTTTTATCCATTTTTGTTGTCTGCAGTGTTTAAATGAAAATGACCAGTGAGCAGAAGGACTTTGGTAAATAAATGTACCTGTTTATTGGCTATGGAGGACATTAGTACCAAGAAGGCACGAACCAGACTTCATTATAACAAATCATTTTTTTAACAATGGGCTGACAAAAAAATCTGACAATTTTCCTGCAGGAAGATCCTTTCACAGAAAGGATTATGGACACACACAGACTCTGATCACACACTGAGGTCAGAGGACTAAATCAGGAACAAATGATGATATTCTTTCAGGACATGGCTTATTAATGAATGGCTATGTACCTTTTACACATGCTGTTTTACTAATAAGACTCACTGCTGCTCATCAAAATGTGACATCTTTCATTAATAAGTCATTATAAGTCCATAACAGTTAAAGAAACAAATGATAAATACAAAAGTTCTTTACTTACATCACTGTATCAAATTTGTTTTATAACACACAAATGCCTTTTCTAAAAAAAACTTTGTTCAGATATTTAAAGTTGACCTTAAGAACTGTAGTGAGAAAAACATCCCATATTTAACTGAGTCTGTAGCTCAGAGGTAACAGAGGTTTTATGTGTTAGCTTTAGCCTTTACATCGTCTGATAGAAGGACAAGTTTGATACCAGGAGGAGATGTTTGTTATATTGTTTTTAGAAGTCTGATGGTTCCTTGTGTCTGTAAGATTTGTTCATTAGCGTAGCTTAGCATAAAGACGGACAACAGCTGGCAGTTCAAAAATCCACAAAACAGAACCAGATCTCAAAAATAAGCATGAATACTGAAGTTCATTCATCCTCAGTAAAGTTTGTCCTGATAGTTGAAGTTAGATGAAACGATCACATTCTGAAGTGTTCTTGTTTTCTGTGTGATTTTTAACTTTGTGTAGTTTGCAATGTGAGTGTGGTTTAATAGAAATGAACAAGCAACCACTACCATTTCCACCACACCTGATGTGTTTTTTAAAAGCCTAGGAGTATATCTCAACGTTCATCCAGGTGAAACTCAGAGGAATTTATGGTTGAAATGATGCCAAACTCATCACTTCCATTTATGACCAAGCAAATAAATCAGACATGAATCTGTAACCTTTGAACAGCTGGTCCAGAGGAGCTGGTAGGATGGCCGTTACCTGTCTGTAAACTAAATCAGCATAAAGTCACTTATCAGAAAGATTCTGTGATTAAATCTCAGAAGGGCTGATTTCAGTCTCTTTCAAACACAAATCAAAAGGTTATTCTGTTAAAATAAAAGCAGTACAACAGTACGATTCCCTTTTCACTCTCACAACTCATTAAAATGTGTAACACGTGCAGTCAGCTGCTGCAGCAAACAAAGGCGTTTTGATTCTTACAGAGAAACGATAAGCCCAGATCAGACCTGTTAATCTGGTTAGAAGCTTCACGTCCTCATCACTGCCTCAGACTACGGTTTATAATACTGAATGACAGCACACAAAACACACAGTTTATATAAAATAAATGAAACTTCTGGTTTGATGTGAAACTAAACTCAACGTAACGAATTCCAGTTAAACAAATGAATGATAGCAGACTAAAGGAGTAAAGGAAGACGACGTGTCAGAAAACATGTCAGGTTTGTTTTGGCCGACAGCCAATCAGGCTCCATTTTGACTCCAGATTACAAAGATTCTTATTTTGGACACAAATTTGGCACAAGTCAGGACGTGTAGAAACTCGTCCTCGTTCCTCTGTGAAAACTCACAGAATGAAACAATATTTGATACTTGTTTGATTGGTTGAAGTGGCGCGCAAACAAAGTTTAAAAGAGCAGAACGCTGTCATCGGATGGCTTGAGTCCCTAAAGTTGTTAGGAGTGAAGGATTGTGATTGTCAGAGCATCCTGCATAGGGTGATGAAGGCACAATGGCTGTGAGTCCAGTCTGAGGGAGGCGGTTCAGCACTCTGCACTTCCTGTGATGAAGCGTCCCAGAGAGGATCTGAGATGGAGGAATAATGGACACACATATAGATGTTCCAATTTATTTCCATTTTTTCTTTGGTTTGTAGCTCAGAGTGCACTCATTCTTTGCTGTTCTTCTGAGTCAGTCTGTTTGCTCACATGTACATGAAGTCTTTAATAATTTGTAAAGCTGCTGAATAGGTGAGAAGACAGATTTAAATGAATGTAACGATGACGTGATCTCTTTTGTTTGGGAAGCACATTGGCTTTTAAAAACAGGTTCTTTTCAGCCATTTGTTCTTCATAATAATTCAGAATCCTCCTTGTCTCAGGTGGAAGATGAAGGGCAAGCCGTCTTATTGCCAGTTTTCTCATGGCTGCTGTTCACTGCCCAGAATACACAAACCTCCTCTCTCACTTCTCATTCCCTGAGGCCTGAAACATCTCCATGTGACCCGGAGAAGGGAACACCTCGCGGCCACCTTCTCTGCGTCTGTCACACCACAAACTCAGGCACCTCGTCGCTGGTCAGGTCCAGAGAGAAGTACTTGTTTGTCCTCTTGATAGGAAAAGGCTGCTGCTCGCTGAGCATGCCGATACGCTGCTCGGCCAGGTTCTGGTACCCGCTGCTGTCGCTCAGCTCCTGAGCGCAGCCAAATGTGTAGCTGTGGGCGGTGTCCTGGCAAAGCTCCGCCCACTGCTGGCAGTCCTTCTGGTAGAGCCGAATGTCGTCTAGTGATTGGCTGTGGCGGTCAGTGGAGGACTGAGGCTTTCGGCCCACAGATGTCTGTTGGAGGAAAACAACAAACACTAAGATTTAATCAGTTTCGTGAAGATGATTATGTTTAAAATGATCAGCGTTGAAATTTAGGTCAAGGCTGAAGCACCTGTGGCAGAGACTCGATGCTCTGCCCTCTCATCTTGACGACAGTCTCTGACGAACTGGAGGTGGACGAACTGACGTCCTTTACTATCAGTCCTTGAAAACAGACACACACACCCGTTTTAGACTGAGCGCTCTTTAAATCTAATCTCAAAGAACCACAACAAGACTGTCAATGTTCTTAACAGATAAAAAACAATCTGAACTAAATACAACCTGCTTATTTCAAATTTATTTTACAGTTCTTACTACATTTGAATCTTCAAATCAGACTAGATTCAGCAGAGGATGAAAAGCTGAAACACTAAAGCCAGTTTGTCACTGAGCTGCGACTGTTGACACAAAACTCAAAGAAAGTATAAAGAAGTTTGAGAGATGTCCAGGTCACGTGGCGCATCACAAAATTACTAACGAATTGTGACTGTTGTTCAGATGTTCTTGTTGCAGTTTAGTCAAAATGTCTGTACCAGGTTTCATTTTAATCCTAATCTGGTCGCCAACCTCTCCTAAAGTCGTCTCTGACCTTTAAACCTGTGATGACTGTGAATCCTTTGAAAGAAAATTAGTCTAAAAATGTTTAAAACTAGAGGTGTCAGATTAGCGCGTTAATTACGATTAATTAATTACAGCCCTAATTAACGCGTTATTTTTTTTTAATCGCGTTAATCGCATTTTTAATCGCTTGACCGTTTCTGCCTGCAGTCTGCCGCTGCAGTGATGTGTGTGTGCTGAGCTGGTCTCCTCGCGGTGTTTGTGTGTCACTGAGCAGCTCTGTGAGGCTCAGAGCTCCTCACTTTCAGGAAGTGATCACGTGACCTACGCATGATGCCGAGACAAAACAGCTGATGGCCATAGCGGTGTTATGAAACCGGCATCACCTAGTAGAGCGCTATTTATCTGACCCCGCTGCAACAGGAAGTGCAAATTAAAACGACCTGCTCATTTCACGAGCTACTCGACCGGAACCGATGACCACCGTCAGCCCAGCACAGCTCTGATCACTGATTACACGTAGCTGTCAGCCGGTTCGGTGCGCGACCGGCCGGCTGACAGCTTCCACCGCTTGTGGAGCGCCGTGCTGATCACTAGTAGTAGCCTACACTGAGTGATCTGACGGACTACAACGGTTTATATTCAAAGTAAC